>CM034357.1:40788416-41388416 GCA_019925275.1 Mytilus edulis | reverse complement strand
AAGTTCATTTTTTTAATGAAAACTCGGGAATATTGCACTGCAAATTTTCTCAATTCTTGTTGGATTGTAAAGAAATTAATGTCTTGCCTTGAAGACATAAAACTTTGCTCAGTGCTCGGAGCACAAAAATCATGCTTGAAACATGAACTACAGCAATTTGATTGGTTGATTTTCGAGTCTGAGTACAAAAATCATGCTCGAAAGTGTAATGACCGTGAGGCCTGGTGTTGACGAGCTATTTCTTTGGAAGATAAGAAAATCAGCGCTGGTATGACTTGTGTCTCTTTAAAATTTGAATTCAATGTTCTATAAAATTTGCAAAGAAACACTCTCAAATGTACAATTCCTGCTAGATATTAATGACATTCATATTAAAAGTGCAAATGATGAGTCGTTTGTTGATTAAACGCGCATCTAGCGTACAAATTGATATTTATGGTATACATTTAATGAGGGTTTGGCATGACACCAAGACGAGTAAAAATAAAACAGCTGAAAAATAAAACCTATGCATTCTCAAGTTCATAATGTGGAATATAGAGTCTGGACAACTTTAGATTATGTATGCACAAAATGACACGGTTACAAAAAAAAAACAAAAAAATAAATTTTGAGCTTCCCTTCCCAGAAATTATAAATTAAAAAAAAAAAACATCAGTTGACAAAAAATGTCATATTACTACATGTAGCAAATGGACAAATAGTTTTCAAAGGTACCAAGCTATAATTTGATACGCCTGACGCGCGTTTCGTCTACATCAGACTCATCATTGACGCTCAGTCCAAAAGAGTCATTAAAGCCATACAATTTCAAAGTTGAAGAGCACTGAGGACCCAACATTCCAAAAGGTAGTGCCAAATACGGCTATGGTAATCTATGCCTGGGATAAGAAAATCTTTAGTATTTCGAATAATTCATACTTTTGCAAACAGTAAATTTATAAAAATGACCATATAATTAATATTCATGTCAACACCGGAGTGCTGAGTACTTGGCTGATGATACCCTGGACGAAGTATCGATTAGTTGTTTGTTCTAGTTTTATCTTAATATCAAGGTTTTGTTAATGTGCCCTCTTTTGTGAATTCTTTTTCTGTTTTCTATTTGTAATTTTATTTTATTTTTTTTTGAAAAAAAAAATATTCATAATTTTCTCTCTTTTAAAAGGGAGAGTTATAATGCAACTAAATGAAATCAAATCTTTTAATGAATATGAGCTTTTATACAGATTAACTGTAGTCCACTTTATACAATATGTAACATAGACGAGAGTCAGTCCATAAGCTTTCGATTGATAATGAATTACAGCCCTCAGTCCATGAATTCAACACACATCAAGAATAGATTACCTTAGCCGTATTTGGCACAAACTCTTGGAAATTTGGGTCCTCAATGCTCTTCAACTTTGTACTAGTTTGGCTTTACAACTATTTTGATCTGAGCGTCACTGATGAGTCTTATGTAGACGAAACGCGCGTCTGGCGTAATAAATTATAATCCTGGTACCTTTGATAACTATATCTTAACAATAATAATGAACATTTGATAACCTAGAGTGTCCTATAAGGGTTCTGATAAGTCTAGTGCTTTAACCTAAATGAAGCGTTAGTAGATTGCCGTTAACGTATAAATGAGCGAACAATTTTTTTTTTTGATAAATTAACTCCAATAAACAATTCCACACAGAAAATTAAACACAACCAAAAAATTTAAATTTGGCGCATACATAAAGTTCAAATTGGTGAGCTATATACGAAAAAAGGAAAATCACAAAAATACTGAACTCCAAGGAAAATTCGAAAAGGAAAGTCCCCAATCAAATGGCAAAATCAAAAGTTCAAACACATCAAACGAATGGATAACAACTGTCTTATTCCTGACTTGGTACAGGCATTTTCTAATGTAGAAAATGGTGGATTGAACCTGGTTTTAGCTAGCTAAACCTCTCACTTGTATGACAGTAGCATGAAATTCCATTATATTGTCACCGATGCGTGGACAAAATAAACAGACACACTTATAAAGCACAAAGGTGTCGGTGTTCACCTCAGGGACTGATAGGGCCTTTTAATGGACTTGTTGAGAAGGGATATGGTTGCGATGCTGTTGTCAGGTCATTAAAGATTGCATATTTTGGCGTTAATATTGATTCACTTATAGGGTCTTTGCATCGGAACTAAACACATTTATTCAAAAAACAGTTGTTGGCATGACACGGGTTATGTTCTTCTCATATATGTTATGATGGTATGATACTAAACCCCTAACGGGAAGGATTGTGCCTGATGTTCATATGATGAAATCATAATCTTTCAGTCAGTTTATTTGAAGTCTGGAGCTGGCATGTCAGTTAACTGCTAGTAGTCTGTTGTTATTTATGTATTATTGTCATTTTGTTTATTTTCTTTGGTTACATCTTCTGACATCAGACTCGGACTTCTCTTGGACTGAATTTTAATGTGCGTATTGTTATGCGTTTACTTTTCTACATTGGCTAGAGGTTTAGGGGGAGGGTTGAGATCTCAAAAACATGTTTAACCCCGCCGCATTTTTGCGCCTGTCCCAAGTCAGGAGCCTCTGGCCTTTGTTAGTCTTGTATTATTTTAATCTTAATTTTAGTTTCTTGTGTACAATTTGGAAATTAGTATGGCGTTCATTATCACTGAACTAGTATATATTTGTTTAGGGGCCAGCTGAAGGACGCCTCCGGGTGCGGGAATTTCTCGCTACATTGAAGACCTGTTGGTGACCTTCTGCTGTTGTGTTTTTTTTTTCTATGGTCGGGTTGTTGTCTCTTTGGCACATTCCCCATTTCCATTCTCAATTTTATTTACAATAGGTAGAAATGTCAAAATAGGGGTACATCAGTCAACATTGTGTTATCATCTTAATCACAATAAAAACAACAAATGTAACGAAGAAGCACAAAAAGGCATATATTAAATTTAACATCCTCATTTTGCTTATACGAGTGTTCATTTTCATTTAAGGGTCATACCTGACTGTTTTATATTGTTTAAGTTCGTTTTTAAGATGTTGTTCCTTTAAACATATATTGAAGGATATATAACAAGAATGTGTCCATAGTACACGGATGCCCCACTCTCACTATCATTTTCTATGTTCAGTGGACCGTGAAATTGGGGTCAAAACTTTAATTTGGAATTAAAATTAGAAAGATCATATCATAGGGAACATGTGTACTAAGTTTCAAGTTGATGTAACTTTAACTTCATCAAAAACTACCTTGACCAAAAACTTTAACCTGAACTTTGCACTATCATTTTCTATGTTCAGTGGACCATGAAATTGGGGTCAAAACTATAATTTGGCATTAGAATTAGAAAGATCATATCATGGGGAACATGTGTATTAAGTTTCAAGTTGATTGGACTTCAGCTTCATCAAAAACTACCTCGATCAAAAACTTTAACCGGACGGACGAACGGAGGCACAGACCAGAAAACATAATGCCCCTCTACTATCGTAGGTGGGGCATAAAAAGAACTCCAACTTCAAAGCAACTCAGCTTTGATTAAAAGCTACTTATGTCTAGACATGAACCATTGAGCAAATGTAATCTCTTATTTCATATGAACATGAGCTGTTTTGGACAATGCACGAAACATTATCGTTTAACTACATGTTCCCCTTTACAGATGTTCAGACATGGGTTTGATCGTAAACTTCTTCACTCGATTACATTCTGAAATTAATTATTTTTAATCAGAAATCTTGTAATTCATGATACATGTTAACAGTAAAAAAAAAACAACAACAAAAAAACCCTCCTAACACGTATTTTAATCTTAACTTAATCGATTACCAAAAATTAGTAAACAAGGTTTCACTGAATTCTTTGAAGGCATTCAGAACGTAAAAGGTTACCTGGATTTCTACCGTTTTCAAAGTAACATGAGTTACGTCGGGCTTCTTTTCGGCTGTAAAGAATAAATACACAAGCATCCGGTTAGAATAGGATGTTAAATTCAGTATCGTTGACAGAGATAGTATCACGCTATCTATACGTACATAATTTTTTCAACATTTCTTTGAGTGGCCTGGAGCAAGGTTTGATTTCTTATCCAATAAATAATATTTTGATATAGTGCCCTCTTTGTAGGTAAATCGTCTCCCTTTATTTGAAATACATATTTCTGTTATTATTCAAGTAAAACCATAATAGATTAGTGTGTATAGTCGGATGAACAGCTGACTGGTAGAAAACATTACCGTAAATAAAACTGCGTATTAACTTCACTTAATTAAGCACATGAGCCCGTGCGGAAATGTTATACATTTGACTTTGACAAAATCATTATTCCTTTACATTAAATGCGAAATAACACATAAATCACTAAATCCATCTTACTTCCTTTTATATTAGCCTGACGTAAAAAAATATATGAAAGTATCCTTTTTTTACTGCTATACATAAATATGTACAACTTAATATTTTAATAATTGTATCAACTTAGATGTTATAATGACAATAGACAACTCCCTCCAGCAGATACGAAATGATGTAAACATTTACAATTATAGATCACCACAATACCTTCAACAATGAGCAAAACCTGAACCACATAGTAAGATTTAAATTGCCAAGAAATGACAAATGTAAAGTAATTAGACAGAGAGAAAAAAATAATAGCCTTATTTATGAAATAAACAAATCAACTAAAATGAGTTATATGATATCCAGCATCAAACGACAATCACTGAATAATAGGCTCCTGGTGTTGTACATGGACATACTTAATGTGGCGGGGTTGATCATGTTTGAACACACCAACCATTAAACCTGACAAGATGGTTCCACGACAGAACACAGAAAACACACTAAGGGACGACATAAAAAAATCAATGAAGGATAAAAAAAAACTTAATTCAAATAGTTTTGGGTTGGGTTGGGGGGAGGGGGTTAACAATTGCTGCAAGTTTTACTTATCCACAATCGATTTTACATATATCCATATTGGTCAATCAGTTTTTCCTAAATTAAGATAAAAGCGGGGTGGGGGAGGGGGATCAGTGAAAAAAAACTATGTGAACTAAGGTGTTTTTTTTTTTTTTTTTTTTTTTTTTTTATCTTACATTGAACTTTTGATGTCATCCCAAAACCATTCGAAAATAATCCAAAGAATCATCAATAAACGGAAACGACTCAAACACTGTCCCTAGCTTTAAACAGCCACTTATGTTGCGGAGTAAACATGTTTGCTGTTCGACAAACTCTCCATCTAACATGGGACAGCGGTGTAGCAGATCTGACCACACTGTAAAAATCATTTGAAAAGAGTTTAACTAATCAAATTAGTAAACATCAGAATAATGTGATAAAAAAAACACGGACTTATCTTTGTAGGGTATTTATTTAACCCGCATTACAACACACATATTTAACCCCGCCACAGTCAGTACATGTCTGTTACTCAGTAGTTTATTTGTTTATGCTGTATATCATCTTCTTCGTTCATTCTTTTGTTCATTAACCATGCCGATTGTTTTCTCGTTTCAATTGTTTTACATTTTTTCTATTTCTTGGCCTGGTATAACTGGCTATATAGTTTTAAAAAAAATGTGTTCATGGAAATGCTATCATGCATAATCTTTTAAATAAAGGCAACAGTAGTATACCGTTGTTCAAAACTCGTAAATCTATGGACTAAAAACAAAATCGGGGTAACAAACCAAAACTGAGGGAAACAGATTAAATATAAGAGGAAAACAACGACACAACATTAAAATGTAACACACACAGAAACGGACTTAAAAAGGTCAATGATGTGCATAACTGATTTAACCGTTTAAAAACGTTTTTTTTTTTGTATCTGACGAAATAGAACAAGGAATGATTGAAAATACCTAGCCACAAAGATTACCAGACATGTAATTTGTGCATCTCAAACCAGTATCATTATGATACTCATGTTTTTGTCAGTATAGTATTGGTAGTTGTTCCAGGCTTGTTTTATTGCACATGAACAAATAAAACATTACCTTGATATTTCAAGTTTTGATTTGGTTATAAATACATGGAATTAAAAATATGCGATGTTTTTTCCTACGTAAAGAAACGAAAGGGAGAAAAACCCTCTGTTGACCGAAAATCTGTATTCCACTTTAAATGACCGAAAATCTGTAGCCTACTTTAAATGACCGAAAATCTGTATCCCACTTTAAACCAGTTTAATATATCGAACATAATTGAATTTTATGCCTCAAACAAAATCATAAGGTCATAACATAATGTAGTCGCAGCTGGTAAAAAATACTGTATTTATAGACAAGTTTGGCAACGTTAAATAACACAATCTCCCATTTTTTATGAAAATTTTGAGCAGACATGTGGCATAAAACCGTCATCATGGAAAAGTTATTTCTGATTCATTTGATATTCTTAATCTTTCAAACAGGTAAGGAATTAGAAACATGAGAAGGTATAACAATTTTTAAATAACTTTGCATCTTTCAGATTGGTTTTCTTTCTTTCGTAAAAGCACGTTCAAAAGACATTAATTTTCATTAAATGAAGGTAACATTTTCTTTGATTTTCTATGGTTAATGATTTAAAAGTGTCTTTTATTTTGTAAATTCTGTTATAAATATTGTAGCAGAATTGATAAAACATGTCATGAAAAGTCATATACTTTTCCTTTATTTGAACAGATTTTTTTTTTTTTTTTTTTTTAAGTAAAAGACAATTACAGTTTTTTTTCGTAACTTATCATTTCTCTGTATGATAGTCCCAATACCAGGACTAAATTTTATATATACGCCAGACGCACGTTTTGTCTACAAAAGACTCATCAGTGAAGCTCGAATCCAAAAAAGTTAAAAAAAAAAAAAAAACCAAAAAAAAACCGCCAAATAAAGTACGAAGTTGAAGAGCATTGAGATCCAAAAATTCCTAAAAATGTTGCCAAATACAACTAAGGTAATCTATGTCTGAGGTAGAAAAGTATTCAAAAGTTTGTAAACAGTTAATTTATAAATAAAACAATATTAATGAATGTTACTATAGATTGCAAATTGTTCAACATATGATTGTTAATATGGAAATTATCAAAACTCTATCTGAAATATCCTTAACCAAAACCGAAATGCAAAACATTTTACGTGAATGTATTTCATTTATGTTTTATTCAGGTTGTACATAACACAACAGGGAGATAACTGATTATAATTTAATTTTGGATGTAACGCGTCTTCTGATTGGCTGAAGTAATTTTGTTATGAGCCCATAGACATAATTTAGTCATGTGACCGTGACGTCATCAACGTTTTTTCATGGTTTTCTACGGTTTAAAATGGCATTTAGGATTAAATTATAAGAAATGATTGTAATATTTTTTCTGTCTATTCGAAATAACATAAAAAATGTGGCGCACACTGTTAAATAACCCGATACGCGCGTTATTCAGTGTGCACCAAATTTTTAATGTTATTTCTTCATAGACAGAAAAAATATTACAGTCATTCCTTAAAAAGATTAAAAAAAAATTCAGCTGAACGTTTTAATCAAGTTCTATGGTTAAGGAAATATTATGATTATCTGTGATAAAAATTAGAGTTTGTCGTCCTGCTTTTTATCCGATGAAATGTTCCTAATAAAGTGTTTGATTCAAGTTTTTCGAAAATTTTATATTTTTGAAAAAGGTTCAAAGTAAAAAAAAAGAGGCAAATTAATTTTGGTCAATGAGTTTGGTATCTCCTTTAATATCAAATTTGATACATTTTCTTTAAAAATTAATAAAGTGTTTCCCAAAAATTTTGTTAAGAATGTACGTAAAACTTCAGAAATCAGAAATACACTATAATGGTTAAAACAGCAGTAACACCCCATGTTTTTATAAATTGCAATTAACAGTTGTGAAACCAGGATAGTAGTTTAATCGCGACAGAGTTTATGCACATTTTGATTTTAAAAATTCATCTTACAAGTACGAACCACAATTACTATTTACAACCAATTAATGAGTGTTTAATGAATATCTATGCCGATTTATGCTAGATAAACCCTATTCTGAAAGCACCATACATTGTATATATGAATGATGAATAATATAGAGTAAGTAACGAGTAAGTAAGTAAGTAAAATAGTTTATTATAGTGTCACGATCCAATATACGTCATAATATACAATATAAAAATATTTAAACCCATATTAAATCCCTGCCTTCAAGACATATGAGACACTTTCATCCTTTTTAAACTAAAAAATATATACTATAATGTAAAAGAAATATTTAAATAATAAAACTTTTCATGATACTAAAAATTCTAAAATTTCCTTTTTATAGATCCGCAGAAACTCATGTAACAATCTCAAGCCCATATCATATGATGGACCGGCTAAGTGCCGGCCCATAATAATGCATAATTATTTATTGTACGAAGATCAGTTCGTGAAGTCAATAATTCAATATTGCTACATTTAGGAAAATTTTGATATTTTCTAAACACTTTATATTTTGAAAAACAGTTTAATTAAAAATTACCTGTTATCAAAACTTTGGATTTTTGAAATACTAAGGCTTTTCTACCTCAGAAATATATTACCTTAGCTGTATTTGACAAAACGTTTAGGAATTTTTGGTCCTCAATACTCTTCAATTTCGTACAGTATTGGCTTTTTGTTTTTTAACATTTTTTTATTCGAGCGTCACTGATGAGTCTTTTGTAGACGAAACGCACGTCTGGCGTAAATATAAAATTTCAATCCTGGTATCTATGATGAGTTCATTTCTTACCACATAACAGTAAATGGCAGTTGCTCAAAATGGACGTGTTGGACACATTGCTCTGTAACATGTGGTAGTGGTAGCCAGGAAAGGCGTCGGACATGTCAAAACCCATCATCAGCTAGAATCGGACCAGATTGCAGTAAATCTACATCAGAAAGCAAGACATGTACACTTACTGCATGTCCAAGTAAGTATCTAGATGTATATCAAATGTAATCAACCTTGTGTAAGTAATAAGATCAAATGCAATTCGAGTATAAGTAATTTGTAACTGATTCTTATTTTCATTTTTTGTTACGACGAACAGCTGCTGTCCCAGGTTATGTGACATAGATATGGGTGCCTACAACCATGTAATTTGTACTTAGGGTGATACTTTTCTCATTTTCAATCAAACCACATTTTTATATACACCCCTAAACTAAGTTGAAAGTCACATTATGTTATAATCCAGTTTACAGTGATTTGCAATTACCATTACCTCAATGACATACCATTGAATGTAAGCATATGATTTAATAGGAATCCATTGACGGGATTTCAGTTCGACTTAGAACAACCATATGAAAATGTTATATACTTATCAGTGAAGTGGTATTTTAAGATATCAATTAAACTTTGTTTTCTGAACAACAAATACACAAAAAATCATTCCAGAACTGTTGCTTCAAAAATACTGATTAATATAAAATAGTAATATATCAAACGCGAAGGAAAATTCAATTCGAAGAGCCTCTTATAAAATCGAAAAATCAAAAACTTAGACACATCACGCAAATGAGAAAAAAAAACTGTAATATTTCTGACATGGTACAGGCAATTCTTTATCTTATTATTTATGATGGTTGCCGACAAAAAAAGAAAATTATAAGTATTACGTAAAGCAAGTAATTATCAGTAATGTGACATGAGAAGCTTTATACCCTTAAATTGATATGCATATATTGTCTACCCTGCTAATATATTTCAGTTTACTATAGTATGGAATGTTGTATTGTAATTTTATTAAAACTATATGACAAATTGAAATAAAAAAAGATTATGAAAAAAGAATTTTCAACGAAGCAATGTGACAAAAGTTTTCTTTAACCATGTTAACAGACGAGTAGGAAATCTTGTTTTGGAGCAATAACAGTATGCACCTATTTCGCCTTGCCTGTCCCAAGTCAGGAGCCTGTTATTCAGTGGTTGTCGTTTGGTTATGTGTTACATATTTGTTTGTCGTTCATTTTTTTTTTTTTATAAATAAGGCCGTTAGTTTTCTCGTTTGAATTGTTTTATATATTGTCATTTAGGGGCCTTTTATAGCTGACTATGTGGTATGGGCTGTGCTCATTGTTGAAGGCCGTACGGTGACCTATAGTTGTTAATTTCTGTGTCATTTTGGTATCTTGTGGAGAGTTGTCTCATTGGCAATCAAACCACATCTTCTTTTTTATATTGTTTTGTTTTTTGAAGTAAATGGTAACTATGGAGAATGGACGGCATGGTCTTCTTGCTTTGGAAGCTGCAAAGGTGGCGTCCAAGTTAGACGAAGAGCATGTGATAGCCCAGCACCAGCTAACAACGGTCTAGATTGCAGTGGCAAGAGTTTAGAAAAAAGAGCTGTAAACCTCTTGGTTGCCCAAGTAAGATTCTAAATTAAGACCAAACCGTTTAAGTCTGATAAAAAAGGCAATCGTTTGATAATAGAAGCACAGATTCCTGATACTCATCTTAAGAGCACTTGCTAAAACCCAAAGATTTTGGTGGGGTCGTGTTGATAAGTGTTTAATTTTCGATGTTGTCATTCGTGTACTGGTGTTTGTCTTTAAGTTGAATATTTGAAAGTTAAGAATGTGTAAGAGCTGAAACAAAAACAAAACTGTTTGACCCCAAATTACCTTACATAATAGCAAAGTCCATTTCAAGTCAACTTTGCCTGATAAGTCTTGGTGTTAGTTTCTCTATAATTAATAAATTTACAAACGGACAATTTAAATTAGGTTTGATATAAATCATGGCGGTACAGAGATACTGACTACTGGCCTGTTGATATCATAGTGGACTAATAGTCCATCAGCAGTGGTTTCGACCCAGTGATGTAAAACATAAAGAATTATATAAATTTCAAATGTTCGATTTGCCTTTCTGGATATACCTTGATGAGGACACATAACGTGTAACATTTAAAAGCTTATGAACCTCACCAGAGCTATTTGATCAAAGAAGACCTGACCTTGAAGGCATAAAACTTTGCTCAGTGCTGTGAGCACAAAACTCATGCTCGAAAAATGAAATCCAGCAATTTGATTGGTTGATTTTCGAGTCTGAGTACAAAAAACATGCTCGAAAGTTTTATGACCGTGAGGCCTGAAATGATATCCGATTCCATCTCATTGGCAGTTATATCAGATCCAGCTATATTATTATATGTTTGTTTGGTAAACACTATTCTTTACCTCAATCCCATATATGTTTGTTTGGTAAACACTATACTTTACCTCAATCCCATATCAATGATGGTATACATATGATTGAATAGGACCACCATTGACAAAGCTAATTTTTTTCCCTGAGATAGTCAAATGAACGTGTGGCATGCTATTATTTTGCAGATATCGGTCCGAACCTAAGTGAACCCTGTGGGATAACCTAAAGGTACTTAAACTCTTCGTCCAGAAAACCACTTGCTTCGTAAATAACGAATTAATCAATTTAGGTCTTCAATGACATTCAACCTCAATCTCTATTTGGCTTTTTTTTACTTTTTACTCGAGCGTCACTATTGAGTCTCCTGTCGAAGATATGCACATCAGGCGTACACAGTTTAAATCTTTGTATTCTGATGTGTTTATTTAGCAATGTTTATTACAAAAAAGCAATATTAACAGTATCACATAAATATTTAGCGTCAAAGATTGTTAGTAGTTCGGCAGCATGGTCAAAACTCTTAATCTGATCTTAAAACATGCCTTTCTTCTCTCTTATATTTGTGACTCAAATTCATAGTTGATGTTAATCCAGGTAGAAAATAAACTCATCATTGATATCAGAATAGAAATTTTATATTTATGCCAGACGCACGTTTCATCTACAAAAGACTCATCAGTGACGATCGAATAAAAAATGTTAAAAAGGCCAAATAAAGTACGAAGTTGAAGAGCATGGAGGACCAAAAATTGCTAAAAGTTAGAAAAATAAAAGGCGTATACACGTACTACTGTTTTTTTATGTAGGGTTTTATTATGTTTTAACATGACATCAGATTGTATTGATTTCTGACTTTGAATACCCCTAGATCATCTACAGCACGCCTATGCAGATGTTCATACAAATTTTCAAAAAATGTGTTATAATCCGTTAGAATAGTTATAGCAAGTGTATTATCAAATCATATATAATTTTTATTCAAATAAAAAAACAAATGAAACAAACGTAGGTTATAAAAAAAGAAATTTTCATGGAAAATCTATCGAGAAAATTGTCTATACATGTAACAGAAGAATAGGCAACTTCGATATTTAGCAATGGGAATATGCGGCTTTATCTTCTTACCATGTTTTATAGTAAGAGGCAAATGGGGAAGTTGGACGGGCTGGTCAATGTGCTCTGTAAAGCTGCGGTGTTGGTAGGAGGATGCGAACACGATCATGCGATAACCCAGCACCAGCTAACAACGGACCGGCTTGTAGTGGCCCTGGGTCAGAAAGTAGACGATGTGCACCGAAACCCTGTCCAAGTAAGTATCCATTATTAATGCAGTACTGTCAGTCTTACATCTTCTGACATCCGACTCGGAATTCTCTTGAACTGAATTTTAATGTGCGTATTGTTATGCGTTAACTTTTCTACATTGGGGAGAGTTGAGATCTCATAAACATGTTCAACCCCGCCGCATTTTTGCGCCTGTCCCAAGTCTAGTTTGGTATGGCGTTCATCTATCACTGAACTAGTATATATATTTGTTTAGGGGCCAGCTGAAGGACGCCTCCGGGTGCGGGTATTTCTCGCTGTATTAAAGAACTTTTGGTGACCTTCTGCAGTGGTCTGTTCTATGGTCGGGTTGTTGTCACTTTGGCACATTCCTCATTCCCAATCTCAATTTTATTATTTATGTTCCTACTTTCTAATATTATGTAAAATATGTAAATCTTGAACATAATATTGAGCACTCTTAAAATTACTTCGGCTTTTGACATTGGAATAAAGTTTTCTTGATAGGCAATTGAATATGATATGCAAACATTGAAACTATCAAAATATTTTATGCTATATATGTTCAGTTATCAACACCCGTCTTCTGATATCCAATTGCTAAAATGATAAAAATTTAAGCATTGCACAATGCGTTTATCAAACTGTTTTCGACAATGTATGACAACGACTCACGCAATCCATGGCATGTGTTGTGATTCAATCAATCTTTAGTCTCAGATAACTTGAAATTACCTATCAATTCAATTAGTCTTTGTACAAGCTTAGGTATCTCCAAATTCTCCGATATACCATATGTGCGTAAAATCACTTGCTTTTGTCCATTGGTTTTTTTTTTTGTGATTCTTTCCAATCATATGTGTCAACTGATTAATATGTGTGTTCTTTTATGCTGTTTCATATTCTTTCAAATTCATTT
Source organism: Mytilus edulis (assembly GCA_019925275.1). Taxonomy (NCBI): domain Eukaryota; kingdom Metazoa; phylum Mollusca; class Bivalvia; order Mytilida; family Mytilidae; genus Mytilus; species Mytilus edulis. Next base: position 41,375,050 of record CM034357.1, on the reverse strand, counting down.
TCTCAATTTTACTGATCTCCAAACATATTCAACTCAACCCTTTCTTCGTGTGTCTATTCTACGTGAACGACCTACAATTCAAATGTTGTTGTCGATCCATATCTGCAATATTTGATAAATATATATAACATGTTTAGATATAACTCCGTAAACATGAAATAAGGCGAGATATGGTATTATTTCAAATGAGACAACTATCCTACAAAATTAGAATAATATTGATGTATGCAAACAAAACAATGTAGGAAAACAAATATGGCATTCATGTTCAAACAATAAATGCATTTCTCGGATACAAATTTTCGTGGATTTCGTTCGCACAGAGGATCAACGAATTGAAATGTTCAACGAATTACTAATTTTCTAAAGGAATATATGTAGACTTGGGCAAAACCACGAAATGTTAATTCAATCCACGAAAATTGGTACCCAAGAATATAAATGAATCCATAGTACTACTAATTTTAACCCATAACATGTCAGTAAAAATGGTAAAGATATGCATATGATTTCTATGACAACTATTGACGTGGTTACTGGCCGACCTAATAAGATAACCACAGAACTATTTCTTATGCTTATTAGTTAATCTGTAAAGATTGGAACACTTATGTCATGATATTGGTGAAAGCAAAAGGAACAAAGTTCGTAGTTATGAATTAGAATACTACTTATAGTAGTGAAAGACACTCAATGGTCCTCAATGCTCTTCAACTTCGTACTTTATTTGAACTTTTTAACTTTTTTGGATTCGAGCGTCACTGATGAGTTTTTTGTAGACGAAACGCGTGTCTGGCGTATATACTAAATTTAGTCCTGGTATCTATGATGAGTTTATTCACATACATGGTATATTGTATGGTAACAAACACGACTGCATGGTACCCGACAAATACAAAAAAGATAGGTGAAGTTCTTAATAAAGTGAATCAAGATCAAAATGTTAATAGACTAGCTGTAATACCCCTCTAGTATATATTATTTCTTACCATCTCTCATTTATCGAAAAATAACAGTATTAAAAGTTTCAATCTGGTTATTTCATTTTAAACTTCAATATATTGAAGTAAGAAAACAGGTATTGGAATTTGAGTTTTTAAGAAAAATGTGACAAAATAAAGGCAAGCGTAGTAGTTTGCTTTTCAAAGTCATAAATCGATTGAGAGAAAAGAAATCCACAGTACGAACTAAAACCGAAGGAATCACTTCAATTTTAAGAGAAAAAAAACCAGCAGAAATTAACACTGAATCGCATTTAAAATCAAACGCGAACAAACGTGTTACAGGACATTTTAGGAAAAAATTGGTTGGTTAAACCTAGTTTGATATCAATCCAAACCTCCCGCTCATAACTTAGACTGCAAATCAAAATTTTTATGGTTAATGACCACTAAAGATAAACATATACTTAAAAAGTTAAGTATTTCTCTTATCCAGAGTTTTGAATTGAGATTCACAAATTCTGTGAATGGCTAAATCTCTTTTAGTTTATCCATATATATATTTTAAATTCAAGACTTAAATTTAAATACACATTTCTCGATCTATGTGTATGCATATTTCATCTATTAATATGTAAATGCTTATATATGAATTAATAAACTGCAGTCAAATCTCTAAGGTGCTTATCATATTCTTGCAATTGTGAAAAAAATATAATTATATACATAAATATCTAGTAATTGGTTGATGTGTGTACATGGGAGAAAATTACCCTTATATCTAATCAGTCGGACTTCATTTCATATTTATGCAGCTCAAAACACTATATCTGTTTAAAGGGAAATAATCCTTACAGAAATTGATTGTCTCCCATATTACTTTTTCTTCCATGTGCATGCAATAACTGTTCAGAGTTCTATTGTCATGTATTTCGTTTTATTATTTCATTGTTATAACTCAAATCATTGTAATCATTGTATGAAAATTAAAACCCGCAAAGGTCCATGATTGGATTAATAAAGTTTTCTTATTCTTATTCTTATAGTAATGTTACAAATTATCGCTAAAATGACAACATTACGTAACAGAAATACAACAGAAACACACACAAGAACACTTAGCACAGAGAAACGTACATACAAATAATTTAATAGTCGACACAATATGTGAACCACATAATAACAACAAACATTTTTCATCAAAGACAAACAGCACAGGACACCACATACACTGACGCACTTATGTAAAGAATATGTAATCTTGACTTCTATACAATTATTTTCACAATACCAGCTCACAATTATTATGAAAGGATATTTTATAAATATTTGACCTACAAACGACAAGACATAACACATTATTGAATCGAAACTGCAATAGAAACACAAAAAAATAAATACATGAATGTTGAATGTATAAAATATCGCGACACGTCGTTAGGCAATGCTATTCACACTAGCAAAACATTCATATATGCCTGATATTCATATGATAAAGACATAATCTTTCAATCAGTTTAATTGAGGTCTGGAGCTGCATGTCAGTTAACTGCTAGTAGTCTGTTGTTATTTATGTATTATTGTCATTTTGTTTATTATCTTTTGTTACTTCTTCTGACATCGGACTCGGACTTTTCTTGAACTGAATTTTAATGTGCGTATTTTTATCAAGTTTACTTTTTCTACATCGGCTTGAGGTATAGGAGGAAGGTTGAGATCTCATTAATATATTTAACCCCGCCGCATCTTTGCGCCTGTCCCTGTCAGTGCCTCTAGCCTTTGTAAGTCTTGTATGATTTTTAATTTTAGTTTCTTGTGTATAATTCGGAGTTTAGTATGACGTCCATTATCACTGAACTAGTATACATATTTTTAATGGGCCAGCAGAAGGACGCCTCTGGGTGCGGGAGTTTCTCGCTGCATTGAAGACCCATTGGCGGCCTTAGGTTGTTCTATGGTCGGGTTGTTGTCGCTTTGACAAATCCCCTATTTCCTTTCTCAATTTTATATAAGGTTATAGGTCACGTTCGTTCTCAACAGACATACAACATTAATCTTTCCGCCTCATAAATTTGTATCAATTAATATATATGTATAGACATGGTACTGCTGAGAAATTGGAAATTGATAATTGGGAAGTTGAAATCATCCCATTTGTCAAAGATTTAGTACTTTTATCTCGAGGATTTGTTTATCTGATTTATAAAGAAAAAAATATGCATACTATCAAGTTTATAGTAAAGTAGTATTTTGAGATCTACATCCATACTTGATTTACCTCTATATCTTTTAACTAAAAGGTACATAAAAAAAATCTTACAATAAAAAGTCATCTAAAAAACACTTGCTTCATAGATATCGAATGTAATACGAACAAAGCAAAATTGGCAATGTTTCAAGGAATTAACTAAATAATCGAAATACACATTCGTGCAGAACAACCACTTCTATCTTCCTTCAAAAATTATCAATATGTAATTACAATAACAAAATAAAAATGAATTTGAAATTATGTCACCTTATAATATTTTATTTGTGGTTGAACTTGTTATTGAATTACTTAAAGGACGTATTCAAAGGCGAAATACACGCTACTGGGCATTCCTTTAACTTTTCAACGAAAAATTGGCAAACGGATGTATATTTCTAGAGAAGAAGAAAATATTTCTAAACATACGACACGCATTTTTCATTTTTTAAATTATCATAAAATGAAAAGATACAAATTTCATCGTGAGTCTTCTTAATTTTTTTAACCGACAAAAAAATCATGTTATCTCTATTAAAACTAAATAAATTAGAAACAGAAAAAGATAATAAAACAAGAATTTTTAATGAAGAAATATGGCAAAAGTTGTCTTTAACAGAGGAGTACATAACCTCGCATTTGATTAGTAAGAATCAGTGACTGTATTGTTTCATAATATATTGTAGAAGCTGGCAACTGGGGAAGTTGGACGTTCTGGTCAGAGTGCTCTGTTAGCTGTGGTATAGGTAGCCGCGAGAGATCAAGATCATGTAATAACCCAGCACCAGCTCACGGTGGACCGGATTGTAGTGGCTCTGGCACAGACAGTAAACAATGTGCATCAAAATCTTGTCCAAGTGAGTATCCTATTAACATAAATGTTTCTTTCAGTATTGTCAATGTAGTATTCATTAAGTCAATTATGCAAACCTTGTACATATCATATATCACTCTTAAATATTATTTGTTAATTTTGACAATGAAGAAATGTTTTTCTTGATACATTTATAACTGTATAACATGTGTGCTTTAAAAAACTGGAAACTGATTGTTATATGCTAAATACATATTGCTATGTATGTAATGCCTTCATTTCGCATGGTCCAACATCATATCGTATATATTTTAGTATTGCAAAATGTTATGCGTCTTTAAGATCTAGACAATGGAAAACAATTTCAGAAAAGCGCTTGCTTCTTAAATAACAAATGTAGCACCAACAAACAATGGAACCAACTATAACATTAATTCAATGAATGCTTAAAATACACAATCACGTGCAATTCCCTGAATGAACCAAACAACCACTTGTATCTTGCTTTTAACTTAAATTAAGCTAATAAATGTTAATTCGAAGGGAAAAAAATTACGCACTGAATACATCAAGTCTTGTTGTAATGATCAGAACGTTAAAATATACATCATATTAAAAGTACTTACTGGTTTAGAAATAATGTCACCCTTTAATCATATATTTGTGGCTCAACTTAATACTAATAAAAGAGGGACGAAAGATACCAAAGGGACAGTCAAACTCATAAATCGAAAATAAACTGACAACGCCATGGCTAAAAATGAAAAGGACAAACACAAACAATAGTACACATGACACAACATAGATAATCTACACGACGTCATACAAATACGATTATACACGATATTGGGCATTCCTTTCAAAATGATTAGCATTTGAATGAAGCAAACAGACAAATCATACATTTAAATATTGCTTCCAACGAAAAATAGGAAAACTGATGTATATTCCAAAGAAGAAGAAAAAAAAATTAACGCACGAGACACCTTTTCATTTTTAAATGATGATGAAATAAAAAGATGTCGATTTAATCTTGTATCTTCTTAAATTCCTTTAAACATGTTAAATAGTACCCTACAACAAATAAAAAGAGCAGGTGCAGTTCTTAAAGAAAGTTTAAAATGTGACAAGAGAAGGTCGAGAACCCCTCAACTGTAAATATTTCTGACCGTCTTTTATTGCTAAAAATGTTACAGTGTCGAAAGTTTGAAATTTTTATGCCCCACCTACGATAGTACAGGGACATTATGTTTTCTGGTCTGTGCGTCTGTTCGTTCGTTCGTCCGTCCCGCTTCAAGTTAAGGTTTTTTGGTCAAGGTGGTTTTTGATGAAGTTGAAGTCCAATCATCTTGAAACTTAGAACACATGTTCCTAATGATGTGATCTTTCAAATGTTAATGCCAAATTAAAGCTTTATTTATTAACATAGAAAATGATAGTGAAAAGTTCAGGTGAAAGTTTTTGGTTAAAGTTTTTGGTCAAGGTAGTTTTGATGAAGTTCAAGTCCAATCAACTTAAAACTTAGTACTCATGTTTCCTATGATACTACTTTCTAATTGAAATGCCAAATTAAAGTTTGACCCCAATTTCACGGTCCACTGATCATGGAAAATGAAAGTGCGAGTGGGGCATCCGTGTACTATGGACACATTCTTGTTTATTTCTATTTAAACTTTAAAATTAGAAATGGAAAATGTTATGAAAAGAATTTTTAGTCGAGAATTAAGACATAACCTCGCAGTTGAGCAGTAAGAGTCAGCAACTGTATTGTTTCATCATATATTGTAGAAGCTGGCAATTGGGGAAGATGGACACGCTGGTCAAGCTGTTCTGTAAGTTGTGGTATAGGTAGCCGCAAGAGAACAAGGTCATGTGATAACCCAGCTCCAGCTAACGGCGGACCGGATTGTAGTGGCTATGCCACTGACAGTAAAAAATGTGCACGAAACTCTTGTCCAAGTAAGTATCCGATTTGCACATGTTGCATGGATGTTTCTTTCAGTCTTGTCCATGTAGGTAATAGTAACGTCAAATATGCAAATTTGTACATTATTTTGAGCACTCTTAAAATATATTTTTTTATTTTGACAATAATGAAATGCTTGTTTTGATATATGTATATCATGTGTCCCTCAAATAGCGGACAGCAAATGATTATATGCTAAATCATATTGTAATGTATGTAAAGCCTTCATTTCTCATGGTCCAACATCGTATCGCTACAGTTTACATATATTATAGTATTTCTCAAGGTTATGCGTTTCTAAGATTGAATTAAGATGTACAGAATTTAGGATTAGAATTTAGCAAATTGATTTCGATTTATTCGAGGAGAAAAAAACTTTCCCAAAATGTACTTGATGCCTTGTTATAATATTTATAACATCAAAATATACAACATTATATATAGTATTAATGAACGCTGGCAATTTCTACAACCATAAAACTAAAATGCGAAAATTGGGAAGATTTCAGTAATTTAGCATGACTTAATGATGCTAGTACCGAAGTTATGTGCATTGTATTGTCAAAAACAGCCCGTATTTAGGTAGCAGAAGCATTATACTTTGCAATAAATAGCTAAAAGATTACATTTTCACAATTTTGTAGAACTTTTATATTTTTGGGTCAAAAAGGAGTCTTACTGAACCTAGTCCTTTTACAAGATTATGCGTTTCTCAGATTGTGTATGACTGCTGAAGGAAATCACCCCAGTAGCATAATATGCATGAATTTTCGATGATCAAACAAAATACTGGCCCTGACGTCGCATATTATAGGATTGTCAGTTTTCCTATCGAACGTCGGTGGTTTTACCCGGGAACTCCGGCTTCCTCCACCAATAAAAATTGGCCGTCACGTAATAGCCTAAATGCAGTGCCTAAAAGTGGAGTTTAAACACCAAAAAACAAATAAATCAAAATCAACCTTATGGACTCAGTGTCGTCTGGTACGACAGCTGTTCCCTCATCACCAGATATGAAAAGTATCCTTTACATGACACATTCAGATTATTCTATTGAACAACAATGTATATTTTCAAAATGAAAGCCACATTTACAAATTACCGTCCGGGATGAAAATTCCAGGGACTGAATTTTCGACTCTCCCTTGACACCATTTGCGAGTATGGTCTCGAGGAGACGATGATAGTCTGTCATAAGGGGACGATCAATGACTTACCCGTGTTAAGAGAGAACCATATCTCTTGCACGTTAAAGACACCCTTGCAGATTTCGAAAAAGAGCAGGCTAATGCCACTAGAAGGCAGCACTCGCACCCGCAAAGTGGAAAGGGATTAATATAAGTTGCAAAACTTGTTTCCCAAGCCACTATAAATAAATATGTTTAGATTAAATTTACAAAACCTTTAAAATTACACTTACAGATGCTCAATTTACTACAATTTAACTAAAGGTTTAATTTTCCAAGAAGCTTCAGAGATCTAAATTGTAAATTGATAATTGTCGTCTTCAAATTAGAGTGTAATATTGCGGATTGGTATACGTCGGTGCAACGAGTGGGGCATTCGTGTACTATGGACACATTCTTGTTTACTTATATTCAAACTTTAAAATTAGAAATATAAAATGTTATGAAAAAGAATTTTTAGTCGAGAATTAAGACATAACCTCGCAGTTGAGCAGTAAGAGTCAGCAACTGTATTGTTTCATCATATATTGTAGAAGCTGGCAATTGGGGAAGATGGACACGCTGGTCAAGCTGTTCTGTAAGTTGTGGTATAGGTAGCCGCAAGAGAACAAGGTCATGTGATAACCCAGCTCCAGCTAACGGCGGACCGGATTGTAGTGGCTATGGCACTGAGAGTAACAAATGTGCACGAAACCCTTGTCCAAGTAAGTATCCGATTTGCACATGTTGCATGGATGTTTCTTTCAGTCTTGTCCATGTAGGTATTAGTAACGTCAAATATGCAAATTTGTACATTATTTTGAGCACTCTTCAAATATTTTTTTTATTTTGACAATAGTGAAATACTTTTTTTGATATATGTATATCATGTGTCTCTTAAATACCAAATGGTTATATGCTAAATCATATTGCAATGTATGTAAAGCCTTAATTTCTCATGGTCCAACATCGTATCGCTACAAGTTTACATATATTGTAGTATTGCTCAAGGTTATGCGTTTCTAAGATTGAATTAAGATGTACAGAAAAAAAATTAAAAAATCAATTAACGAATGTATTACCAACAAATAAACAAAATAACAACTATATTATAAAGGATCAATGAATGATCGAAATACACAATCGAATGCAAGGCCCTGAATGAACTAAACTACCACTTGGAGCTTTCTTGGGATTAGAATGTAGCAAATTAATTTCGATTGATTCGAGGAAAGAATAACTTTCCCAAAATTTACTTGATGCCTTGTTATAATATTTATAACATCAAAATATACAACATTATATATAATATTAATGAACGCTCGCAATTTCTACAACTATTTAGCTAAAATGCGAAAATTGGGAAGATTTCAGTAATTGAGCATGACTTAATGATGCTAGTACCGAAGTTATGTGCATTGTATTGTCAAAAAACAGCCCATATTTAGGTAGCAGAAGCATTATACTTTGCAAATAAATAGCTAAAAGATTACATTTTCACAATTTTGTAAAACTTTTATATTTTTGGGCCAAAAAGGAGTCTTACTGAACCTACTCCTTTTACAAGATTATGAGTTTCTCAGATTGTGTATGACTGCTGAAGAACATCACCCCAGTAGCATAATATGCATGAATTTTCGATGATCAAACAAAATATTGGCCCTGACGTCGCATATTATAGGATTGTCATAAAAATTGGCCGTCACGTAATAGCCTAAATGCGGTGCCTAAAATGGCGTTAAAACACCAAAAATTGAATAAATCAAAATCAACCTAATGGACTCAGTGTTGTCTGGTACGACAGCTGTTCTCTCATCACCAGATATGAAAATTATCCCTTCCATGACACATTCAGATTATTCTATTGAACAACACTGTTTATTTTCAAAATGTAAAGCCAAATTTACAAATTACCGTCCGGGATGAAAATTTCAGGGACTGAATTTTCGACTCTCCCTTGACACCATTTGCGAGTATGGTCTCGAGAAAACGATGATAGTCCGTCATAAGGGGACGATAAATGGCTTACCCGTGTTAAGCGAGAACCATATCTCTTGCACGTTAAAGACACCCTTGTAGATTACGAAAAAGAGCAGGCTAATGCCGCTACAAGGCAGCACTCGCACCAGCAAAGTGGAAAGGGATTAATAAAATTGCGATACTTGTTTCCCAATCCACTATAAATAAATATGTTTAGATTAAATTTACAAAACCTTTAAAATTACACATACAGATGCTAAATTTATTACAATTTAACTAAAAGGTTTAATTTTCCAAAAAGCTTCAGAGATCTAAATTGTAAATCGATAATTGTCGTCTTCAAATGAGAGTATTATATTGCGGATTGGTATACGTCGGTGCAACGAGTGGGGCATTCGTGTACTATGGACACATTCTTGTTTATTTCTATTTAAACTTTAAAATTAGAAATGGAAAATGTTATGAAAAAGAATTTTTAGTCGAGAATTAAGACATAACCTCGCAGTTGAGCAGTAAGAGTCAGCAACTGTATTGTTTCATCATATATTGTAGAAGCTGGCAATTGGGGAAGATGGACACGCTGGTCAAGCTGTTCTGTAAGTTGTGGTATAGGTAGCCGCAAGAGAACAAGGTCATGTGATAACCCAGCTCCAGCTAACGGCGGACCGGATTGTAGTGGCTATGGCATTGACAGTAAAAAATGTGCACGAAACCCTTGTCCAAGTAAGTATCCGATTTTCACATGTTGCATGGATGTTTCTTTCAGTCTTGTCCATGTATGTATTAGTAACGTCAAATATGCAAATTTGTACATTATTTTGAGCACTCTTAAAATATTTTTTTTTATTTTGACAATAATGAAATGCTTGTTTTGATATATGTATATCATGTGTCCCTTAAATAGCGCACAGCAAATGGTTATATGCTAAATCATATTGCAATGTATGTAAAGCCTTCATTTCTCATGGTCCAACATCGTATCGCTACAGTTTACATATATTGTAGTATTGCTCAAGGTTTATGCGTTTCTAAGATTGAATTAAGATGTACAGAAAAAAATTTTAAACATCAATTAACGAATGTATTACCAACAAATAACCAAAATAACAACTATATTATAAAGGATCAAGGAATGATCGAAATACACAATCGCATGCAAGGCCCTGAATGAACAAAACTACCACTTGGAGCTTCCTTAGGATTAGAATTTAGCAAATTGATTTCGATTGATTCGAGGATAAAAAAAAATTCCCAAAATGTACTTGATGCCTTGTTATAATATTTATAACATCAAAATATACAACATTATATATAATAATAATGAACGCTCGCAATTTCTACAACCATTTTACTAAAATGCGAAAATTGAGAAGATTTCAGTAATTTAGCATGACTTAATGATGCTAGTACCGAAGTTATATGCATTGTATTGTCAAAAACAGCCCATATTTAGGAAGCAGAAGCATTATACTTTGCAATAAATAGCTAAAAGATTACATTTTCACAATTTTGTAGAACTTTTATATTTTTGGGCCAAAAAGGAGTCTTACTGAACCTACTCCTGTTACAAAATTATGCGTTTCTCAGATTGTGTATCTCTTCTGAAGGAAATCACGCCAGTAGCATAATATGAATGAATTTTCGATGATCAAACAAAATACTAGCCCTGACGTCGCATATTATAGGAATGTCAGTTTTCCTATCGAAGGTCGGTGGTTTTAATCGGGCACTCCGGCTTCCTCCACCAATAAAATTTGGCCGTCACGTAATAGCCTAAATGCGGTGCCTAAAAGTGGCGTTAAAACACCAAAAATTGAATAAATCAAAATCAACCTTATGGACTCAGTGTTGTCTGGTACGACAGCTGTTCCCTCATCACCAGATATGAAAATTATCCCTTACATGACACATTCAGATTATTCTATTGAACAACACTGTATATTTTCAAAATGTAAAGCCAAATTTACAAATTACCGTCCGGGATGAAAATTTCAGGGACTGAATTTTCGACTCTCCCTTGACACCATTTGCGAGTATGGTCTCGAGGAAACGATGATAGTCCGTCATAAGCGGACGATAAATGGCATATTTTTATTGTAGTCCTGTATTATTAAGTTGTCATTTTAATGTTATATCTAACAATGCCATCAAAGTGCGAGGTTTGGCATGCCACAAAACCAGGTTTAACCCACCATTTTTTTCTTTGAATGTCCTGTACAAAGTCAGGAAAATGGCCATTGTTATATCATAGTTCGTTTCTGTTGTGTAACATTTTTACGTTGTGTTTCCGTTGTGTCGTTTGTTTTCTCCTATATTTGAGTGTACTATAAGACGTGTCACGGTACTTTTCTATCCCAAATTCATGTATTTGGTTTTGATGTTATATTGGTTATTCGCATCGGATTTTGTCTAATGCATAGTCCGTTGCTGTGTGTGTTACATTTTAATGTTGTGTCGTTGTTCTCCTCTAATGTTTAATGCGTTTCCCTCAGTTTTAGGTTGTTACCCCGATTTTGTTTTTTGTCCATAGATTTATGAGTTTTGAACAGCGGTATACTACTGTTGCCTTTATTAACCCGTGTTAAAAAAGAACCATATCTCTTGCACGTTAAAGACACCCTTGTAGATTTCGAAAAAGAGCAGACTAATGCCGCTACAAGGCAGCAATCGCACCAGCAAAGTGGAAAGGGATTAATATAAGTTGCGAACGTTGTTTCCAAATCCACTATAAATAAAAATGTTTAGATTAAATTTACAAAACCTTTAAAATTACACATACAGATGCTAAATTTATTACAATTTAACTAAAAGGTTTAATTTTCCAAAAAGCTTCAGAGATCTAAATCGTAAATCGATAATTGTCGTCTTCAAATTAGAGTGTAATATTGCGGATTGGTATACGTCGGTGCAACGAGTAGGGCATACGTGTACTATGGACACATTCTTGTTTATTTCTATTTAAACTTTAAAATTAGAAATGGAAAATGTTATGAAAAGAATTTTTAGTCGAGAATTAAGACATAACCTCGCAGTTGAGCAGTAAGAGTCAGCAACTGTATTGTTTCATCATATATTGTAGAAGCTGGCAATTGGGGAAGATGGACACGCTGGTCAAGCTGTTCTGTAAGTTGTGGTATAGGTAGCCGCAAGAGAACAAGGTCATGTGATAACCCAGCTCCAGCTAACGGCGGACCGGATTGTAGTGGCTATGGCACTGAGAGTAACAAATGTGCACGAAACCCTTGTCCAAGTAAGTATCCGATTTGCACATATTGCATGGATGTTTCTTTCAGTCTTGTCCATGTAGGTATAAGTAACGTCAAATATGCAAATTTGTACATTATTTTGAGCACTCTTAAAATATTTTTTATTATTTTGACAATAATGAAATGCTTTTTTGATATACATGATATATGTATATCATGTGTCCCTTAAATAGCGGGCAGCAAATGGTTATATGCTAAATCATATTGCAATGTATGTAAAGCCTTCATTTCTCATGGTCCAACATCGTATCGCTACAGTTTACATATATTGTAGTATTGCTCAAGGTTATGCGTTTCTAAGATTGAATTAAGATGTACAGAAAAAAAATTAAAAAATCAATTAACGAATGTATTACCAACAAATAAACAAAATAACAACTATATTATAAAGGATCAATGAATGATCGAAATACACAATCACATGCAAGGCCCTGAATGAACTAAACTACCACTTGGAGCTTCCTCAGGATTAGAATTTAGCAAATTGATTTCGATTGATTCGAGGAAAGAAAAACTTTCCCAAAATGTACTTGATGCCTTGTTATAATATTTATAACATCAAATTATACAACATTATATATAATATTAATGAACGCTCGCAATTTCTACAACCATTTAGCTAAAATGCGAAAATTGGGAAGATTTCAGTAATTTAGCATGACTTAATGATGCTAGTACCGAAGTTATGTGCATTGTATTGTCAAAAACAGCCCATATTTAGGTAGGAGAAGCATTATACTTTGCAATAAATAGCTAAAAGATTACATTTTCACAATTTTGTAGAACTTTTATACTTTTGGGCCAAAAAGGAGTCTTACTGAACCTACTCCTTTTACAAGATTATGAGTTTCTCAGATTGTGTATGACTGCTGAAGGACATCACCCCAGTAGCATAATATGCATGAATTTTCGATGATCAAACAATATACTGGCCCTGACGTCGCATATTAGAGGATTGTCAGTTTTCCTATCGAAGGTCGGTGGTTTTACCCGGGCACTCCGGCTTCCTCCACCAATAAAAATCGGCCGTCGCGTAATAGCCTAAGTGCGGTGTTTAAAAGTGACGTTAAAACACCAAAAATTGAATAAATCAAAATCAACCTGATGGACTCAGTGTTGTCTGGTACGACAGCTGTTCCCTCATCACCAGATATGAAAATTATCCCTTTCATGACACATTCAGATTATTCTATTGAACAACACTGTATATTTTCAAAATGTAAAGCCAAATTTACAAATTACCGTCCGGGATGAAAATTTCAGGGACTGAATTTTCGACTCTCCCTTGACACCATTTGCGAGTATGGTCTCGAGGAAACGATGATAGTCCGTCATAAGGGGACGATGAATGGCTTACCCGTGTTAAGAGAGAACCATATATCTTGCACGTTAAAGACACCCTTGTAGATTTCGAAAAAGAGCAGGCTAATGCCGCTACAAGGCAGCACTCGCATCCGCAAAGTGGAAAGGGATTAATATAAGTTGCGAAACTTGTTTCCCAATCCACTATAAATAAATATGTTTAGATTAAATTTACAAAACCTTTAAAATTACACATACAGATGCTCAATTTATTACAATTTAACTAAAAGGTTTAATTTTCCAAGAAGCTTCAGAGATCTAAATTGTAAATCGATAATTGTCGTCTTCAAATTAGAGTGTTATATTGCGGATTGGTATTCGTCGGTGCAACGAGTGGGGCATTCGTGTACTATGGACACATTCTTGTTTATTTCTATTTAAACTTTAAAATTAGAAATGTAAAATGTTATGAAAAAGAATTTTTAGTCGAGAATTAAGACATAACCTCGCAGTTGAGCAGTAAGAGTCAGCAACTGTATTGTTTCATCATATATTGTAGAAGCTGGCAATTGGGGAAGATGGACACGCTGGTCAAGCTGTTCTGTAAGTTGTGGTATAGGTAGCCGCAAGAGAACAAGGTCATGTGATAACCCAGCTCCAGCTAACGGCGGACCGGATTGTAGTGGCTCTGGCATTGACAGTAAACAATGTGCGACAAATCCTTATCCAAGTAAGTATCCTATTTACATGAATGTTTCTTTCAGTTTGTCCATTGATGTATTAGTAACTTCAAAAATGCAAATTTGTACATTATTTTGAGCACTCTTAAAATATTTTTTTTTATTTTGACAATAATGAAATGCTTGTCTTGGTATATGTATAGCATGTGTCCCTTAAATAGCGGACAGCAAATGGTTACATGCTAATGCATATATTTTGCAATTTATGTAAACCCTTCATTTCTCATGGTCTAACATCGTATCGCTACAGTTTACATATATTGTAGTATTGCTCAAGGTTATGCGTTTCTAAGATTGAATTAAGATTTAAAAATCAATTGACGAATGTATTACCAACAAATAAACAAAATAACAACTATATTATAAAGGATCAATGAATGCTCGAAATACACAATCGCATGCAAGGCCATGAATGAACTAAACTACCACTTGGAGCTTCCTTAGGATTAAAATTTAGCAAATTGATGTTAATTCGAGGAGAAAAAAACTTTCCCAAAATGTACTTGATGCCTTGTTATAATATTTATAAAATCAAAATATGCCTATTTAATAGTAGTTTGTATAAAGGTACTTTAACAATAGATAATAATGATAATAGAACAGTTAAAGATTAAACAAAAAGGATTTCATGAAACGTAATGATAATTACAAGCATGCGGAGTAATCATAAACGACATTGACATACGTAATACAACATTATATATAATATTAATGAACGCTCGCAATTTCTACAACCATATTTAAAGTACTTATCTTATATGAAATAATGTCACCCTATAATCCTATAGTTGTGCTTCAACTTAATATTGAATTACCTCATACAAAGGCGATCATTCACGATATTGGTCATTCCCTTAAAAAATAAAAAAAGCATTTCAATGCAGCATAAAACAAACCATACATTTTAATCTTGCTTCAAACAAAAAGTTTGCGAATTGATATATGTTTCAAAAAGTAAAATCATAAAAATACTCCGAGAGAAATTTAAAGAAGAAAGTCCTCCTCAATCATAATCAAATGGCATAATCAAAAGCTCTCACATAAAACAAATGGATAACAACAACATATTTTAACCTGATACAGTTATTTTCCTATGTAGAAAATGGTGAATTGAATCTGCTTTTAACCTAGCTAAACCTCTCACTTGTACGATAGTCGCAAAGCTTTTTTTATGTTCTAAAATTTATTAGAAAATAAGAAAATACATATTTAATCGTGCTCTGTCTTCAAATATTTTTTCAATTGATACCAACCTTATAGAACGGTTTTATACTAAAAGGCAAAATAACTAATACCGAACTTGGAAAACAACTGTCATTTAATGACTTGATAAAGGCATTTCCTAATGTAGAAAGGTGTGGGGTTTTGCGTTTTACATGTTAATATGAACTAATATTTTATTGTGTATTTCGCTGTGCTGAGTGTTCTAGTGTTTGTTTGTATGGTATTCCTGTCACAAAGTGTTGTCATTTTAGCGTTATTGTTTAACATTGTCATAAAATCAGGAGGTTTAGCTAGCCATGAAACCATATTTAAACCACCATTTTTCATTACATGTCCTGTACCATGTCCGACTCACATGGTAATTAGAAGATGTTGGCAAAGATAGGTGCAAAGTTCGTTCCAATAGGAATACCGACAATTTGTTGATTTTTTTTCCCTCAAATTAAAATAAATTATACCATTTTTTCCCTATCAACAAAATATGCCGTATGGTATCCCAAACTAATAAATTTATAGCCTAAGCTACTATTTTTATGTTGAAAAGTATTGTGGGTTGGGTTTTTTTAGACGATTTTTTAATTTCAGATGGGAAATGATGTTTACAGGATTGAAAATCAGAAGTCTGGATGAAACTTATTTCAGAAAAAAAATCGATACTTACAAAATTATCAAGTTATTATGAGTTTTTAAATATCTAGACATGGTTAATACCACTATGCGAATAAACAGTTCCACAGTATTTCTGAAGACCCTCATTGAATTAAATTAAAATATAAATTTCAAATGTAGAAATTTGACGAATTGCATTTACAGAAGAGTAGGAACCCTCGTTTTGTAACAATTACCGCATGAAACTATATTGTCTTACCTTTTTTTGCAGTAGATGGTGAATGGGGAGACTGGATGACATGGTCTCCCTGCTCCGGATCATGTAATAATGGTCGCCAACGTAGGAAAAGAATTTGCGATAACCCAAAACCAGCTAACAACGGTCGAGGCTGTAGTGGCATCGACTCAAAAAGTAGAGAATGTAAACCTTCTAGGTGTAAACGTAAGTACCTAAACTTATATCAACTCTTTTTAGTCTTGTTCAAGAAGGTACAAGTAGTTGTTTTGTAAAATAAACAAAACCTACATATACCGTATAGCAGGTTATTTTTGCGGGGTGCAAATTTTCGCTTATTTTCGCGGATAGAACAAAATCGCCAAAATAAATTCCGCCAAATAAAAGGTATTCATACAAAGGTATTAATAAAAGTTTTTAATCCGCCAAATAATAACCGCCAAAATATTTCGTATACCTTGATCAATGAAAATCGCGAAAGTTTACACCAGCTAAAATAACCCACTATACGGTAATTTAAAGACAACATGATATCGAGTCCTGATTTTAAAAAAGGGTTAGTTTTACTCAGTGTTTAGTCTTTTATATTGTATTTCACGTCATGTTGTTTTATTTTCGTCATTTTGTCCTCAATGCATGAAATCAAAATTTCACACAATATTATGCGTTTCTCAGATTGTGTATGACTGCTGAAGGACATCGCCCCAGTAGCATAATATACATGAATTTTCGATGATCAAACAAAATACTGGCCTTGACATCGCATATTATAAGATTGTCAGTTTTCCTATCGAAGGTCGGTGGTTTTACCCGGGCACTCCGGCTTCTCCCACCAATAAATTTTATTGGCCGCCACGTAATAGCCTAAATGCGGTGCCTAAAAGTGGCGTTAAAACACCAAAAATCAAATAAATCAAAATCAACCTTATGGACACAGTGTCGTCTGGTACGACAGTAGTTCCCTCATCACCAGATATGAAAATTATCCCTTACATGACACATTCAGATTATTCTATTGATCAACACTGTATATTTTCAAAATGTAAAGCCAAATTTACAAATTACCGTCCGGGATGAAAATTTCAGGGACTGAATTTTCGACTCTCCCTTGACACCATTTGCGAGTATGGTCTCGAGGAAACGATGATAGTCCGTCAGAAGGGGACGATAAATGGCCTACCCGTGTTAAGAGGGAGCCATATCTCTTGCACGTTAAAAACACCCTTGTAGATTTCGAAAAAGAGCAGGCTAATGCCGCTACAAGGCAGCACTCGCACCCGCAAAGTGGAAAGGGATTAATATAAGTTGCAAAACTTGTTTCCCAATCCACTATAGATAAATATGTTTAGATTAAGTTTACAAAACCTTTAAAATTACACATACAGATGCTCAATTTACTACAATTTAACTAAAAGGTTTAATTTTCAAAGAAGCTTCAGAGATCTAAATTATAAATCAATAATTGTCGTCTTCAAATGAGAGTGTTATATTGCGGATTGGTATACATCGGTGCAACGAATGTTAGGATAAGTAAACGTATGTGCGGCTAAAAACCAGCAACAACAATGCAAACGACATCGTTTACCAGCATTTGAACCAGCTTAGTCATTCACTCCTTTCTATGCAAGTTCGCATCATATATAAAAAATATATCACAGGACTAGCAATCCACATCTTGCATCATCTCTCCGTATTACTAACTTTAAAGAGGACTTATTGATTCGACAATTGAGAACTATGACACCATATGGTTACAATAAGTAAATTGATGGTAAAGTATTCTAGATGTATCTAGTTCTTCCTGAATTTCGGTGAATATTATGAAGATTTTAAACTCTACACCTGGATGGACAGGTAGACGTACTCATTTTCATCGTCATTATAAATGACTTACTCACCATGATATATCTACAAATGACCTGTTGCCATTAATTTCTTCTTTTAAAACTCCATTATTTGTACAAACTATGTTTGGAAAACCCTGTTTCAAACACTCATTAAAACCAATACAAACCTACAGCTATCTTTAGAATATTGCTTTTCAAACCAGTTCGAATTGGAAAAGTTCAAGAGGAATAACATTCTTTTTAAAACTTTCCTTTGCCATCAAAGATCTCAATGCTAACAATTTGGGCAATGTCCTTCTTTATAAATCAGTTCACTCGGAAATCTTTTAAAGATCAGTCTACACATATCATTTTGTTTTTACCTATACCAAACCAAATGAAACTTAAATTTTTAATTACAAACACGTGTTACATGATCTAAGTAATGACGCTTTCAAGTCAAAATCTCCCGATTACACGTGTGCACATTATGTAAAGTTCCCAATTCATATATAATACGACTGGCCATCTTATTACTGGTGACCTAAACATTTTCAATAACATTTTTCTGCGAAATGCGCTATTCGAAGGCTAAATATATCGTGAACATAAATTCATCAAGTGGAAACAAAAGTTTCATTATTCAGGCAATGAATTTAACGCGTATATAAACAAGACGAAGTGACCCTTTCCAAAAGGATTCACCAGTCACCAAGGTTAAAATTGAGAATGGAAATGGGGAATGTGTCAAAGAGACAACAACCCGACCATAGAACAGACAAAATTAAAAGGTCTTCAATACAGCTTGAAACTCCCACACCCGAAGGCGTCCTTCAGCTGGCCCCTAAACAAATATATAAACTAGTTCATTGATAATGGACTTCATACTAAACTCCGAGTTATACACAAGAAACTAAAATAAAAAATCATACAAGACTAACAAAGGCCACAATGCGGCGGGGTTAAACATGTTTTTTGAGATCTCAACCCTCCCATATACCTGTAGCCAATGTAGAAAAGTAAATGCGCATTCGAAACGCTTATTTAGCCCAAAGCCGAATATTTGAACGCAAAGGATGTATCAGAACCTAAATGTTATTGAAATTATGTTTTATTATATGTTCTTTTGTAAAAAAGAGACAAATGATACCAGAGGGACATTCAAACTCATAGATAAAAAATAAGCTGACGCCATGGCTACAAAAGAAAAAGACATGCAAACAAACAAATAATAGTACACAAACCAAAAACATAACATAGAAGAATAAAGACTAAGCAACACGGACCTCACCAAAAACTGGGGGAGATCTCAGGTGTTCCGGAAGGGTAAGCAGATCCTACTCCACCCGTGGTAGACGTCGTGAAAAGTGAATGGGATTGTAGCTACAACAGTAGGTTCACATCTGACATCATCTGAAAAACGGATATTCTATAACGGTCAACCAACTCGTGATGGCGTCCGTAAAATTTACGAAGGGTGATTTCAACTTGACTATTTGGAACTCTTGGTTTCAATAGCTTCCTTTCGAGCAGCAACCCTCCATAAAGAAAATAATGTTCGGAATTACAAGCCCGGTAATATCGTATCATTTGCGAAATGGTTTGTAACTTCGACGACTAAACTCAATCCATGCTCGCTTAATTATAAACAGGAAACCTAACTAAATAAAAGAAAAAGAAAAAATAACATGTTTTGAATCGCATCAAGAGACAAAAGTAAAGTTTCAAAAGTTGCATGTGTTATTAGCTAATCGCTTACAACAATGTCATGCAATATTATTCAACTTAATTACATAACGGTGAAGGTATGTATGCAAGAATGCAAATGATAAACAAATTCCTGTCGAATGTATATGTTAATATACACTGATATTTTGGTTATTCCTCTATTCCTCTACCCCAACATTAGGATAAGAGAAGAATTTCAATCTGTTATAGTTCTTTGTATGTGTTTTGTGTGCTTACAATTTTGTATGTGTTTTGTGCTCTTATTATTTGGATGTGTTTTGTCTTTTGCGATTTTACTTTTTTCCCCGTTTGAAATGGAACTAAAACTTACAGTAATATTATTTATTTTAGCCTAATACATGTGTGCGACCTGACTTTCAATGAAAGTAAGTATATCAATATCAAATGAACTCAGTCTTGTATAAGTAGATAGTAGCTTTTTTATAACAGCAAAAATCACTCATAACCTTAAGCGCTGTTCAGAAGATTTTGCAAAAGTTAAAGACTGCGTAACCCGTACCAAACAGAAATGTGTGATGATCTCATGTACGCCGGAAGAGTAATCAGATCAATATTCACTAGTAGTATATGTCGTGTTGCTCATGGGGAGTACAAGTTCCATTACAAAATCATTCTGTGATATCTCAATCGAGGAAAAGAGAACGGTATTGGGGCAACGACAATTAAAACATATCATGTGCTTTTGTAGGCAATGGTTCATGTGGTTATAATTTTATTATGTTAATTTGCATTACCTTTCCTCAAGCCTTGGCTAGGTATATTGTGAACTGAAAACATAATTTAAAACAATGTAAATGTTTATTTTTTTTAGAAATACTAAGGCTTTTCTTTGTACTTTATTTGGCTTTGAAACAATTTTTGATTCGAGCGTCATTGATGAGTCTTATTTAGATGAAACGTGCATCTAGAGCAAATATAAAATTTCAATCCTGGTATCTATGATAAGTTTATTTGAATTATAGATTAAAAGTAAAACAGTAGCAAAATAGGAAAATACACAAAATAGGAAAAATCACTGGGCTGATGATACCATAATTAGTTGACTTTCAATTATTAGGTGCTTTTCTTAAACTGAATTACATATCGATAAGGCATGAAAATTCAAGTGTTACACAATGTTCTGATGATCGTGTGTTCTTATATACACACACACAAAAATAAGCTTTTCTTTGCGTATTCATGTAATCCAACAACTGAGATATTGCAAAATGTGCAATTAGTTACGATCTTTTGTATGTGTTTGTCTAAGACATTCGCTATTTGATATATCAGCACTTCATGATTTAATGTGATAGACTTTGCAAATCAGGCACAGTTAAACGAATGCAAATTCTCTAATCATTTCATAAGCAGTCATTTTGATCTTTTGTAGATTGTTATCAACAGTAGATATTGGATATTAGAGCTGCCAGAGTGCAAAGTTTAATGACATTACATAAAAGGCTTGTGTTAAAAATAAAATTTTGTTTCATCTGGTCATATACATATATTTGTGTCGTTTTCTTCACATAGCACAACAGGAATACGCGTTTTGCTTTGTGTTAATGAATATTTTACGTTCGTTGGAGTCTTCCACGAATGAGACGATAATGTTTATTTTGATAATGTACCAGGAGTACGGCGATTTCTAAGCCAAAGGTACTATCTTTTTTTGCAATGATATCTAAACATATAACGAGTACATATGGGTAAACATTCCCTGCTTAAGATCCGGGAAAATCTTGCGAAACTGATTCCTCTCAGGTCAAAATAGTTAGAACGCCAAAAAAGTTGATGAGCATTGAGGACCCAAAATTCCAAAAGGTTGTGTCAAATACGGCTAAGGTAATCTATGCCTGGGATAAGAAAATTCTAAGTATTTCGGATTATTCATACTTGTACTAACAGCAAATTTATAAAAATGACCATAACATTAATATTCATGTCAACACCGAAGTGCAGACTACTGGGCTGATGATACCATCAGAGACGAAACAACGATTAGATGTTTGTTTTAGTTTTATTCTAATGTTAAGGTCTCTGTCAATGTGCCTTTTTTGTGAATTCTTTTTCTATTTTCTATTTTCTCTTTGTAATTTTTATTTTCTGTATTTTATTTTTTATTTATAATTTTCTCTTTTTTAAGGGGAGAGTTATAATGTAACAAAAAGAAATCAAATATTTTAATGAATATGAGCTTTTATAACAGATCAATTGAAGTCCACAACAAGATCATTTTCGTACACTTTTATACAATATTCAACATAGACGAGAGTCAGTCCATAATGTTTCGATTGATAATGGGTTACAGCCCTCAGTCCACGAAGAAAAATATGTTTTCATTTTTAAAGACATGGGTTATTTCCGCAGTCCATGAAATTGATGAAGCAAACACATATCTACAAATGGTAATTTAAGGCGGTAGACCTATGTTAAGGGAAATCACTCTTTAAATCATCAGTACGTTTGTGTCAACCATTTTTAAAAATATATTCTAAGCTTCTAGGTTACATAGATTATTTTCAATCTGTTTCAGGTAAATGCTTAAAATTCATTGACGAAACTTTACGTTTACAAACGCATAACTGATTTAAAGAGTTATCTCCCTGAACCAAGGTCTACCTCCTTAAAACACTTGATAACCTATAGCTAGTATATCCGATTAACGTTTTGTTCAGCCTAGTGCTATAAGTCTACATGTTTCTTTAGTCGATTACTTTTAACTTATAACTGTGAACTCTACTATACTTTGTATACTAAAAAAAACTAATTCTAAACGGAAAGTTGAACACAACCAAAACTTTAAACTTGGCGCATTCATGATTTCAATTTAAATTGGTGAGCTATATACGAATGTTCTTTTTCACTTAAGGGTCATACCTGACTTTGTTTTATATTGTTGCTCGTTTTCAAAAGATGAAATTCTTCACCTGCCGTTAAGCATCTAACAATAAATCAATTACATATTTTACCTTTGAAGGATATATAAAAAGTATTCCCACTTCAAAGCAATCCAAGTTTAATTAAAAGTATTTATGTCTAGACATGAACCATTAAGCAAATGTAATCTCCTATTTCATGCACAAACTTTTGTTATAGCTACTAGGACATCTAATAGCATATACTATTAATGAGGAGGTTTGAATCCAATTTTGATCTTGATGATCGTCATAAAAGAGCCCACTTGTACAATAATGGATTTCATAATAAAAGTTTTTTGTTGCATTATGTTAAATTTGTAATTTAACCAGAATCGTATTCAAGGGGAAGCCGGGGACTGACAATGATGGTAGTGAGGTGAACTTCTTATCCAATTAATATATCTGGACATTAGGGCCTCTTTCTAAATCTATTGTCTCCCGTTCTTTGAAATATCAATTTCCGTTATAATTAAAGTAAAACTACAAAAGATTACCGTGTATAGTCGGATGAACAGCTTATCACTTATAAAAAAAATACCGTGAATAAAAATGTGCCGAAGATTAACTTCATCAAGCATTGACCTGGTGCGGAAAGAGTTGTACATTTGACTTTGAAAAGATAATAATTCCTTTGCACTAATTACGGAATAACACATTACTAACTAAATTCATTTAACTTCCTTGTATATTAGCCTGAAGTAAACCCCCCAAAAATATATAATTTATTCTTTTTCTCCTATACATAAATATGTATAATTTTGTATATTTTTTTATCAAATAGATGTTGAAATGAACTTTAGACAACTCTCTCCAGCTGAGACCAAATGATGTAAACATTTACATTTATAGGTTATCACACGGCCTTCAACAGTGAGTAAAACCTAAACTTCATAGTAAGCTATACAAATAACTCGACATGACAAATGTCAAGCAAATTAAATCGACAGAAAAAAAACTAACGGCCTTATTTATGTACAAAACAATCAACGAAAAACAAATAATATGAAATCCAGATCAAACCACTGAATAATAGGTTCCTGACTTTGGTCATGCAAATACACAATGGCACAGGGTTAAACGTTTTTGAAGGCACCACCCATTTAGCCTGACATGATGGTCAAACGACAAAACACAAGAAAACACTAAACGAAACGAAAACAATAAAGAGAATAATCAATAAACGGCACCACTTAATCACCGCCTAATAGCTTGAGACAGTCACTTACGTTGCGACGTAAACATATTTGATGTGTGACAAAATCTCCACCTAACTCGAGACAGCGGTGTAGCATTACAACATAAGACCACACTATTAAAACCATTTGAAAACGGCTTAGGTAGCACTCCACAGTTAGGTGTGTAGTTTCGCATTTTGGCCCTGTGGATTTTTCAAATATGAGAGATAGTGTGCAATAAAGTTCATTTTTGGATAGCTGAGTATTAAAATAGCCTTTGTATTGGGTTTATATGAACATCAAGAGTATGTAATGTATGTAATATAGGGTGTTTTCTGTATGACAGTCCGTATTTGCATGTCCCTACCATACATTGGTCCGTCAATTATTGTAATGTTTTTTTCCAACTTTTTATCGCACGAACTTTGTGATTGGATTTTACGAAAAAATGAGGCGAAAGACACCCATTTTTTATTTGATCATTAGGAAGATTTATGAAAACAGTTTCTAAAAAGGTATTACTCAAAGGCATTGAAATTCTAGTTTGATTCAAATTTTGGGGGGATATGTGACATGTCCACCCCCCTTTTTGCAATATTTTATGGTAAATAAATGCAGAATGTTGCCATGGATACACATAAAAGGAATTTATTTTCACTCTTTTAACTATTGAAAATCAAATCTATGGAATATACTGATTACATACATATAAACATGTACAACACAAACAGTTAGGTTAATGTATTAGAAATCCAGGAATAGGAGATGATAAAACATTTTGTGGCTCATTTTTAATTTTATTTTCTAACTGTGGAGTGCTACCTTATGGCACATCAGAAAGCACAGAAATGCACTTTTTAAGATAAAATTGACCACAAATCTTTAGTCTTTTATGTTCTTGTTTTAGTTCTGAAGGTAAAAAATCTGCTAGGAATGCAATTTATGTTTATTTTATTGTTTACTGTCCTTAGCAACCAAATATACACATTTTGACACTTAGACATGTTGCGGTCTTAAATTTGTACTCCATTAGCTTTGCCATTGTAACCAAAGATTGCGCTTTATATGATATCCTCAGAATGTATCGCTTTATAATTTTAAATACGAATAAGTCAAATAAACATTTTTAGCAGGATTTTATATTATAATTTGGCATTAATTAAATTTAATGATGCCAGTACTGCTAGAAATTTATACCCTGCTTGAGAGCTTCTAAACCATGGTTAGGTATGCTATTTACAGCAAAATTGACCTATAAGTGCTTTCAAATACCTAAAAATTGTACAATTTGTCCTCTTTTAAGGTAATTTTATGATTTTAAATTAAGATAATGGGAAAAGTTTTAGAAATTTACCCAAAAATGAGACAGACATGAAGTTTTTCACTATGATCCAGCATTTATTTTTAAATCACTTTTTGTCGCGTTTCGACATCAACTGCTAACCTTCATAAAATCTTTATCACTGAACCAATTCTAAAAACTAAGGTACCATTTTCATCGTAACAGCTAGTAGAACACAGAAAATATAATAAAAATTGAGGCAGGAGGGGAAAAATTTCACCTTAAGGTAGCACTCCACAGTTAGGTGTGTAGTTTCGCATTTTGGCCCCTGTGGATTTTTCAAATATGAGAGATAGTGTGCAATAAAATTCATTTTTGGATAGCTGAGTATTAAAATAGCCTTTGTATTGGGTTTATATGAACATCAAGAGTATGTAATGTATGTAATATAGGGTGTTTTCTGTATGACAGTCCGTATTTGCATGTCCCTACCATACATTGGTCCGTCAATTATTGTAATGTTTTTTTCCAACTTTTTATCGCACGAACTTTGTGATTGGATTTTACGAAAAAATGAGGCGAAAGACACCCATTTTTTATTTGATCATTAGGAAGATTTATGAAAACAGTTTCTAAAAAGGTATTACTCAAAGGCATTGAAATTCTAGTTTGATTCAAATTTTGGGGGGATATGTGACATGTCCACCCCCCTTTTTGCAATATTTTATGGTAAATAAATGCAGAATGTTGCCATGGATACACATAAAAGGAATTTATTTTCATTCTTTTAACTATTGAAAATCAAATTCTATGGAATATACTGATTACATACATATAAACATGTACAACACAAACAGTTAGGTTAATGTATTAGAAATCCAGGAATAGGAGATGGTAAAACATTTTGTGGCTCATTTTTAATTTTATTTTCTAACTGTGGAGTGCTACCTTATGGCACATCAGAAAGCACAGAAATGCACTTTTTAAGATAAAATTGACCACAAATCTTTAGTCTTTTATGTTCTTGTTTTAGTTCTGAAGGTAAAAAATCTGCTAGGAATGCAATTTATGTTTATTTTATTGTTTACTGTCCTTAGCAACCAAATATACACATTTTGACACTTAGACATGTTGCGGTCTTAAATTTGTACTCCATTAGCTTTGCCATTGTAACCAAAGATTGCGCTTTATATGATATCCTCAGAATGTATCGCTTTATATTTTTAAATACGAATAAGTCAAATAAACATTTTTAGCAGGATTTTATATTATAATTTGGCATTAATTAAATTTAATGATGCCAGTACTGCTAGATATTTATACCCTGCTTGAGAGCTTCTAAACCATGGTTAGGTATGCTATTTACAGCAAAATTGACCTATAAGTGCTTTCAAATACCTAAAAATTGTACAATTTGTCCTCTTTTAAGGTAATTTTATGATTTTAAATTAAGATAATGGGAAAAGTTTTAGAAATTTACCCAAAAATGAGACAGACATGAAGTTTTTCACTATGATCCAGCATTTATTTTTAAATCACTTTTTGTCGCGTTTCGACATCAACTGCTAACCTTCATAAAATCTTTATCACTGAACCAATTCTAAAAACTAAGGTACCATTTTCATCGTAACAGCTAGTAGAACACAGAAAATATAATAAAAATTGAGGCAGGAGGGGAAAAATTTCACCTTAAGGTAGCACTCCACAGTTAGGTGTGTAGTTTCGCATTTTGGCCCCTGTGGATTTTTCAAATATGAGAGATAGTGTGCAATAAAATTCATTTTTGGATAGCTGAGTATTAAAATAGCCTTTGTATTGGGTTTATATGAACATCAAGAGTATGTAATGTATGTAATATAGGGTGTTTTCTGTATGACAGTCCGTATTTGCATGTCCCTACCATACATTGGTCCGTCAATTATTGTAATGTTTTTTTCCAACTTTTTATCGCACGAACTTTGTGATTGGATTTTACGAAAAAATGAGGCGAAAGACACCCATTTTTTATTTGATCATTAGGAAGATTTATGAAAACAGTTTCTAAAAAGGTATTACTCAAAGGCATTGAAATTCTAGTTTGATTCAAATTTTGGGGGGATATGTGACATGTCCACCCCCCTTTTTGCAATATTTTATGGTAAATAAATGCAGAATGTTGCCATGGATACACATAAAAGGAATTTATTTTCACTCTTTTAACTATTGAAAATCAAATCTATGGAATATACTGATTACATACATATAAACATGTACAACACAAACAGTTAGGTTAATGTATTAGAAATCAAGGAATAGGAGATGATAAAACATTTTGTGGCTCATTTTTAATTTTATTTTCTAACTGTGGAGTGCTACCTTAACTAATTAAATCAATACAAATCAGAATAAGGACTAACAAAAACACGGACCAGTCTTGGATGGGTAGTTATACTCCCGAACAACAACACACATGTTTAGCCCCATCCCATTCAGTATGTGCCTGTATCTGGGTGTTATCAGTGGTTTTCGTTTGTTGCTCTACTACATATTTGTTTTCGCTCATTGTTTTGTTCATGAACCATGCCGTTGGGTTTCTCGTTTGAGTTCGTTTACATTTGTCGTTTGGGTCCTGTTGTTACTGGCTATACATTATGGGCTTTTCTAATTGTTAAAGTTCATGCGGGACATGCAGCTTTAAATTTCTTTGACGTTTGTTTGAAATGAGAGTTGTTTCATTTGCATTCATACCACATCTCCTGTTTTCATCATGTACATAAAGCTGGTTTGTAGATTCAGAAGAAAGAGATCATAATATGAATTTGTCAATTAAATGAGAATACAGATAACATCAATTGATTAAATGTAGGTTATTACCTTAGCTGTATTTGGCACAACTTTTTGGAATTTTGAATCCTCAATGCTCTTCAGCTTTGTACTTGTTTGGATTTATAAATATTTTTGATTTGAGCGTCACTGATGAGTCTTATGTAGACGAAACGCGCGTCTGGCGTACTATATTATAATCCTGGTACCTTTGATAACTATTTACTGTTGTCCTACCGTGCGTTGTTTTGATTGAAATGCTATCATGCCTTATCCTTTAAAAAAATGATCGATGCATGACTGATTTTATCCTTTAAAAAAGTTTTGATATCTGATAGAATAGAACAAGGAATCATTTGAAATTACCTAGCGACAAGGATTACCAGGCATGTGATTTGTGCATTTCAAACCTGTCCCTTTCATGTTTTTCATCTGGATATTATTGATGATTGTTACAGGCTTGTTTTATTGCACATGAGCAAATAAGACATTAGTTTGATTTTTTCCTAAATGGTTTATTTATGAATACATGCATAATTTCTCACATAAAGAAGCGAAAAAATAAACAACTGTTGACCGAAAATAGGTATCCTACTTTTAACTAGTTTAATATAACGAACATAATTTAATTTTATGCCTACAAACAAAATCATAAGGTCATAACTTAATGAAGTCGCAGCTGGTAAAAATTCTGTATTTATAAACAAGTTTGGCAACGTTAAATGTCACAACCTTCCATTTTTATTGAAATTTTGAGCAGACACGTTGCATAAAACGGTCATCATGAAAAAGCTATTTCTGATTCATTTGATGTTCTTAATCTTTCAAACAGGTAAGAATAAGTAACATGAGAAGGCATAATATTTTGTTCAGATTGGTTTTCTTTTTTTTCGTAAAAGCACGTTCAAAAGACAATAATTTCATTTGATGAAGGTAACATTTTCTTTGAAAAATTATGGTTAACGATTTAAAAATGTATTTTATTTTGTAAATTCAGTTATGAATATTGTTGCAGAATTGGTAAAACATGTCACGTAAAATCATAGAATTTTATATTTGAATAGATCCAGTACTACCGTGCAGTAGTAATCAAATAAGAACCTAAAATTGTGCTGAGGGGTCGTAATAATTCAAAAAACTAATGTGATACTGCATTTTAATATTATATGGAATGCAAAATTTTCAAAATAGGAATTTTGATATAGAAATTGTTAAGAAATCTACCCATAGTTATATATCCCTTACAAAAATGACAAAAATCACTAAATGTGTTGCGTGAATCTATTAATTATTGGATGAGGCTTAGGAACGGGGAAAAGCGAGGCTCTACCGAGGTTTTCCTCGTTTCGGGCCGAATCCTTATGTCAAGTCAGTACAGTATTATTGTCTTTATACTGCAATCTAGTAAAAACAAATTAATTTTTTTTATATTGTGTTATTGTTATTCATTTGATCTAAATATTGCTAAGAATCCCCCTTTTAAAAGGTCTCATATCAGGCGGGGAAACATACAAAACAATGAAATGTAAAAATATGTTGAAACTAATCGATGGTGAACGAATTCGTTTGAGTTAGTACTAAAATATCAACAATAAGCATTTAACATAATGATTTATAGGTTTTAAGCAAAAACAATTTACAAGTGCTTTTTTTCAACAATTGTAAAAGAAATCAGTCTGAGTCGTTCCACGCTTCGTTATATACATTGGAAACAACATGAACAAGGACAGGTTAAATTATTTCCGGCAACTACTATTTAAATATTCATGAGGAAAAGTGATATCGGATCAGTGACTGTATATGACAGATAGTCAACGTTGGCCAACCAGGATAGTACCGTTTCTGTTATGATTCCACTACTTGGTGTAATGACCCATCGCGACAGAGTTTTGGAACATTTCGATTTTAATAATTTATCTTACAAGTACGAACCAAAAACCAATGTTTACAATCAATAAATGAGTATTCAATAAATATCAAATTCGATTGGTACGTATGAAACCCTCCTTCGGAAGCAGCATACATACGAATTAATAATTATATGATAAATAAACTCATCATAGATACCAGGACTAAATTTAGTAAATACGCCAGACGCGCGTTTCGTCTACAAAAGACTCAACAGTGACGCTCGAATCCAAAAAAGTTAAAAAGGCCAAATAAAGTACGACGTTGAAGAGCATTGAGGAACAAAACTTTCAAAAGTCTTGACAAATACAGCTAAATCAATATTATTCTGAAAATAAAACGATAATCAAATTCGCTTATTACGTATATGAATTTCATGTGTGCGATTGGTTTTGTTTTATGTTATTTTTTGTAATGTAGATTTAAAAAAGATCACTTAAACGATTATGATTTTGTCTGGTTAGCATTAAACATTTTGTTTGTCCTAAGATAAAAAGTACATGCCCCCTAGACCCTTCACAACTAACAAGAAATGTGCGTGGTATATGCATAAGATACTGAACTAATCTGATTGAAAAATACAATGGTTTTGATTTTTTTTCTGATGTTAATATTTGACTGAAATCATCATTCATAAGCTGGATGAATCGCTACCAGATAATTTGCAATTGTAATCACTATCACAAATATCCTCCAATAATGGAACTTTTGATTGATATTAAAAATAATTCTAATTAATCATTTCGGAATATTAGAAGTTACAGGTATCCGTCAATGCATAATTTATCTCACTTCTATACTAGAGAGGCGTAAGATACCAGAAGAACCTTGAAACTCATAAGTCGTAAATAAACTAGTTGTCGTTTGTTTATGTAATTTATACGTGTTTCGCGTTTCGCGTTTTTTATATAGATTAGACCGTTGGTTTTCCCGTTTGAATGGTTTTACACTTTTGATTTTTGGGCTCTTTATAGCTTGTTGTTCGGTGTGAGCCAATGCTCCGTGTTGAAGGCGATACATTGACCTATAATGGTTTACTTTTATAAATTGTTAATTGGGTGGAGAGTTGTCTCATTGGCACTCATACCACATCTTCCTATATCTATTGAAAACGCTAATGGTAAAAAAAAAAGACAAACAGACATACGATAGTACAAAACACACCATAGAAAACTAGAGACTGACATAAAACAAACCCCACAACAACTGGGGTAGATGTCAGATACCGCTGAAGCTGATCCTCCACATTTGGCACCCGTGTAGTTGCAAATGTTAGTTCAAATTCGGTAATAAGTCTAATTCGGTAGGTCACATTTGTGAAAGGAGACGAGTCCCATAGTAAGGTCACTTCACACTGGAAAATATCGTCAGATTAGTGTTTGTAATTCAATATTTGTACATTTATGGAGATTTTGATATTATATAAAACATTTCTTTTTGATTTACGGTTTACATTCACTTCTTTTTTTCAAGTATGTAAAACATGTTCAACTTTTCAGTTTCATAAGACTTTGATAGAAATTATTTTTCTTTGGCTCGTGAATATTAGGTTTGCCATGTCGCAGGATACTTGAAAACTAAAGGTAAAACAATATTTGAAATATTAATTTCTAGCGAATTTGGGTAATTATCTTTATTCTCATCACCAAATACATAGGGTAATATATAACTCTGATGATATAGCACATACATCATTCGATAAATCAATGATATTGTTTGTTGAAATGATTTGTTGAATGATGATCCAATGTACGGCTATTCGCGGACATTACAAGATGTGGTATTTATCCGGTTTACTCGATATTTTCGTAAGATCTGTGATGGATCAGTATATATATAAACGCATCATAGATACCAGAATTAAATTTTGAATTTACGCTAGACACGCTTTTCTTCTACAAAAGATTCATCAGTAACGCTCGAATAAGACTGTTAAGTAATTTTTATGAATGCGCTTTGTTCATTTTAGGATTGCTATTCGTTTTCAACAGAAATTCTAAGTTGAAATGTCAACAGACAATATTGAATTATTTTCATTGCAACATAGGGTAATACATGTTCTTTTATTATCATGCAACAATATGTTCTTACCACATTAAAGTAAATGGAAGTTGCTCAAAATGGACGTGCTGGACACATTGCTCTGTAACATGTGGTAGTGGTAGTCAGGAAAGACGGCGAACATGTCAAAACCCATCATTAGCTAAAATCGGACCAGCTTGCATTAAATCTACATCAGAAAGTAAACGATGTACACTACATGATTGTCCAAGTAAGTATCTAAATGTATATCAAATGTTTTCAACCTTGTCTAAGTAAGAAGACAAAATGCAATTCGAATATAAGTAATTTTAAACTGAATCTTATGTTCGTTTTTCGTGACGGTGGCAACTCTTCAAACACAGTACTGTTATTCCGATTCTAATGCATTACAAATACGATAAAACTTGAAAAAATGTCTATATTTGACAAATAGAAAAAATCCTCGAACCTTCATGAATGATTTTGGCACAAAGACGTCATGGCTAAACATGACGTCATACAAATGAAAACTTACAAACTGGAGGTTATTACGTTACCTGTACGCTTCAAATTATGGCAAAATTACATCTAAAAAGCGAATTCGAGGTAAGTGCTGTTTTATTTACGATTATATAGTAGTAATCGAACATTTGTTGATTCAATAAATTCAAAATGGCGGCCCCTCCTTAGTTACGTCTGGTCAACTGTGGATTTGACGGAAACTTTTAGTCAATGAAAAATATTATTACATCCAAACTGCATTAGAGTATAGAGTTGCCTATATCAATGTAATTTGAACTTTGGTTGATACTTTTCTCATTTTCAATCAAACCACAAATGTTTATTTAAACCATAAGAACTAAGTTGAAAGTCACATTAGTGAAGTTATGCATATGATTTATGGGTGTAGGCCTTGGTAACTTCAACATTTTCGTCTCGTTTAATTTTTCTTATATTTACATCATTGAAAAGGTAGGGGTCCATGAATCATCTGCCAAAGTCTTAGGGAAATTCACCGTTTCATTTTATGTTTAGGATATATTGAATATGACCAGTGTTAGGCACCATAAAAAACGGCCGAAAACACTAGTAAGTAAAAATCATTGAGTGTTTTTGCACATGTTGTCAATAGAAATATCCCTGACTGTTAAATTGCATAGAAGAAACATATTTTGAGGTGAATCTGAAACATCATCGTAATACAAATAGCATGATTGAATTGAAGATGAGGGTATGGCATTCAACACGGACCCTTAGTTCACACGAACAGAAAGCTATTAAGGGCCCCAAAAAGTACTAGTGTAAAACCATTCAAACGGGAATAACAACGGTCTAATCTGTATACCTTCTTCAACGAATGTTCTGTTGAACAGAAAAATAGGAAAAATATTTTTGTGACAATGACGGTATGCTATATCGTATGATCCCCTTTTGTAGTTAATGGTGATTGGAACGAATGGATGACATGGTCTACTACCCTAAACAAATTCAAAAGCTTAATCACATCAAGAGAATGAAAAACAACTGAATTGCTCCGTTTGTCTTTTTGTTGGTTGTCTTTATTGCACTATTTGTTTAGAAGTATGAACCAATGCTCCGTGTTGAAGACCGTAACTTGACCTGTAATGGTCATTTCATAAATTTTGACATAGATTGAGAGTTGTCTCATTGGCACACATAGCACATCTTCCTGTATCTATTGAATATCTTACTGTTATATTGCGCCTTCTTATCGTGTACACTTCTTTTAGTGACTTCTGTAATGGATTAAATTTCATTGTTCTCTTATCGTTATATAGTTGTTTGTATTCTTAAAATTTTTTGATAAACATTTACATTTGTCAATTTCTAATTAAATACAAAATAGGGTTTGTAAATAGAAAAACCTAAAATTGAGAGGACACGATTGGGACCAAAATAATTTTAAAACATCATATATCAAAAGACAATTTTTACGATACATTTGATTAATTATAAGGGTATCATTAATTTGCTAACACCAATTGAAGAGTCACTATTAACTTTATAAATTGACCATTCCATAGTTTCATAGTTTATTAAAGAAAACTCAGCCGCAGAAGACTGCGTAACAGGAACATCAGTTAAGGTCTAGGAATATTTTGAATACTCTAAATTGAACTTTCAGACTTAAAAGTTTGAAGACAGTCATTTTGGGTTGTCTTTTTAGAGCATATTTATTTCTACTATCCACGTACTCTTACAGACTAATTTTTGCAAAAATAAAATGTTGAGATATAATTATCACCAGTGCTATCTATAATATCAAGGTATCCAATTTTTAAAATTATGGTTCTATTTTCAAACTTAATCAGTTTGTTTCCCAAAATTTTCTTATTTCTATGAAGTTAATTTTTTCTATTCGAGCCTTCGACTTTAGTCGAAAAAGCGAGACATAGCGATCCTACATTCTGTCGGCGGCGGCGTTCACAAATATTCACTCTGTGACAGAATCTTGGTTAAGATCATAAAATAGTATCCAGAAGTAATTTTTGTAAGATTAAAAATCCATTTACTTTTAAATGGACATAGATTTTCTGCCAGGAAACAAATCTGTGGTCAAAGTTTTCAAAATTTTGATAACTTTCTTGTACTATTTTGGATTTGTATCAAACTTGGACAGAAGTATGTTTATCATTAAAAGCTAGTATCTAGAAGGACATTCTGTTAATTTTTTGTACCTATGTATCTGTATTTTAATAATGTTTGGAATAAATAGAACTACTGGTAACCCTACATATTCTTTAACATCATTTACCAAGGACAACATTTTACAAAATCACAAATCTGTCCTTCTTTCTTTTTGGTATCAACATCAAAGAAAACGAAGATAATTTACCATCATATACTGGATACCAAAACTACACAAAACTCCATATAAAGAAGATACATAGCTGGGTCATCAAAATGTTCGACTATACATCTTTCTAGAGTACTGACTACTATTCTTTCTACAGCTAAAGATGGGCTTCAAAAATATTGTGATGAGACATATTCTACCAGTGGTGTTAACCAGATGTGGATTCTCAAAAATTTGAAAGATCTACTGCTTAATCTTCGATCACAATCTTTGCAATTTTGCAGCAACATAAAGACTTGATTTTCTACGCTTTACACTACTATACCCCATGAACAGTTGAAAGATCGAAGTTATCATCTCATTAAACAGCTTTTACTATAAAAATGGGAATCGTAGATACAAATTTCTTATTTTGGGTTACAAAAATTCATATTTTGTGAAGAACCACACTGAATATACCAGAAAATATACTGAAGATGATATTATCAAAATGCTTGACTTTTTGATCGACAATATATTTGTTGAGTTTGGAGGATTTATATTTCAACAGACAGTCGGTATTCCAATGTGTACTTATTGTGCACGCCTACTGGCCGATTTGTTTTTGTACTCGTATGAAGCAGAATTCATTTAGATGTGTCACGGTACTTTTCTATCTCAAATTTATGTATTTAGTTTTAATGTTATAATTGTTATTCTCGTCGGATTTTGTTAAATGTCTTAACGTCTTTTCTGTTATATTTGTGTGTTATGGTAAAGATAATTTATCACACCCTTTATTTATTAGATTTAGTTCTACGAAATTAATACGATATAGTAGGTTTACTGTTTAATTCAGAAGAAACACCGACATAGCTAGGTAGTACAATTAATTATCTAATTACTACCACAATTAGATATTAATAAGTATTGTTATTTTGATTGTTATTAATTCTATGTTATTTTTAGAAATTAAAATGTGACGTCACTTTGTGTGTGTTTTAAGAATTTCAAATGTGACGTCACTTTGTGCGTTGAGGCTTAAGCTAACTCGGCTGTGTATTTTTATGTGCTGGATTAAGTTGTTTTATGTAATGTATCCGTTTTATTCTGTTGTTACTCCCCACTTCGGTTTTATCATGTATATCTATTATATAGTCATTTAATCAAATTTACAGTGCTCTTCGGCTGTGTACTTGTTTTGGCTTTCGAACTTTTTTCATCTGAGCGTCACTAGTTTGACGAAGTGCACATCTGGCGTATTGAGTTTTAAACATGTACCTTTTGTTAGCTATTATTCGTGTGTTTCTCTGTCCTACATGTTGTCTTTTTAATGTTATATTTAACATTGCCATAACAGCGAGAGGTTTGGCATACCACAAAACCAGGTTCAACCCACCATTTTTTTCTTAAATTGTCCCGTACCAAGTCAGGAAAATGGCCATTGTTATATTATAGTTCGTTTCTCTGTGTGTTACATTTTAATGTTGTGTTTCTGTTGTGTCGTTGTTCTCCCTTATATTTGATGCGTTTCCTTCAGTTTTAGTTTGTAACCCGGATTTTTTTTCTCTCAATCGATTTATGAGTTTCGAACAGCGGTATAACTGTTGCCTTTATTTACGTATAAATGGACTTAGTTTTCTTCCAGTTAACATTACATACAGTCTGTCGTTAAAGTTTTAAAACATTTATTAGATTCATAAACTATCCTTGAACTTGGACAGAAGCTTCTATTAATCAAAAGACAGTATCAAGAGGAATATTTTTATTCCTTGTTTTCCTCTTTTTTATTGAGCTTGCGATTAACATCAAAAGTAGGCGAGACACTAAGTTCCGCGGAATCCTTACGAATGTTTTCGTCTGTCCACCGCCTGAGACAGAAGGAAAAATTAATACCAGCTATAGTAAGATATTTTACCGGAATCAACTTCCAGTTTGAAATACCATTTCAGATGAATTTATTTACCCAAGATGCTTTCAAAGACATGAAGCAACTGTGTATATCAATCATTGGTAATCCATCTTATTCGTACTAATTAATCATCGCATTTCTTTTAACTTTATCTGGTTAACCATCCCAGATGTATTTGTAGCATTTACTCTCTATATCTTTTCTATATTTCTTTGGAACTGTACAGGTATTTGACAAAATGTTAAATCTGGTAAAACTGATATTTTTATAAAGAAAAGTATTTTCCGATGAAACTTGAATAAATTTTCCCCCAATGATATAACTTATAAATTTTCTCAATGTTTTTCTCCCAATATAATGTTTCACATTTTTCTCTACATAACCTAAAACATATTCAAAATGCTTTTAGTGGTTTATTTATCCAATTAATCCCGGCTACATTGTCTTAATCTTTTTTTAGTTTTCCTATCCGTATAACCTCAGTTATATTTTTTTTTTATTAAACATTAACCCAGAAATTGATAAAAGAAAAAAATAAATTTCGTTCAT
The DNA here is from genome assembly GCA_019925275.1 of Mytilus edulis. Taxonomy (NCBI): domain Eukaryota; kingdom Metazoa; phylum Mollusca; class Bivalvia; order Mytilida; family Mytilidae; genus Mytilus; species Mytilus edulis. The sequence continues at coordinate 41,337,637 of CM034357.1, read as the reverse complement.
TGCAGCTTTGAATTCTTTCTTATTAATGAAAAATAAAGTCGTATCACCAGCTAGTTAAGAAATCTGAATGGTACGATTTTTATTACCTATGTTTAACTACGACCCTTTGATATCTCTGTTTTTTTCGATGTCGTAAATCCATGATCTCCACAGATAATTCAAAAGGAGAGCGAGCTGATAATTGACACCCTTGACTTATTCTTTTTGAGTTTTGATAATTTCGTAAATCCATCCATTATTAATGACACAAGTTATAACCCATATTATGCCTTCTTAAGCTTAATTGAAAGCCATATATTTTTAAGACGGTTTAAAATGGCATGCACTATTTTTTTTCCTCAATCAGATACCGGTGATGGTATGTATATGATTATATAAGACAGCCATTGACATGGTTTCTTATCTGGGACAGTCACATAAATGTTTGGCATACTAAATAGTCAACTACTATTTCTATATATCATTTACAAATCTAAATTAATTCTGGCTGTTGGTACCTACGTGGTACAAAAATATCATTCGAAAGGAAAACCGTTAGCTTCTTAAATAATGAATTTAAATACTTTGTATTTTCAAGGGACTTCAATTCGATATCTATTTCGCCTTTAACTTTTTATTCGAGCAACACTGATGACAAAACACGCGTCTCGCGTACCAAATTTAAATTGAGTGTATTTAGTAAAAAACAAAATAAGACAACAATATCATATAGTATAAAAGAATTGTTGTAGTTCGACAGTCATTAAAGAACTTTATTTGATTTGAAATCATGCAAAGCTTCACTTATATTTGTGACTCAAATTGATGAAAATAATTCCTTTATAACGTCTTTTGAATGCAAACATACACAATTGTTTGCAATGCCTTAAATTGTGATGCGTTGCAATGCATGAAAACGTAACAACCAAATTAATCTTTCTAGAATCTAAAAATTATCGATTTTATGTTTATCAATAGGAAGAAGTTTGTATAGTACAGTTTGTTTTTTTATCAATTTCGTTTTGAACCCTTGCATTGTCTGTTCATTCTGAATTATGAGTTTGTATATCCCTTTGGATATTTAGCACCTAATCAAATTATTCTCGACTGAATAACATCTGATAAACAAAATAAAAAGTAAAATTGTTATAAGAAAGACAAGACACCAATGTGTTTAGTGTATCTAGGTAACTTGTATACATATAGACACATGTTTTCTTAAGGTAGATGGGGTGTCTATATTATAATCCATAGAATTTCTTCATAATTTGCCAAAATGTAGTTTATATCCTGCTTGTTTAAGAACATTAATAAAAAGAATGGGTCACGGGACTTATTTTCACACTACAGGTTGTGCAAAATTGTCAGATTTTGTATATATTATGCATGGAAGACCTAATTTTCTGCCATAAATTGAAAACTACATCATAGAATTTTGAGATAAAATATGAGAAGATAGCTCCAATATTATGCTTTTAAATAACAAAAAGAAAGAAGGGGGGTCACCGGACTAGTTTTCTTGCTACAGAATAAAATGGGTAAATTTCTAACACATTCTATTGTAAAATTAACACTATCTGAATTATCTGTCCTTGCATTTGAGTTGCCTCCCTTTATTTGGCAAAGTTGGAAAAAATTGAATCAAACAAAAGTATTCGTTTTTTTGTAAACTACAACCAAACATATGATAAAACATGGCATTTCCTATATTATAATGAAAATTCTTACACATGAATTACCTAATAATCCTCAAATTTGCACATTTCATGAAAGATCAAGACCTTGTTTTCTAGTATTTCAAAATCCAAAATGGAGGAAGACACCCTATCTTCCTTAACAGTGGTGTTTGTCGTATCAATTCGATCAAGTGATTTATATGTTGTTGTTTTTTCTTTTGTCCTGTTATTCGTTCGTTCATATTGATTCATATTCATTTTCTCAACATCAATGTGTTGAGTTTATCTAGATGATTTCTATATGAACGCATGTTTTCTTACCATTGATATTTGTCGTATAAATCCGCTCTTATGTGTCATCTGATTTATATGTGGTCGTCTTTTTCTTTTGTATATGTTATTCGTTCGTTCATATTGATTCATATTGATTTTCACAACACCAATGTGTTGAGTGCATCTAGATAACTTCTATATAAACACATGTTTTCTTAGCATTGGTATCAGAAGAGAAATTAACTTCAATTTTAAACAATTAGAGTATGTGACTTTATCTTTTCACTATGTTTTATAGTAGCTGGAAAGTGGGGAGGTTGGAGGGAATGGTCAAGGTGCTCTGTAAGCTGTGGTGGTGGTCACCAACAGCGAACAAGATCATGTGACAACCCAGCACCAGCTAACAACGGACCGGATTGTAGTGGCCCAGCCTCACAAGGTAGACAATGTGGAAAGAAACTCTGTCCAAGTAAGTAACCAATTTACATGCAGTATGGTCAGTCTTATTCGTGTACTTACTTACTCGAATTATGTAAAAAAAAAAGCAAGACTTAAAAATAATATTATCCTCGACTGAATAACATCTGATAAACAACATAAAAAGTAAAATTATTATAGGAAATACAACACACCAATGTGTTTAGTGTATCTAGATAACTTTTGTATACATATAGACACATGTTTTCTTAAGGTAGATGGGGTGTCTAAATTATAATCCATAACTCTTTTAATAATTTGCCAAAATGTAGTTTACATCCTGCTTGTTTAAGAACATTAATAAAAAGAATGGGTCACGGGACTTATTTTCACACTACAGTTTGTGCAATATTGTCAGATTTTGTATATATTATGCATGGAAAACCTAATTTTCTGCCATAAAACGAAAACTACATCATAGAATTTTGAGATAAAATATGAGAAGATAGCTCCAATATTATGCTTTTAGATAACAAAAAGAAAGAAGGGGGGTCACCAGACTCGTTTTCTTGCTACAGAATAAAATGGGTAAATTCCTTACTCATTCTATTGTAAAATTAACACTATCTGAATTGTCTGCCCTTGCATTTGTGTTGCCTCCCCTTATTTTGCAAAGTTGGAAAAAATTGAATCAAACAAAAGTATTCATTTTTTTTGTAAACTACAACCAAAAAATATGATAAAACATGGCATTTTCTATATCATAATGAAAATTCTTACACATGAATTACCTAGTAATCTCCAAATTTGCACATTTCATCAAAGATCTAGACCTTGTTTTCTTGTATTTCAAAATCCAAATATCTACCTTAACAGTGGTGTTTGTCGTATAAATTCGATCAAGTGATTTATATGTTGTTGGTTTTTTTTTCTTTTGTGCTGTTATTCGTTCGTTCATATTTATTTATATTCATTTTCTCAACATCAATGTTTTGAGTGTATCTAGGTATTTTCTATATAGACACATGTTTTCTTAGCATTGATATTTGTCGTATAAATCCGCTCTTATGTGTCATCTGATCTATATGTGGTTGTCTTTTTCTTTTGTACTGTTATACGTTCGTTCATATTGATTCATATTCATTTTCACAACACCAATGTGTTGAGTGCATCTAGATAACTTCTATATAAACACATATTTTCTTAGCATTGGTATCAGAAGAGAAATTAACTTCAATTTTAAGCAATTAGAGTATGTGACTTTATCTTTTCACTATGTTTTATAGTAGCTGGAAAGTGGGGAGGTTGGAGGGAATGGTCGAGGTGCTCTGTAAGTTGTGGTGGTGGTCACCAAGAGAGAACAAGATCATGTGACAACCCAGCACCAGCTAACAACGGACCGGATTGTAGTGGCCCAGCCTCACAAGGTAGACAATGTGGAAAGAAACCCTGTCCAAGTAAGTATCCAATTTACATGCAGTATGGTCAGTCTTATTCATGTACTTACTTACTAATATTATGTAAAATAAGCAAGACTTAAACATAAGATTCAGCAATCTTAAAATTACTTCGGCTTTTGACATTGGAATAATGTTTTCCTGATAGGCAGTTTTTTTTTATGATATGCAAACATTGAAACATAACTAAATATGTTATGCTATATATGTTTAGTTATAGACTACCGTCTTCAGAAATCCAATCGCTACCATTTAATATATTTAAGCATTGCACAATGCGTTTATCGAACTGTTTTCGGCAATGTATGACAACGATTCACGAAATCCATGGCATGTGTTATGATTCAATCAATCTTTAGTCTCGGATAACATGAATTTACATATCAGTTAAAATTATCTTGGAACAAGCTTACAGTATTTCCAAACTGTCCGATATACCACATGTGCATAGAATCAGATTCTTTTTTATCAGCAGAGAAATTACCCAGGCCATTTTTGACACAACTTTTTTTAACTTTTGGTCCTCGATGCTGTTCAACTTTGTACTTGTTTCGGCTTTCAAACTTTTGTATCTGGGTGTCACTAGAAAGTCTTGTGTGGACAAAATGCACTTCTGGCGTATTAAAATTTTAAACTTGTTGCCTTTTGTTAGCTATTATTCGTGTGTTTCTTTGTCAATTATGTTCTCCTATTTATTTATATTGTAGTCCTGTAATGGTGTGTTGTCATTTTAATGTTATATTTCACATGACCATAAAAGAGGGAGGTTTGGCATGCCACAAAACCAGGTTCAACCACCATTTTTTTTCTTTAAAAATGTTCTGTATCAAGTCAGGACTATGGCCATTGTTATATTATAGTTCGTTTCTTTGTGTGTTACATTTTAACGTTGTGTTTCCGTGGTGTCGTTTATTTTCTCTTATTTTGAGTGTGAATTTATATTACTATAAGACGTGGCACGGTACTTATCTATCCCAAATTCATGTATTTGGTTTTGATGTTATATTTGTTATTCTCATAGGATTTTGTCTAATGCTTAGTCCGTTTCTGTGTGTGTTACATTTTAATGTTGTGTCGTTGTTCTCCTTTTTATATTTAATGTGTTTAACCTCAGTTTTAGTTTGTTACCTCGATTTTGTTTTTTGTCCATGGATTTATGAGTTTTGAACAGCGGTATACTACTGTTGCCTTTATTTTTTTTGCCAATTGCTTATTTTATGTTTCATTCCGCTCTTATGTATCAACTGATTTATATGATGTTGTTTTTTCTTATGTGCTGTTATTCGTTCGTTCATATTGATTCATATTGATTTTCACAACACCAATGTGTTGAGTGTATCTAGATAACTTCTATATAGGCACATGTTTTCTTAGCATTGGTATTTGTCGTATACATTCGAATGGAAAGTGTATAAACATCACGTATTTCTTTATTAAAACTTAAAAATGAAATGAAAGTACATTGTACATGTTGTAGGTTATTACAAAAGAAATTGTTCATTGAATAATAGAATAAAAAGCATGTCTTTACATGTTACAGAAGAGTATGCTTTCAACCTCAGAAATAGATTACCTTAGCTGTATTTGGCAAAACTTTTAGAATTTTTTGTCCTCAATGCTCTTCAACTTCATACTTTATTTTGCCTCTTAAATATTTTTTGATTCGAGGGTCACTGACGAGTCTTTAGTAGACGAAACGCGCGTCTGGCGTAAAAATAAAATTTTAATCCTGGTATATATGATGCATTTATTTACCAATGTTATTTCAACTGATCGGCGGAGCTTACAGTTAATTAAGACAGTCTATTTGAAGATGTGTGTGATAAGGATGATAGCCGTTATACTTATTGTTGATTTCTAATAAATGTCACCAAACCGATATACAGTTCAACTGAGTGTATGCTTTGTGACGAATAACTGGACACTTCATTAAAGTCATATGAAGCCTCAAATTAAAAATAATTATGCATATAACAAAATTGATTGTTTTCATTATTAAACTTATGTACATATACTTTTTTCTGAAGAAAATTCTTTAATTTGTCCACATTTAGAAGAAGTTTACTTTCTTAATTGCTTTCTTCCAAGGAAGCAATTCGCCGACATATTTTCCGTCTGCAAAATGACCTTAGCGTGACCCTGCTCGTTAAACTCCGGTGATCGCAATACGCATGGGTCTGTCACTAAAATAAACTATTATCTGATTGTAAATGTTATACATGTACTTAATTTCCATGCTTATTTGTTGTTGGTTTACTATAAGGGGACAATCGGTAAACTACGGTTTCAAACACGACAACTAATGAGCGGCCATATTTTCATAACAGACAGAGAGAAAAAGAAATTGACGATTATACGATATGTTTGCGTAAAAAAATGATCAATTCGTACACAAAAGACTAAGTTTATGATATATACATGCATTGTTTCAAGAATTGGACAAACATTATTTTTCACCAGTCACTCGTTCCATATGAGTTTATCCCGAAACACCTGTATATAGATGGTCTGGTTTTAAATATGCGAACCGATTAAACCCCGTCCAGTTTAGTGAAATAAATCAAGTAATAGTTAACTTCAATTTTAAGCAATTAGAGTATGCGACTTTATCTTTTCACTATGTTTTATAGTAGCGGGGAAGTGGGGAAGTTGGAAGGATTGGTCAAAGTGCTCTGTAAGCTGTGGTGGTGGTCGCCAAACAAGGGTAAGATCATGTGATAACCCAGCACCAGCTAACAACGGACCTGATTGTAGTGGCCCTGGCTTACAAGGTAGACAATGTGGAAAGAAACGCTGTCCAAGTAAGTATCCAATTTACATGTGGTATGATCAGTCTTATTAATGTACTTACTTACTAGTCTTATGTAAAATATGAAAAACTTGAACATAATATTGAGCACTCTTAAAATTACTTCGGCTTTTGACATTGAAATAATGTTTTCCTGATAGGCAAGTGTTTATGATATGCAACATATATTTAGTTATGTTTCAATGTTTGCATATCATAAACTAAATATATTATGTTATATATGTTCATTTAACAACACCTGTATTAACAATGTTATTTCAACTGATCGGGCGGAGCTTATGTTTTTTATTTGCATAAGGACAGTCTATTGGAAGATGTGTGATAAAGATGATTGCCGTTATAAAACCAATTGAATTCTAATCACTAATTAGTGTCACCAAACGCATATACAAAAGAATTGAGTGTATGATAGGGGATTAACTGGACACTTCATTGGTGAGATTATCCCAAAACTCCTATCTATAGATGGACTGGTCTTAAATGAGCAAACTCCGCCCAGTCAAATAAATCTATTAATAGAAGAGTAGCTGGAGAAGTCATAAATTGTATAGATTTTCTCACCATCTGTTATATTGTTAGAATGTAAAAAGTATCGACATTTTAAAATCTTGTCATTTTATTACAATTTGCAGTTAAAAAAGGTTATAAAATAAGAATTTTTAAAGGAGAAACATGATGAAATTTATCTTTAACAAAAGAGTAGGTAACCTCAATTTGAGAAATACGTGTAAGGAACTGTATCATATATTGTAGTAGCTGGCATGTGGGGGAGTTGGACGGAATGGACAGTGTGTCCTGTTACCTGTGGCGGTGGTAAAAAGAGAGAACAAGGTCATGTGATAGCCCAGCACCAGATAACGACGGACCGGATTGTATTGGCTCTAGTACAGAAAATAAACAATGTGCACCATCTGTTTGTCCAAGTAGGTATACAATTCATATATATAACATTTTTTCGGTCTTGTTCATCCACATGTACTAATCATTATTTCAAATATCTTGCTTGATTCCAGAAACGATTGAACAGCATTCTAATGCTAAAAAAACCAATTTAACTATCACTTAAATCTTGCTGCAAACTTTAAAAACGGATTGATATTAATCCCTAGGCAAAACAAAATTTAAAAACAAAAGTACCTTTCAATTTTTTTTTTCAAGTTCTCTATCATTAATAAAGGTTAATTAAATGTTTATTAAATTACTTTAACAATCTGCTTTAACATTATCGAACAGCTTAAGGTATAAACCTTATCCCAGTATATATATTAGATAAAACAACAAAAAGGTAAATGCCTGTAGTTATGAATTAGTACCGAACGACACGATTAGGCGTAATAATATCGACACAAAGGCGTCTGAATCGTTCCGACAAAAAAGAAATACAAAATAAGGTTTATGCCTTTTATACATAAAGGCAACAGTAGTATACCGCTGTCGAAATTCATAAAATCAATTGAGAAAAAAACAAATCCGAGTTAAAAACTAAAACAGAGGAAAACACATCAATTAAAGAAGAGAACTATGGCACAACAGAAACACAAATAAAAATGTAACACACACAGAAACAAATTATAATATAACAATAGCCGTTTTCCTGACTTGGTACAGGACATTTTAAGAAACCAATGGAGGTTTGAACCTTGTTTTGTGTCTAGCCAAACCTCCCGTGTTTATGGCAATTTAATATCTAACATTAAAATGACAACATTACATGACAGAGGTACAATACAAATAAATGGGAGAACATATAGGACAGAGAAACACACGAATAATAGCTAACAAAAGGTACCAGGTTTAGAAAAATTTAATACGTCAGACGCGTGTTTCGTCCATACAAGACTAACCAGTGACTCTCAGATCAAAAAAGTTCGAAATCCAAAACAAGTACAAAGTTGTTGAGCATTGAAGATTAACAATTCCGGAAAGTCGTGCTTAATACGGCTAGGGTTTTTTGCCTGGGATAAAAACATCCTTATCATTTATAATAATTCATACTTTTGCATACAGTAAAGGAGTAGGTCCGGTAAGGACTCATTTTGGCCTCAAATTTCAGTTTCATCTGACGAAAGATTTTGACCACTTTTTTAAGACTTAAGTGTCTATTTCACTTGATTTAATTAGTATAAGTGAAAGATTTTAACTGATTTAGTCATTAAAAACGATCCGATTCAAGCTCAAATATGAAAAATCTCTCAAATATGCCAAAAAACGTCACTTTTCAGATGGTTTTTGTCAAAAATGAAAGTGGCCGCATCCGTGTTCATCCACAAACTTTATATATGTTATGTATTATCATAAAATTCAACTTACTTTTCAATATTAAGGATGAACACGAATGCGGCCACTTTCGTTTTACAAGGAAACAGTCTAAAATTTAACTAAAATGATAGAATTTTGAAGATTTCAGTAATTTAGCATGACTTAATGGTGCTACAACCCGATATATGTGCATTGTATTGTCAAAAACAGCCCATATTTATGTAGCAGAAGCATTCAACTGTCCAATAAATAACTAAAAGTTTACATTTTAACAATTTTGTAAAACTGTTATATTTTGGGGCCAAAAAGTGGTCTTACCGGACCTACTCCTTTATAAAAATGACCATATAATAGATATACATGATAACACCGAAGAGGTGACTAACTACATAATAAAAACGGATATATAAAACAACCTAAACCAGCACATAAAAATTCACAGCCGAGTTAGCCAAAGAGGTCAACAAACAAAGTGACGTCACATTTGAATTTCTAAAAATTTACCAAAAAAAAGGATAGATTTAGGATAGAATTCAAGATTAGGTTTGTAATACGGATACAACATTTATTAATAATAATGAAAATTACACTAATAACTAATATAAAATTGTGGTAGTAATTAGATAATTATTTTTTTTATCTAGCTATGTCGTTATTTCGTCTAACTCAAACTGTAAACCATATAATAATATATCATAATTTTAGTTGACCCCCACTAAAATCTACTAAATGAACTGGGCGATTAATTATATTTACAATAACACATGAATACAACAAAAAAATAATAAGATTTACAACTACAAACGATAAGACATTTGACAAAATCTGATGAGAATAACAAATATAACACCCAAACTAAATACATGAATTTTGGATAAAAAGTAGCATGACACGTCTTATAGCAATGCGAATTCACACTCAGCCAAATAGTCACAATCGGGAATTAGTCAAGTTCTGTAATTAAAAGATCAGACAACATAATTGTTATCTAATAGTTCGTTTCTATGTATGTTGCATTGTTTTCTGTTGCACTTCAGTGTTCTGTTGTTTCGTTGTTCTTCTCTTATATTTAATGTGTTTTTTCTCGGTTTTAGTTCATGTAGTTTGTAACCCGGATTTGTTGTTTTCTCGCATTCGATTTATGACTTTTGAAAAGCAATATACTACTGTTGTCTTTCTTTTATTATGAACACAAATTACTTAAGTAATAAGAGTAGGCGGACAACACCTAATGATGTATTTTTCTGAACCTTCTATTATCTTTCAGTATATAACAGTTTGGAATGTTTGAATTTGTTTATTTTAAAACCTTTACAAATTGAAAACAAAGAAGTTATATAACAAGATTTTCAATGGAGAAATATGATGAAAGTTGTCTTTTTAAGAAAATGGGGAACCCTTGTATTTAGTCAAAAAACAGCATGCAACTATTCTATCTTTCTATATATAGATAAAAGAAGATGTGGTATTAGTGCCAATGAAACAATTCTCCATCAAAGTCACAATTTGTAAAAGTTAACCATTAAAGTTAAACTACAATCTTCAACACGGCACATTGGCTCACACGGAGCAGCAAGCCTTAAAGGGTCACAAAAGGAAAACAACTCCCGTATCTACATAAATAAAGGCAACAGTAGTATACCGCTGTTTGGAACTCATAAATCGATAAAAAAAATAACAAATACCGGGTTACAAACTAAACGAGAAACACCTATGAACCACTTCAACAAATAACAACTACTGAACATCAGATTCCTGACTGTGGACTTCATGTTTTGCAGTAAATGGTCATTGGGGAGAATGGGGTGGTTGGTCTAGTTGCTCTGGAACCTGTGGAAGTGGAATGCGTACTCGAACGAGAAGATGTAATAACCCAGCACCAGCTAACAACGGTTTTACTTGCAATGGCAAGAGAATAGACACAGAACGTTGTGAACCTAGTGGGTGTTGTAAGTATATAAATTGAAATCAAACTGATTAGGTCTTTTTAGCTCACCTGCCCTAAAAGGCCAAGTGGGCTTTTCTCATCACTTAGCGTCCGTCGTCCGTCGTCGTCGTCGTCGTCGTCCGTCGTCCGTTGTCTTTACTTTTACAAAAATCTTCTCCTCTGAAACTACTTTGCCAAATTAAACTAAACTTGTCCACAATCATCATTGGGGTATCTAGTTTAAAAAATGTGTCCGGTGACCCGGCCAACTAACCAAGATGGCCACCACGTCTAAAAATAGAACATAGGGGTAAAATGCATTTTTTGGCTTATAACTCATAAACCAAAGCATATAGAGCAAATCTGACACGAGGTAAAATTGTTTATCAGGTCAAGATCTATCTGCCCTGAAATTTTCAGATGAATCGGACAACCTGTTGTTGGGTTGCTGCCCCTGAATTGGTAATTTTTAGGAAATTTTGCTGTTTTTGCTTATTATCTTGAACATTATTATAGATAGAGATAAACTGTAAACAGCAATAATGTTCAGCAAATTAAGATTTACAAGTAAGTCAACATAACCGAAATAGTCAGTTGACCCCTTTAGGAGTTATTGCCCTTTATAGTCAATTTTTAACCATTTTTCGTAAATCTTAGTAATCTTTTACAAAATTCTTCTCCTCTGAAACTACTGGGCCAAATTAATCCAAACTTGGCCACAATCATCGTTGGGGTATCTAGTTTAATAAATGTGTCCGGTGACTCGGCCTATCAACCAAGATGGCCGCCACGGCTAAAAATGGGACATAGGGGTAAAATGCAGTTTTTGGGTTATAAACTCAAACCAAAGCATTTACAGCAAATCTGACATGGTGTAAAATTGTTAATCAGGTCAAGATCTCTCTGCACTGAAATTTACAGACCAATCGGACAACTCTTTGTTATGTAGCTGCCCCTGAATTGGTAATTTTAAGGACATTTTGCTGTTTTTGGTTATTATCTTGAATATTATTATAGATAGAGATAAACTGTAAACAGCAATAACGTACAGCAAAGTAAGAACTTAAAAGAAGTCAACATGACCAAGATGGTCAATTGACCCCCTAAGGAGTTATTGTCCTTTATATAGTCATTTTTTAACAATTTTCACAAAATTTGTAAAATTTTACTAACATTTTCCACTGTATCTACTGGGCCAAGTTCATTATAGATAGAGATAATTGTAAGCAGCAAGAATGTTCAGTAAGTAAGATCTACAAACACATCACCATCACCAAACCACAATTTTGTCTTTAATCCATCCGTGTCCTTTGTTTAATATTCACATAGACCAAGGTGAGCGACACAGGCTCTTTAGAGCCTCTAGTTTCAAGAAGTAAGTTGTTTCATAGACGAAATATAAACAGCATAATATCACTAGTATCTACAGAAAGTAAAATATCTAAAATTGTTTTTGGCATAGAAATAAATTGTTTTCGTATATGTACTATTGTAATCAATGTTGTTTTTTTTTAACTTTGTAAGACCTTTACTCAGTCCATTTTCGCTTAATGATCAACGGAAAACTTTTAACGCATGTTTAATATAAGTAGAAAAAAAGTAAGGTTTTATATCGAGAGAAGAGACAAAAGTCAAACATATAAATGTTGCATGTGTTAATATTAGCTGATCACGTACAACAATGTTATGTAATATTCTTTAACACAGTGCCATAGCTGTAAGTATAAATTAACGAGGTTACTACACATTAATATTGTAAAATATCATCCACAAGCTACAATGTGAATCTTCTTGACGATTACGCGCAGCGAACAAGCAAAAAAGCTTCACATTGGATTGAGTTGCTGATATATTACGTTCTCTACACTAAAAAAATCCGATTATATGTGTATCGGTCTACATGTATTACTGTTTTTCCCCAAAACCCCAAGGCAGTTGATGAAAGCAAGCTTTTCTTTTTTTATAAATCTTGGGTAATAAATCAGTCATCCCCGACAAAACTTGTTATTTTTTTTTATTTTTTTAACGATAACAAATGTTTTTTATTCAATTATTTCCTGATATATAAATACCTAAGTAGCCTAGGTCGCATACTTAGGGACCCCTGTATTTTAACAGCCTCATTGGACGAGGGAAAAATCAAATGAGTTTAAACTTCCCATAGTTTTACATACCTATATTTCTAAAAATAACCAATACAATTGATTTTACCTGATACGTATCACTAACACTATAAGACATAATAATTATCGTATATCCGGTACACTGACTTACATTATACATGTGTTGATTAAAGCGTGAAAACTATATATTTGATTGAGAGAAAAAAAAATGTTATAGTTAGAATTGGAAATTATTGACTAAATGTGAATGAACAAAAATTAAAATGATTCTGTGACTTAAACATGGATAACAAGTGAAACTGCGAGCTACTGCTCACTGATGATACCCCCACTGCAAGTGGATAATATTAATAGTGTAAAAATATGCAAGTGTTCAGTAAACAGGAAGTTGTCAAGTGATGAATCTGAAAACGCATCACACGGTATAGCTGACTTGTATAAATCCTGAAACCAAATTTCAGAAATCCTTGTATTGTAGTTCCTGAGAAAAATGTGACGAAAATTTTCAACTTGGCTATCATGTGTAAAATCATACAAGTGTTCGGTAAACAGGAAGTTGTCGAGTGATGAATCTGAAAACGCATCACACAGTATAGCTGACTTATATAAATCCTGAAACCAAATTTCAGAAATCCTTGTATTGTAGTTGCTGAGAAAAATGTGACGAAAATTTTTAACTTGGCTATCATGTGTAAAATCATACAAGTGTTCGGTAAACAGGAAGTTGTCAAGTGATGAATCTGAAAACGCATCACACGGTATGGCTAACATATATAAATGTTGATACCAAATTACAGAAAGGGTGGATGTGTAGTTCCTGAGAAAAATGTGACGAAAATTTTCAACTTGGCTATCATGTGTAAAATCATACAAGGGTTCGGTAAACAGGAAGTTGTCAAGTGATGAATCTGAAAACGCATCACACGGTATGGCTAACATATATAAATGTTGATACCAAATTACAGAAAGGGTGGATGTGTAGTTCCTGAGAAAAATGTGACGAAAGTTTCATGGGACGGACTGACTGACGGACGGACTGATGGACGGACTGATGGACGGACTGACGGACGGACAGACAGAGGTAAAACAGTATACCCCCCCTTTTTTAAAGCGGGGGTATAATAAAAATATAAAGCACATGTGGTGAATACTAATGTATTGAGAAACGTGATATATGTAATTTACTAATATAAATATTAATATGCACAGTCATGGATTCAAATATCGATTAATGTACAAATCTTTCTTTCTGTAAAAAAACCAAACATATTGTTCCCTACGTTCTTCCTAAGATATAGTAATATTATTACATAAGGAATCAAACACACCTTTAGTTTAGAGCAGTTGGGCTAAGTATATTAACCTACATTTTTTCGATAAAGAGTTCAATTTTTAATCTCATATATATTTTATATCTGAGCGTTGCAAGAGTAGTTTAAGTTCATTTTTCATATGCAATTCAACAAAGCCGGTATAGACTGCAAACTCAGTTTAATTTTTTTCAAATTTGCATTTATTACGCATTTTCCAAATAGCCCATTTAAAATATAGTAGTATTGCGTTAACAACTATATTATTTGAATTATCTAAACAGATTCTTAAGAGAATATCTTTTTCAACGAGTGCATCGTTATTTATTAAGTTAGAAAGTTTCTGATAACTGTTTCTATCAATGGTTTAACATTGTTACATTGATAAAATAAATGCTCACGAGTTTCAATATTATTATATTCATCACATAAGTGACATTTTCCATTTGACATATGCATAATTTGCAGTCTGGTTTCGGTATATAAAATCCTGTGTATACATTTCCATTAAAATTCTTTAACTTTTCTATTAATATCCAGTTTACTGAGATTTAGCCAAATTTTTTCCCAATTTATGTACTCGCTATACAAATTTTCCCATTTTGTTTGACATTTAGGGGTCTCAGTTATGTTTAAGTTTAGCTGAAGATATTTTAATTTGTTGATATATTTCACTGCACGATTTAAAATCATTGGTATTATCATCCAATAGATCACCAATAGTTTTTATTACACTTTTTGAAGAAAAAAAGAATTAAATAAAGATTTCAGTATTTTTTCCATTTTCCAGGTTTCCCACTAAATTTTAAATGCATTCCTTCACTTTTTATTGTATTTATATTCATTATCCATATACCCGGACTCTTTGTATTTCATCAAGTTTTAATTTTAAAGACACAAACTCATGATCGCTAAAAGGACAATGCGAGATACCAACACTGTAAACTTTATTTGAAAGACTTTTATCACAAAAGATATAGTCGATTATTCTAGACTTAGAATTTCCTATCTGAAACGTATACCATTTGTCTTTTGGATACCTATCTCTCCATATATCCGTAAGATCGTATTGTGACAATAAAAAAAGTAATTCCTTTGTACCAATATGATCACGACAGTGAGAAGGATTTTTATCATGTGTTTTGTTAAGTACAGTTAAAATCACCTACCAAAATAATGTAGTGATCTACACTATCGTCTGTAAAATTACCCCAAAAAATATGAAATGATTCAAACAGCCGTTTCCTCTCGACGCCACTATTGTTGGCATAAATATTTGAAATATGGTAAATTGCACTTTCCGTTTTTATGCTACATTTTATTATTCGACCGTTTTGTGAGTTGGTATTATCAAACGCAAATTCGTCGGGACAATTTTTTGTTTGTAAAATAGAGACACCACGAGAATCACTGGTTCCACATTTCCAAACACTTTTATTGTCCCCATTTATTTTCCAACTGTATTATATCATTTACTGTGCAATGTGTTTCTTGTAGACCAATGAAATCATATGTTTTGTTATCTAACCAATTGAAAACTAAACTATGTTTCTTGGTATCACGTAAGCCGTTTACATTCAATGTTATGATTTGGATCGACATTCTTATTTAAAGTACATGATTTGGTTTAAATTTTAACACCGCGATGTCTCGTTGATTTATTTGAAAATAAACGATCAACGACACCGATTTATATTTACTTTCAATTTAACGAGTCATTGACCAATTATGCCAATACAGTATTAGTGAACACATTTCAAATTGTCTATGTATAAATCTAACAATACAGATACATAGATTCAGTTTGAAGTACAATAGATTGAAAAATAATCTATCAATATAATTCAAAAACTGCAATTCAGTAAAATAAAACATATGTACAAATAATATTTTGGATTGATTTGTTTTTATAGTTTTACATAAAAAGTCACACATACATGCGTGTTGAATTCAGATGTTGATGTACACTCATATATTATTAGTTATCCATGTATTCCTATACTCAAACATGAGGGTAGTAAAAGAATTCCAAAAAGTTATAATCCCTTGTATTACTTTTGTGCTCTTTGTTCGTATGCAACGGAACTGAAATTTACTATCATATTATTTATTTTAGCATAATGTATGAACGTTGTCCTGACTTTCAGTGAAAGTAAGTATCACAATATACATCAAATGTACATCAAATTGAGAATTGGGAATATGTCAAAGAGACAGCAGCCCGACCCAAGAGCAAACAACAGCCGACGACAACCAATGGATCTTCAACGCAGCAAGAAAATCCCACGACAAGAGATGGGCCTCAGTTTGCACCTAAATAACATTGCGTAAAAGTTCAGTGAAAATGGACCTCATACTAGACTCCAAAACATATACATGAACTAGAATAAAAAAAACATACAACACTAACAAAGGTTATAGGCTCTTGATTTGGGGTAGACGCAAAGATGTGTGGGGGGGGGGGGGGGGGGGGGAGGGTTAAACATGTTTGGTCATATTTGCCTAAAGCCAAGATAAAATGAAGAAACACACAGCAATATACACAGTAACACCCAGTTCAAAAGAAGTCCCAGTCCGATGTCAGAACAGGCAACCAAAGAAACTAAGTTAGATGGCAATGATACATAAATTAACAAAGGACAACTAGCGTTATTGACCTGCCAGCCCGAGACCTCAATTTAACTGATTGAAAAATTATGTCTTCATCACATAAAAAGTACAATCCCTACCGTTAGGGGTTCAGTATCATACAATCATAAAATATATGATAACTTGTATCATGCCAACAACTGGTTTGAGAATCAATGTGTTTATTTCAGATGCAAAGACTCTTTATTCATATTTATTTATAGTGGATTAGGAAACAAGTTTTGCAACTTATATTTATCCCTTTCCATTTTTCGGGTGCGAGTGCTGCCATTAGCCTGTTCTTTTTCGAAATCTACAAGTAATTTTTAACGTGCAAGAGATATTGCTCTCTCTTAACACGGGTCAGTCATTTATCGTCCCCTTCCAACGGACTATCATCGTTACCTTAAGACCATATTCGCAAATGGTGTCAAGGGAGAGCCGAAAATTCAGTCCCTGAAATTTTCATCCCAAAACGAGAATCGAACAAGGAACTTTTGTGTTAGCAGTCCGATGCACTTACCACTTCACCACGGCTCTATGAGTAAATCAATATATATATTACAATATGTCATCTTTAATGACCTGACAACAGTCTAGTCTAGTTTGAGTTGATAGTTTATCGGTAATAGCAGCAAAAATTGCTCTTGCCTTTATGCATTGTTCAGAAAACTTCGGCATTTAAATAAAAAAAAACTCTGTATACAGATACTAGGGATGCATTCAAATATGATAAGAAATTGACAAGGCCATAGCTAAGAATGAAAAACAGAAGACCGACAAGTCAATAAAACACTTCATAAAAAAAAAATACAGACTGCGCAATCAAAAATGTGTGAAGATGTTATGTATGCCGGAAGGCCAGGGTAAGCAGATCAAACTTCACTAGAAGAAACCGTCTTGTTGCTTTTGGTGAGTACTTGCTCCGTGACAAATTCATTTTGTGATATCTAACTCGAGCAATAAAGAACGGTATTGGTGCAACGAAAATTAAAACATATCATGTGCTATTGTTGGCAATGGTTATATTTGTATTATGTAAACTTGAATTAACTTTTCTGGCAGGATACATTTTACATTGTGAACTGAAAACATAATTTGATACAATTTAAATGTTTTTTAAATTCTAGATGAAAAGTATATCAGTGACAAAATCGCTTAATACATGTTTTTAGTTGCCTTGCAACTGTTATGATCTTTTCATTAACTCAATTACTATGAAAATGTTAGTGTCACACACTTTCCTGTTTATAACGTGTTCTTATATACATTTAAAAAAATATACTTTTATTTATGTATTCCTGTAATCCAACAACTGAGATAATATGAAATTTGCAATAAGTTATGATCTCTTGTTTGTGTTTGTTTAGACATTCGCCATTTGATATATCAGCACTTTATCATTTAATGTGATAGACTTTGGAAATTCAATCATCACTGTGCAAATGCAAATCTGGCACAGTTAAACGAATACAAAATCACTAATTATTTCATAAGCTGTCATTTTGATCTTTTGTAGATTGTTATAAACAGTAGATATTGGATATAAGAGCAGCCATAGTGCAAAGTTTAATGACATTACATACAAGTCTTGAGTTAAAAATAAAATTCGTTTTCACTTGTTCATATACATTAAATGTGTGCTGTGTTCTTTATGTAACACAACAGGAATACGCGTTTTCGCTTTGTGTCAATGAATATTTTATGTTCGTTGGAGGAGTCCTCAATAATGAAAACATCAATTGCTAGTTACTAAAAAAATTGATACTTCTACCATATTTTACGCCAAGTTATTTTGAATACATTTTGGGGTTGTTCAGGAATCTCAAGATGTACTAGTCACTTTCTCTATAATTTGAACATTTTATCTAATATGTCAGATCTAATTCTTTGTTTCTGTTCAAATTCATTTGGTCGTTTCAACGGCTTATAATTCAGTGTTTGTATACGATTTAATTGCATGAAGTTCGTATTAAGACAAACGATAGCTTTGGAATTGTGGTTGGTTTTCGTTTAGTTATATTCAAGAAGCCTGGTGCCCACCTACAGTTCTTGTATTCGAACGTAGCGTGATTTTTAATCTTTTGTCTATGTAAAGATTTGAATATGTGGTATGATTATCGTTGAAACAACTCTTAAACAGAGAAAAATGACGTAAAAAAAATGACCAACTTAAATGCTTAAAGCACGGTAAATCTTTAACAATGGAAACAAAAGGCAAGTTACAAGAGACACCGCAATAACAACTGTACAACAATGCAAACGGGGAATAACAGTCTGAGAAATGTAAAAAAAACAATAAACAATACAATAATATGGTATACAGTAACAATCGACAACCACTGAATTACAAGCTCTTAACTTAGAAATGCGCATACAGAATGTGGCTGGGTAAAACTTGTTTGGGGGCTCCAATACCTTTCCTAACAATGAGACAACTATCCACAAAAGACCAAAATGACACAGACATTAACAAGTATAGGTCACCGTACCGCCTTTAACAAGGAGCAAAGCCCATACCGCATAGTCAGCTATAAAAGGCCCCGATAAAACAATGTAAAACAATTCAAACGAGAAAACTAATGGCCTTATTTATGTAAAAAAATTAACGAAAAACAAATATGTTACACATAAACAAACGACAACCACTGAATTACAGACTTGGGACAGGCACATACATAAATAATGTGGCGGAGTTAGACATGTTAGCGGGATCCCAACCCTCCCCCTAACCTTGGACAGTGGTATAACAGTACAACATAAGAACGAACAATAAAAATCAGTTGGACAAAAATACAAGTGGATATGGCCTGGTACTTATACATCCCGACACCAAAAGACACAATGAACAGATCTGAGAGTACTCGCAGTTATCTGACAGCTAGTTCAAAACCACTAACAACTAATAAAAAATCATGCATCTAAGACTAAACTATCAATCCGTACACATCCATTGTATGTTTTTTTTTATTAATTTAAGAAAAATGGTAAATTTAAGTGAAATGGAGTTAAATATATGACTGAATAAACGTTTTTTTTTTTCTCAGAAAGTACCATGCTTTTTTAAATCTTAAAATCAATGACTTTACTGATGTTTGGCGGTCGTATTGTTTTAATTACTTTAACGATCTGCACCTTGTCTATAGTTCTACAAATAAAACTTAGTAATGATCCTTCAGACAAAAAGGATATTAAAGATACTAAATCAAAATCAATACTTCTGATTAGTGATTGGTAACTTATATTCGTTAAAAGAAGCGCTGGTAGATATGTCGAATTCAATAAGTGAAAGTCTACGATAGATTCATCCATTGGATCACCAGTAAGGGTGATACCACGGCTAACAAAAATTGCTGTAAATATCAGTATATTCTTGGTTTTTATATAGATCAGACCGTTGATTTTCCCGTTTGAAATGTTTTACACTAGTAATGTTTTGGGGCCCTTTATAGCTTACTATTCGGCGTGAGCCTAGGTTCCATGTTGAATATCGTACTTAAAGTCTTTGACATTAAATTGTTTACTTTTACAAATTTTGACTTGGCTGGAGAGTTGACTCATTGGCACTCACACCACATCTTCTTACATCTATATGACAATGCTAAATTTGCAAATTTTCGTTCCTTCCTCCCCAGAATTTAAACTCATGCTGTTTGAATTTCGTGACAACACCGCCTGCACTGTTTCCAGCGCTCTCGATCATTTGTTAATCTAGAATAAGCGTCGATAGATATACACAAACTGTTTAAACGTTTCACCTAATGCTAATAAAAACTGAAGACAGAAAAACTAATAACAGCTGTATTATGACATTAAGAACATACAGTGAAAAAGTCGAGAAATATCGACGTACGGTCAATATTTTGGTGGAACATAATTTATCGGAATTCCATTTGTACATATCTTTTTAGCATTCGTATTTTTCCTTCTGAATCAAACTTTTTAACCAGTTGAAATCAGCCATTTAAATCTAATAAAGAACAATAAAATCTTGAAAATAGTTGTCTAAGAGTTTGAAAGTGTTTTGGCAATCCGGCTTTCTATTTAGAGTTCAATGAATTTTACGATGATATGGATTTTTATATTCCATTGTTACATCTAGCACATGTCCTTCATGATTTATTGAAATTATAACATGGCTGTTTATCTAATATAATAAAGCGACAGATCAGAACCATATAAGAATAAATATCAATTCTTGAATAAGCTGTATGTGAAATACAACAATATTGCAATTGGAAAGAGGTCGATGATTTGGCCTATACTACAAACAGCATTGTTAAAAAGAAAACCCAAAAATTGTTTGTCGGTTGGACCCGGTAAGCATAGTAAGGAATGGAAACGGAGACTTTATCAGAAAAAAATCTGTTAAATAGCACAAAAGGATACCAAATGGCTTAATGATTGCTATTCATAATTAAAACCAAAGATTTGATGCTTATGTGATGAATATGTTTGTCTAGTTCACATGACTGAAAATTCATTTATTATTATGCAATAATTGTAATAATGAATGGCTTTTAAATGTTTGTAAGAGTAATACTTAAAGAAACAAGGATTCATCTTATGCTCAAAAATATTTTAACATGGGTAGGAAATATATATTTATTCATTAAATAATAAATCTTTTGGTGCGAATTTTTACATTTTCGAAATGCGGTCATTTTGATTTGATGAAGCAAAACAATTCTTGGAAATGAATGTTGTGTGCGTTCAGGTCTTAACACTCACCAAAAGTATTACAAATGATCAAGCTAATCCTATTAGAGATTTCCAATAAAATGACTTTACTGGACATAACCGACCTAACTCAACGTATTTCGTCCTATTGCATTGAAGCATGACGGAGGGGATAATCCACTGAATGAATGTTTTGTTCTTTTAACACGTATTTTTTTCTTGAATATACTTTATGTAAAAATCAACCCCAACTATTTTTTTTAATCTTTGAATACTTTGTTATTTATAAACTTTGAAAGATTTTTATTGAAACAAATATTATAATAATATAAATAAGCTAGCAACTTGTAATCAAATACACCCATCATTTCTTGTCATTTCACTTGACCCATATTTTAGTATTTCTCAAATTATGAATTTTAAAAACTACCAAGACAACATTTAGCATGAACATATTAAAATAATGAATTCCGAAGCTAGAAGGTTGTCTTTTGTTTTTAAAAGGTTTAAGTTTAAAGTAGATTCCAACACACCCCAATGTAATAATTTAATGAAAAATAATTTGATGTGGGCAGACATTCATATCATTGATATATTTAACAAATGGTACTTTTCCGTCTTTATCTTTACTAATGTATGGGACGAGGTTTTTGTCCTTGTATACCCAAACGTGATTTCGAGGATACATGGGTAGAGGGCATACTCCCCTCTTTCAATCACTAGATAATTTTGAAAGTTTGATGTTTTCAATAATATCTATACAAATTGTTACCGTATAATTGTCAGCATAAATCCAATTATCGGGAACTACACCCTCTTTCAAATATCTTAAATTCGGCCATATTTACAAATTGTGTGGCACGAAAAAAAATCTTAAATCATTGTCGTTTGACTTTGATAAATACTTTTTAAAAACATGTGATTGAAAAGTTTAAGACTACATTCTGAATTTTGATTTTTTCAGTGATTTAGTATCTCACTTAACACAGAAATGTGATACTGACGTGTAGTCTTGCTTTTCTAGACTGTGTATAAATTTCTTATACTTCATTGGTGATATGTACCAAAAACAAGGTGTGGTATGATTGTCAATGCGACAACTCTTCACAAGAGACCAATTGATACAGGAATTTTAACAACTATAGGCCACCGTATGGCTTTCAACAATGAACAAAGCCCATACCTCATAGTCAGCTATAAGACGGCACAACATGAAAATGGTAAGACAAATAAAACGAAAAAAACTAACGGCCAAATTAATGTTAAAAAAATGAACGAAAAAACAACAACAAACGTTAAGCACTGAATCACAGGCTCCTGACTTTGGACAGGCACATCCATACTAGGACAATGGTGTAACAGTACCACATAATTGTTCAATATTATAAACTGGATAATTATTCTCTATTCATTACTTGTAGTTGTTTTTAAGATAGTGTTCAGCAGCTATTGATACTATCAGATAGGTGCATGGAGTTTATTATTTTTATGCTTTGTTTCAGTCTCACAAGTCAATCCCTTTCTTACTGTTATAATTGTCACATGATCATTTGATAAACATACTTCTATGATCTCTATTGGCTTCAACTTTGACATTTATATGTAGCATAGATATACATGCGTAAAATAAGTTCTCGACATGAATTGCCAAAAATATCAGATAAGAATTAAGCCTCAAATTATAATACTAACGACGAAGAAGCCTCAAGCTATATATGTACTTACGACGGAAATGTTCGTTGACTTTCATTTGAAAGAAAAGTGTATGCCAACTATTAAAATTTAAAGATGTACAAGACCTGTTTTAATTTTTTTTTTTAATATACACATCTTGTTGTCATCTATTTTCCCAGTTGACAAAAAATTCGGATATGGTAAATTAAGGAGATTAACTACAAAAGAAGAGAACGTTTGAAATGATGCTTAATAAAGTAGGATGCAATCCCAGTTATCAACTTTAACAGAGACATATTCTAATTAACACTTTCAGTTATTTTTTGTATGAAATTTCTAAAAAAAATATTATTTAATAATAAATATCCACGGAAATAAGATATTATAAAACATTAAAAAAAACAAAAAGAAGAGACACCAAAATGATAACGACAAACAAGAGCAATAAAAATATCAAATAATAAAAGGTTCTTTATTTTTGCCAAATATATCGAAAAAAACAAAGTCATGGTCAAAAGCACGAAAGACAACTCAAATGAACCGTATGATAGGTAAAGATACGTATATATACGTGGTCTTATGACAGTGAATCTCAACAGTCACGTGATATATAAAAATCATGATTTCTTTCGTTTTTCATCATCTTAGAAATACTTGATATTTTTTTTTTAATTTATGGACCATTGTCATAGTGCTTAGTTTCTTTCATAACCTATTCTGACATCGGACTTATTTAAACTGAGTTTTACTGCGCGTATTGATGTGTGTCTGTTTATTCTACATTGGATAAAGTTTTACGGGATCACGTGAATACTTTTCGTCACAACTTACTCAGGAACTGCATTACAAGGATTTCTGAACTTTTGTTTCATGATTTATATGAGTCAACTGTACTGTGTAATGCGTTTTCATTACTCGACAACTTCCTTTTTACCTTATACTTTTAGCGAGATCGGGATATTATAAGGGAGCAGTAATTCACCGATTGATTCGATCACTTGTTAATTTTAGTTTATTCAATATATGGAAAGTGTTACGTTAATTTTTCACTGTGCTAGTAAGCATGTTACCTTTTTTTTTAACTATTTAAAATCGAGTGTCATTGAAGTCAGTTTTTTTTTATGACTAGCGTACACAATTGTAATCCTGGTATCTATGATGAGTTTAATCATTTGGGTTTTTTTTATTTTCTTTACATTAAAAGAAAAAAATATGTATGCCTCCATCTCTTGCTTCTATAAACACTAGGGATCTAACCAGCAAGGACACTTTGAATCTATTTTCCTTATATTTCAGTCAAAATTATTTTGCCAGTATATTAAATACCATTATGATTAAAACAGTCATCGTAATTGCTTATCAAATAATTGATGGACCTCTATCTTCGAAATTGTCAAACACGTCTGTAATTTCTGAAACTATGTAGATGCAAAAGAGACAACGCATGGTAACTAAGGAAATGCCAACCTGGAATAATTTGGTTTTCCGAAATATTTACCAGCTAAGTCAAAATAAATAACCAGTATAACACACCCGTGAAATCGCGGGCATTCAAAGCGTGGTTGACAAATAGTTGTCAATGGTACCAGGATTACAATGCTATACGTCAGACGCGGGTTTCGTTAAGATAAGACTCATCAGTGACGCTCATATCAAAACAGATAAAAAGCCAAACAAGTACAAAGTTGAAGAGCATTGAGGACCAAAAATTCCAGTTTTTCGAAAAATTCAAAGTTTTGCAAACAGGAAATTTATAAAAATTACCGTATAATTGATATTCATGTCAATACCCCAGTGCTGACTACTGGGCTGGTGATAGCCTCGGGGACGAAACGTCCACAAGCAGATTCATCGCCCAGTGGTGTAAAATAGTTATCAAAGGTACCAGGATTATGATGATATACGCCAGACGTTTCGTCTACATAAGACTCATCAGCGACTCTCATATCAAAAAGTTAATAAGTCAAACAAGTACAAAGTTGAAGAGCATTGAGGACCCAAAATTCCAAAAAGTTGTGCCAAATACGGCTAAGGTAATCTACTTCTTTGATAAGAAAATCCTTAGTTGAAAGTATGTAAAGTGTTGTAGTAAGAATTTCTGTAAAAGATTTTATGGCTGCATGGAGTTTTTCAGGAAAGTTATAAAAATTCATAGGTAGTTTGGGACAGGACAATTGTTGTTTCAGTTCCGGTCCTCTTTTTTTCCAAAATTCTCATTTTTAGCTCACCTGGGCCAAGTGAGCTTTTCTCATCACTTGGCGTCCATCGTCGTCGTCGTCGTTAACTTTTACAAAAATCTTCTCCTCTAAAACCACAATCATCATTGGGCTATCTAGTTTTAAAAATGTGTCCAGTGATCCAGCTTACTAACTAAGAAAGCCGCCATGGCCAAAAATAGAACAAAGGGGTAAAATGTAGATTTTGGCTTAAATCTCTAAAACCAAAGCATTAAGAGCAAATCTGACATGGGGGTAAAATTGTTTATCAGGTCAAGATCTATTTGCCCTGAAATTTTCAGATGAACCTGACAACCTGTTGTGAGATTGCTGTCCCTGAATTGGTAATTTTAAGGATAATATAAACTTTGCTGTGCTGTAAAAAAGCGTCAAAGGCTAATTTGTGTTTTGATATTTTGCAGATTATGATAAACAGTGGGTATTGGATATTAAAGTAGCTGGAGTGAAAAATTTAATGACATTACATGAAAGACTTGTGTTAAAGATAAATAAGTTGGTTAGTTTAAACATATTTATTTATAGTGGATTGGGAAACAAGTTTTGCAATTTATATTAATCCCTTTCCACTTTGCGGGTGCTAGTGCTGCCTTGTAGCGGCATTAGCCTGCTCTTTTTCGAAATCTACAAGGGTGTCTTTAACGTGCAAGAGATATGGCTCTCTCTTAACAGGGGTCAGCCATTTATCGTCCCCTACCGACGGACTATCATCGTTTCCTCAAGACCATACTCGCAAATGGTGTCAAGGGGGAGCCGAAAATAAGTTGGTTCACATGATCGTATACACATGTGTCGTTTTTCTTTATAATGCACAACAGGAAAACAGGTTTTTAGCTTTTAGATAATAAATACTTTACGTTCGTTGAAGTCTTCCACGAATGAGAACATAATGTCTACTGGATTCATTATTAATCGTTGAATATTTTCGTGTGTTTTGTCGGTATAAGTAAACCATGATTTCAAATGTTCAACGAATTGAAAATTTGCTATTGCTTTGTGTGCACATATTTGCAAAACCACGAAATCAAATATCCACGAAAATGCGAATTTTCCTCAATCCACGAAAATTGATATCCACGAAAATAAATGAATCCATAGTATAATGGATCCACAGATAATGAATCCACAGATAAAAAAAATTATGCCCTGCCAATATTTATTACAAAAATGTTCTTGCCCCGCTTCAATTGATGAAAAAAGGTCCTTGCCCCGCTGGAAAAAAATAAACGCACATATGGAAACATGATATTGTCTTAACTAAAATGCACAACATTCAATAATACACGTATATCAGAGTTGATATTTCAGGTTAAAGTCAACTCAAATGTATATTTTTCAATATTATAAAGATTTTATAACAAATTACTTGTTATTTTAATATAATATTCAGGGGCGGATCCACCCATTTAAAAAAGGGGGGTATATTCATTGATATTTGTCAATATGCTTTACTTGGAATTATGAAATGCAACTTTAATAAGGGTGTACCCAACATTTTTACTAAAATATATTTGGCATGTTTAATATTCATTAACTTTTAAAGAAGTATTTATTTTGAGATATTGACAAAATTATATAAATTTCATGAAATTTGAACAACACAATTTACTAATAGTATGTAATTAATAATAAAACTTTCAGCAGATTTTTAAAGTGTTCTTTGCCCCCTAAACCAAAACATAACTTGTTTATATAATGTAAAATAGCATAACAAAGTACAAAGTTGAAGAGCTTGCTTGGGGAACGAAAATACCCAAAAAAAGTATCCCAAATGCGGCTAAGTAATTATCTATGCCTGAGGAAGAAAATTCTTAATTTTTAGAAGAAATCAAAATTTTGCAAACTGTAAATTTTTAAATATAACTATATCAGTGATATATTGTGTCATCATAGATGTGCTGACTACTAGGCTTGTGATGATTCATTTTTGATTCATTTTTGATTTATTTTATAAAATATTTTTCCAATTAAAAAAGTCATGGAATCGTGATGGGACACGAATTTGTCTATTAGATCTTGTTGTTTTCGCCGTAAATATCCTACTTTCGATGCCACTATCAGAACTTATGTTATTTGTCACTCATGCCGGGTCGTTTTTTAGACGAAACCAGTGGCGTAGCTTGCATGTATGCTCAGATGCTCAAGCATCCACATCATTTTGACAAAAAAAAAATAGCAGCAGTTTAACTCGGAAGTGTCCAAATGTAACAAGGCCGAGGATTATGAGGATAACGTCCAGTCATTTTCGAAGCAGAATGCCCGGTCTTTCATTTAGGATAATTTAGTTTATGGAAACAAGATAGTTAAATCGCAATATAGTGTTTCAAGTTAGCTTTTGTTCGTAAAAAAGTCATCGGCTAAGGCAAGCAGAGAGGACTGATACGCAGACCCGTGGACATGTTTCATCTGAAATTGAACCTAGTGGAGAGATGGCTTCTAATTTGACTATAGCAACTAACAACTAAAACACCATATCCTGATATTGTTTCTTGCGACATGGTAAACGACGTGATAAAAAAAATCAATTTGTAATAGATCGTGATAAGTCCTAGGCTTATGAATTCCCGTTTTACTGGGTTCAAATACTAATTTTATTTTCAATCAGTAAAGAACAACGATCCAATATTCCCCGCCATGCGCAATTACATGTCATATTTTATCTATTAAAGGGCAAGAAACAAGAGAATCACTTTTTTTCTTTATCTTTTTTATTTTTTATTTACAATATCTTGAGAGAAATAAATGCATCACAGGAAATGAAATGGGATTTTCATTACAATTTATATTTCAAAGGGTTATAACTGGTTAAAAATATTTGATTACGACTTATTTTCCAAATTGTCAAAGACATTGCTTATGATGTGAGTTTCACTTAATCTGACAAGAATTGTACACATGAGAGTGCTACAATGTAACAAGACCGGACGATCGGATGCCCGGTATTTTTATGCCTCCTGCCTGAGACTATAACACAGTGTTATAGTAGTCTCAGCTGTTATAGTAGTCTCAGCTCCTGCAACGCGTTTAGCTCAGTAATCAAAAATCAAAAACCCAACTTGGGTTGTAGACTCAAATTCCTGGAAAGAGAAAGCACTTCAGTTCCTATATTCCGAAGTTCCTAAATTATATAGAAGTGCTGCTGTAATGTGGTCCGTTTTTAATATGTCAAATATGAGATTGGGTGGGAAACTTTACATCAAATGTTTATGAATTGAAGGATGGTAGTTTCGAGGAAACAATAAAATTTGGTTAACAATTAAAATATATGAACTGGTGCCCGTGGGTGTTTTGAATTTAAACAAAAATCTAACTAGTGTCGGATTCTGGGGGAGTGCATCCACATCATTTCAACCTTGGCTACGCCACTGGAAACGCACATCAGCCGTAGAAAATCTTAATCCTGGGAATTTATAAATTTGTTTATACTTCTTCGTACGTTAAAGGAAACCGAGAACTAATGAATACGGCATCATTCTCTCACTGTAAAAATAATAGCACTGCTAGGAAAATTAATTTAGTTGTTATACTAGTATAACAAAAAATGACGAAAACTTCATAGTACATTCACTTCAAATATATGTGTTCCATCTATTCTTAGCGACCAACCATCAATCTTTCTATTCTTATCTATTTCATATTCTAATTTTTGTTGGGTTTGAGAGATTGGTTGGATTATTATCTGATTACCAACACTTGTTGTTGTTTGAGACTTATTGCCAAGTACGTTTCTCTCATTTTTATATACTTTCGTGCACTTGTTAGAATGCCATCGAATGTGCGGTTCGATTCCTTTTCAGTAGGAGTAATCACCAATATGATAATCTCCTAATTATTCCCCTTAAGACAAGCCTGCCTCAATATTGGGGATACAGAATGTTACGGTAATGTTGTGTATAGAGCTAAAAAAAGTAAGATATGATCTGGTCTTTTTTTAATAAACTTGACCTAAGGTTATCAATGTGGTCTTTTGGGTATTGTAAAAATTGCTATTGATTTGGTTATAAATTATTGAAAGTGTATTCCTTTAAATTACAGTTATAACAATTCAATGTTGTCGTTCGAACATGCTTTGAATATCATTTCAGCATTGTCTTTATATTGTTTTAATAAACCTCAGTACCCGGATATAGTTTTGAGCGCTAACATACATGAATAATCCAGTCACATCCTTTATGTTACTTTCAGATCCACGGACATATATAATCAAGTTGTTGTCGTCTGTGAAGAAATACCATCGAAAATGTCGTGCACAATGAATAACCCGCATACGTAGCACCACATTTGTGAGGTTATTTCGAATGGACAGAAACATTTGTACGGTCTTTCCTTATAATATATATTTAATTCTAAATTCTATTCTAAGGAGTAAATCATGAAAAAAGTTGATGACGTCACTGTCCACCGTGCACTGTCGCTTTTAAGGGTTCTTAAACCTGGGGGAGGGGAAACAATTTCTAACTACTGCGTTAGAACCTTTAGCATTGGTGGCAATGTCTGTAATATTAGTCATGAAAATGGTTCCTTATATGTTTTTTTTATCTAAATTAAGCATCGATTAGCTCTTAAGAGTTATCTCGCATTGTATATGGCCCAATCAAACATCTATATCATTTACAAACTTATTCGTATCGATATTGTTATTAGGCTTTCAATTAACACATTTAGTTCTAAAACCAGTTGTTGGCATGATACGAGTTATGGTCTTCAGTGGCGAATCCAGAAGGGGGCGTAGAGGGCGTACGCCCCCCCCCCCCCCTTTGCTTTTTTGTTTTGTTTTTCTGTTTGTCTTTTTCATTTTAAGCAATGGCGTTGTCAGTTTGTTTTAGATTTATGAGTTTGACTGTCCCTTTGGTATCTTTCGTCCCTCTTTTAAAGATGCTAATGCTTATTCAACAGGTCAAATAATAATCTATTGCGCATGCATGTTTGACAGGTGGCCATAGACAGAACAGATGTATTCCGAATAACATCAGATGTTCCGAAAGACTACGGACATCGTCCAATATATACTGCGTAAACACTCAGGGTTTTACGCAAACAATCCAATGAATGACAGAATACATTTTAAATGAAACTACAAATTGTTAGAATATATGATATTCATATATACTATATATATATATATATATATATATATGTATATAATGTTTATAATGGTGTACCTTTTTTCCACATGATATTTCCAGCAACCGCAATGTATTTGTTTCAGTTACCCATATCATCGCGTTTTTTTGGACGACCGACTAAGATTTGGCCTTTCAGTGATCAAACTATGAAAAAGCCCATAGTATTTCAGTTTCAAATTTAGGAAATATGTCTTATAAGACCTGTAAAACCGAAGAACAGTACATAGTTATCACATAATCGACAAGAGAAATATTGACCAGAAAGTCATCCGCCATCTTTGGATATACGTAACTGCAGTTACGGAGATCACATTTACCCCAGTGATTTTACACCACAAATATTGCATCTGCTTCATCGCATGCCGTTGACATTACTCAGTAAAACTTGTAACTAGAGAAATCACTCGAAAAAAAATATTTACAAAATGAAACCACAAAATTATACCTATTTCATGTATTTGTGACTCGTTGTGTAATGAACGTAAAACCCTCAATTTTCTTATCTAGGACAACATGAAATATTAAAAAGTCCCAGGAATTTTGAACTATAATTAGCAGCTCATTTTTTTTACGAACTAATTATTTGAACAACTATCTAATCAAAAATATGATAAACACATATTGAAAATAATATTTATAAGTCAACCACACAACAGTATTTTGCAATCGTAAAGAAAACGCATTTAATGATAAACAAAGGTGGGATGAATAGAACTTAATGATGCGTATAACAATTTTGTCATGATCACTCAGTGTGCAACGAAGTTATTCTTATCTTGTCATTTTACTGGGAAATGCCCATTTATCAATTCCATTACGTAACTCACTGTCCTGAAGCAAACCATTTGTGGAATGACTCCGACACGTTTCGCTAAATTTCAAGCATATGACTGAACCTCTTGTGCAAGTCCTTCAGTTTTAATTGGTGCAGAACATTGGAGTGACCGGAGAGAACCACCGACCTTTGGTTTGAAAACTGACAATCTTATTCAAAATGAGATTGCAGTCGAGCGCACCTGCCAAGACGGGATTCGAACTCGATGCCTTCATTGATGAATAAAAGTGACCAATAACAAATATATAAAAAAGAAGATGTGGTATGATTGCCAATAAGACAATTATCCACAAAAGACCATCATGACACAGACATTAACAAATATAGGTCACCGTATGGCCTTCAACAATGAGCAAAGCCCATACCGCATAGTCAGCTATAAAAGGCCCCGATATGACATGTAAAACAATTCAAACGTTTATACGTTTATATTCAAACGTCAAATGTTTAGTTACCAATTATTTTTTTTTCATCACCACCCTAGGTATAATTCTGAAATGAAAATGAATAATAAATACTTCTGGTTCTTTTTAACCTTTCATATATTTCTGATCTGGGTATTTTCTGGTAATTCAGAGACAGATAGATGCGAAGAAATCAACAATAAACTGTCAGCATCTGTGCCATTCAGGAAAATATGTCATAACTGAAACACCATAGATATAGTCATAATCATAAATTAACTGTTTCTTTGAGTTTTCCAAATAATAAGGATGTTCTACCCTAGGAATACATTACCGGGAGGGGTTGTGCTTTATTTTCATATGATTAAGACATAATCTTTCAAGCAGTTAAATTGTTTGTCTGTTTGTCTTTTTCATTTTTAGCCATGGCGTTGTCAGTTTGTTTTCGATTTATGAGTTTGACTAGTCCCTCTGGTATCGTTCGTCCCTCTTTTTTTAATTCAGATCTTAATATAGCATGTCAGTAACTGATAGTAGTTCTTTTTCTTTAATTTATGTATCATTGTCATAGTGCTTAGTTTCTTTCATAACCTATTCTGACATCGGACTTATTTAAACTGAGTTTTACTGCGCGTATTGATGTGTGTCTGTTTATTCTACATTGGATAAAGTTTTACGGGATCACGTGAATACTTTTCGTCACATCTTACTCAGGAACTGCATACGTAGTCAGTACTTTTTGTGCTGACATGAGTTATTATTGATATGGTTACATTTATAAATTAACTGTTTACACTATATTGAATTTTTGAAATACTAAGGCTTTTCTACCTCAGGCATAGATTACCTTAGCTGAATTTGACAAAACGTTTAGGAATTTTGGTCCTCAATGCTCTTCAACTTCGTACTTTATTTTGCCTTTTTAACTTTTTTGGATACGAACGTCACTGATGAGTCTTTTGTAAACGAAACGCGCATCTGGCGTATATACACAATTTAGTCCTGGTATCTATGATGAGTTTATTTACAAGGATTTCTGAAATTTTGTTTCATGGTTTAT
Source organism: Mytilus edulis (assembly GCA_019925275.1). Taxonomy (NCBI): domain Eukaryota; kingdom Metazoa; phylum Mollusca; class Bivalvia; order Mytilida; family Mytilidae; genus Mytilus; species Mytilus edulis. Next base: position 41,304,766 of record CM034357.1, on the reverse strand, counting down.
ATGAGTCAGCTGTACCGTGTAATGCGTTTTCATTACTCGACAACTTCCTCTTTACCTTTTACTTTTAGCGAGATTGGGGTATTATAAGGGAGCAGTAATTCACCGATCTACTTGTTAATTTAAGTTTATTCAATGTTATGGAGTTAAGTGTGACGTTAATTTTTCACTGAGCTAGTAGGCATGTTGCCCTTTTTAACTCTTTTAAATCGAGTGTCATTGATGAGTCTTTTTTATGACTAGCGTATACAATCGTAATCCTGGTATCTATGATGAGTTTAATCATTTGTTTTTTAAATTCTCTATACATTAAAAGAAAAAATATTTATGCCTCCACCTCTTGCTTCTATAAACACTAGGGATCTAACCCGCAAGGACACTTTGGATATATTTTCCTTATATTTCAGTTTAGATTAGTTTGCCAGTATATTAAATACCATCATGAATAAAACAGCCATCGTAAGTGCTTATCAAATATGTGATGAAACTATATCTTCAAAATTGATTTTCAAACACGTCTGTAATTTCTGAAACTATGTAGATGCGAAAGAGACAACGCATGGTAATAAAGGCCAACCGGTATAATTTGGTTTTCCGAAGTATTTACCATCTTAGTCAAAATAAATAAACAGTATAACACCAACATTCCAGCAGCACCTGCATACGGGGTATATATCTCCCAATTGATACGATATTCTCGTGCTTGCATTTCCTATCATGATTTTCTGGATAGGGGGTTGCTGCTCACAAGGAAGCTATTAAACCAAGAGTTCCAAAAGGTGAAGTTGAAATCATCCTTTCGTAAATTTTACGGACGCCATCACCAGTTGGTTGACCGTTATGGAATAACCGTTTCACAAATGATATCGGATATGCTCCTTACGTCGTAACTACAATCTCCTTCCCTTTTATGAATGTGACATACCGAATTAGACTATTTACCGGATTTGTTGTTACATAAGCAACACGACGGGTGCCACATGTGAAGCAGGATCTGCTTACCCTTCCTGAGCACCTGAGATCATCCCTAGTTTTATGTGGGGTTCGTGTTGCTTATTCTTTAGTTTTCTATGTTGTGTCGTGTGTACTATTGTTTGTCTATTTGTCTTTTTCATTTTTAGCCATGGCGTTGTCAGTTTATTTTCGAGTTTGAAAAAAAGTGTAAAATATTTTATGACTGGAGTTTTTCAGGAAATATATCAAAATTCATAGGTACTTTGGGACCGGGCAATTGTTTTTCTAGTCCTCCTTTTTTCCCAAAATTCCCATTTTAAGCTCACCTGGCCTGATGGGCCAAGTGAGCTTTTCTCATCACTTGGCGTCCGTCGTCCGTCGTCGTCAGTCGTCTTTAACTTTTACAAAAATCTGTTCCTCTAAAACTACTTGGGCAAATTAAACCAAACTTGACCACAATCATAATTGGGCTATCTAGTTTTAAAAATGTGTCCAGTGACCCAGTAAACCAACCAAGATGGCCGCCGTGGCTAAAAATAGAACATAGGGGTAAAATGTAGATTTTGGCTTATATCTCAGAAAGCAAAGCATTTAGAGAAAATCTGACATGGGGTAAAATTGTTTATCAAGTCAAGATCTATTTGCCTTCAAATTTTCTGATGAATCAGATAACCTGTTGTGCGGTTGCTGCCCCTGAATTCGTAATTTTAAGGATAATATAAAAAGTGATAAAGGCTTATTTATGTTTTGATATTTTGCAGATTATGATAAACAGTGGGTATTGGATACTTTAGCAGCCGGAGTGAAATATTTAATGACATTACGTGAAAGTCTTGAGTTAATAATAAATAGGTTGGTTCCCCTGATCTTATATACATGTGTCGTTTTTCATTATAATGCACAACAGGAAAACAAGTCATCAGCTTTTAGTTAATAAATACATTACGTTTGTTGGATTCTTCCACGAATGAGAACATAATGTCTACTTTTATAGCGGACCATATTTACATCGATTCCAAAAGATCTAAACCAAAAAATGCAATCTTTACAACTATGTAGTGATATAAGAAAACAGCTTTTAGGAACTACATGTTGATACAAATTTAGGTCCTCAATGCTCTTCAACCTCGTACTATTATTTGGCCTTTTTAACTGTTTTGGATTCGAACGTCACTGATTAATAGTCTTTTGTAAACGAAACGCGCGTCTGGCGTAAATACAAAAGTAATCCTGGTATTTATGAGTTTATTTTCTATCTATTCTGATTTTTTTCATAATTTATTGTTATCATTTCTTGGTTTTGAGAGGTTGTTTGGGTTATTATCTGATTATCAACACTTCTTGTCGTTAAAGACCCTTATCTTTTATGGAATTTTATGCAACTGTTATACAATTGAGAGGTTTAGCTAGCTATAAAACCAGGTAAAATCCATCATTTCCTATATAAGAACAAAAACATGTACCAAGTCAGGAATATGACACTTGTTATCCATTCGTTTGATGTGTTTGAGCTTTTGATTTTGCCATTTGATTAGTGACTTTCCTTTTTGAATTTTCCTCAGAGTTCAGTTGTTTTGTGATTTTACTTTTTATTGCCAATTACCTTCCTTCTAATTTTCACTTTCATTCGTTTACTTGTAAAAAGGCATTATTTTGTTAAACCTCTGTTCCCGGATATAATTTTGAGCGCTAACATACATGTATTATCCCGTCACATCCTTTATGTTACTTTCCAGATCCACGGACATATATAATCTAGTTGTTGTCGTCTGTGAAGAAATATTATCAAAATATTGTGCACACTGAATAACCCGCGTACGTAGCACCACATTTGTGAGGTTATTTCGAATGGACAGAAAAATTATTACAGTCTTTCCTTATGATATATATTTAATTCTAAATTATATTCTAAGGAGTAAATCATGAAAAAAAGTTGATGACTTCACTGTCGCATTTCAGGGTTCTAAAATATGTGGGGGAAATTGTCTAACTACTGCGTTAGAACCTTTAGCATTGGTGGCAATGTTTGCAATATTAGTCAAGAAAATGATTCCTTATGTTTTGTTTCTAAATTAAGAATAGATTAGCTATATGAGTTATCTCGCATTGTGCATGGCCCAATCAAACATCTATATCATTAACAAACTTATTCGTTTCGATACTGTTTTCAGGCTGTCAATGATGGATTTTCTTAACTAATGGTGTGTTTGCATTGGAAATGAACACATTTATTTCTTAAACCAGTTGTTGGCATGATACGAGTTATGTTCTTCTCACTTATCCTATGATGGGATGATAATAAACCCCCAACAGACGGGATTGTGCTTGATTTTAATATGAAAACATAATCTTTCAACCTGTTTTATCTAATTGAGGTCTGGAGCTGGCATGTCAGTAACTACTAGCAATCCTGTGTTAATTTATGTTGATCATTATCATTTTGATAAGTTTCTTCTGCTATCTATTCTAAAATCGGACTCGGACTTCTTTTAAACTTAGTTTTACTGTGCGTTTTGCTGTGTGTTTGTTAATTCTATATTTGCACGAGGTATTAGAAGAGAGTTGAGATATTACAAAAAAAAATGTTTAACCCAGCCGTATCTGTCTGGCAAGTCAGGCATCTCTGGCTTTTGTTAGTATTGTGATTGTAAGTTTTTTTACCTAATTTTAATTCATTTATATGTTTCGGAGTTTAGTGTTACGTCCATTTTCACTGAACCAGTATACATTTTTGGTTTAGGGGCTAACTAAAGCCGCGGGAATGCTTAAACATTTGCCGTTAATGATCTGAATACAGTTATCCTTTTGTTTCACAGAATCCTGGTAGTTACTGAAAAAGTAAAATCATAAAAATACTGAACTTCGAGGGAAATTCAAAAAGGAAAGTCTCTACTCAAATGGCTTAATCAAAAGGCAGTGGCTATTTTGCAAGCCGGACAAATAGCATTTTTTTACGGTATTTTGCTATTTGTTCAGCCAAAAATAATGGTGAAGATATAACATCGTTATTTAAGGAGATAAATAAACGCTATTATAGTAGTTATGAGAAATATTGTCTAAATTCGTATATCAACATTTATGCAGCAAATACACTTTTGAATTAGTTACTTATAATCTTGGCAACAAATTGTGCAAATTATTTCCATGCATTCACTAAAACAAATCGAAATGCAACTGAATATATGTAGTTACAAATTATTTATTTCATTCAGATCTATTTTTTTTTTTATTCTGAAGGAGTTATTTTCATAATTTTAGCTCATCTATTTTATCTAATTGAGGTCTGGAGTTGGCATGTCAGTAACTACTAGCAATCCTGTGTTAATTTGTGTTTTGATAAGTTTCTTCTGCTATATATCTGGTCTAAAATCAGACTCGGTCTTCTATTAAACTGAGTTTTACTGTGCGTATTGCTGTGTGTTTGGTAATTCTACATTTGCATGAGGTATTAGAAGGATTGAGATATTACAAAACATGTTTAACCCCGCTGTGTCCGGCAAGTCATGAATCTCCGGCTTTTGCTAGTATTCTAATTGTAAGTGTTTTTCATAATTTCAGTTCATTTTTATGTTTCGGAGTTTTGTGTGACGTCCATTTTCTCTGAACCAGTATACATTTTTGGTTTAGGGGCTAACTTAAGCCGCGGGGTTTTCTCACTGTGTTGAAAACCCTTTAGCTGTTTACTTCTCTTTAGTGCAGTTGTACATTATTTGACACATTCCTCGTTTTCATTCTCAATTTTATATATGTTTGAAGGCATCGATTATTTCTGATGGAATATTGAATGCTTAAACATTTGCCGTTAATGATCTGAATACAGTTATCATTTTGTTACACAGAATCCTGGTAGTTACTGAAAGAGTAAAATCATAAAAATACTGAACTCCGAGAGAGTTTCAAAAAGGAAAGTCCCTAATCAAATGGTTATATCAAAAGGCAGTGGCTGTTCGTCCTGCTAGCCGGACAGATAGCAAATAATGTCTATTTATCCGGCAAGCTAGACAAATAGCAATTTTACGGTATTTTGCTATTTCTCCAGCCAAAATAATAATGAAGATATAACATCGTTATTTAAGGAGATAAATATACGCTGAGTATTTATTTCATTCAGATTTTTTTTTATTCTAAAGGAGTTTGGGGAGGGGCAAAAAAGACTCATCTTTTTATTTATTCAACCTATGAATTTCATGTAAGGTAAACAGTCTGAACACTGATTATTGGCCGTTCTATATCTATGATTCCAAGAGAAGATTCTGAATTTATTGTTTCCTTGAAGTTTGGTTCAAATCAGGTCGTCAAATGATTTTCAGACACGATTTTTTAATTAAAATGTTCGAGGATTTTTAACTCATGAAATACTGGAGAACGATAGACACGTGTAACCTTCCCCAAAAGAAAGATTGTGTTTACGATAGAAAAAATTAGAAAAACAATTTAGTAAGTTAAACAGAATGGTATCCTATTCCGAGTCAATGTATATCATTATATGTTCATAGATCTCCGTTGTGGTAGAACCTAGAAATAATGCATCCAAGCATATTTGATAAAGTCATTATCCGAATGCGTTTTGCCTCCATGGGGTTAATCATGCAATTCAGTTTGGTGTCAAGGCTTATTCTTTTCAGTTAACATGTATACTGTATACGCTATTGTTCTGGAGTCACTAGTATATATAAAAAATGTTTTAAAGCAATCACATTATTTCTAGTTTTTATTGACATCTTTGAATATAAATCACGAACTCCATTTCTCAAAACGTCCATTGCATACGCGCGTTTGTTGTCGGAAACCTCATCCCAGACACTTTCAGCGCTACATGACACTTTTATTGATATTAAAAATGTGTGCATCCGCAAACGGAAGGCCGGAAAAATAGAGATTTTTAACTATTCGTATGGCTAGCCGGACGAATAGATACTTCGAAATCAAAAGCTCAAACACATCAAACGAATGGATAACAACTGTCATATTCCTGACTTGGTAAAGGCATTTTCTTATGTAGAAAATGGTTGATTATATCTGGTTTTAAAGCTAGTTAAACCTCTCACTTGTATAACAGCCGCATCAAATTCAATTATATTGACACCGATGTGTGAACAATACAAACAGACATAGTAGGTAAAAATGTCAAAAATAGGGGTACAGCAGTCAACATTGTGTTATAATCTTACACTATAGAAACAGATAAATATGTAACAAAGAAGCATAAAATGGCATAAGGACCAAGCAAATTAACAAAAATCAAAGACAAGAATACACAGATTTTCCCTAGTAATTACGGGATGTATAAGTAGAGAGCCACGTCATATGTATTAAGGAAACACAAAAGGCGCATAGACAAAACACATTTGCAAAAATGAAAGACAAGAATACAAAAATGTTTTACACATCTTCTTATTTTCGTATTTAATCAAATAAAAAATATATCGGAGAATAGAATTATTTGAATTACTGAAGGTAAAAGGATAAAGGTAAAAACTCAGACATGTATCGGCATAATACAAATAGAAAATTTGCCACCTAATTTTCATCTGAAATTGCAATAGGACGTTAAGCATACAATCAATCGTCAGCATCTGAAGTAAATGTGTATTTTACTGCTAATGGACATATTTTTACAATCAGCTTTTTTTTTGTGGTGGTTTCCTCTGACCTTTAATTTTATTTTTGTCTTGCCGATTGTTCTTTCCACCGTTATAAATTAACTTATAATTTAATTTTGAATGTAACAAGTCTTCTGATTTGTTGACAGTTTTTTTTTTTATCAGCTCATAGACATAGTTTAGTCATGTGCCATGAAGTCATTAACGTTACGTGGGTTATTCAGTATGCACCACATTTTTAATGCTATTTCTTCATAGACAGAAAATATATTAAAGTCATTCCTTAATATCAATTCTGCATTGTTTAATAGAAAACTAATTTACAAAAATCATAAATTCAAATCTTTGACAAGCAAGATAATTTTTAGTCAAATTAAGTTTGTTGAACACAGTCCACTAAATATATGTACCTATTCCCCAAAAAGTCTAGAAAAAATACAAGTAAAGAAAGTATGCAAAACACAACTGACAAATATACTGTAAGATGTGGTACTGTACATTATTAGTGATGTCATAGCGTCAACATTTTGTCGTTGATGAGGGAAATCATTTATCAGCGTATGACCTACACACTGGTACCGTAGGCTTTTTGCATGACATTATAGCCAGCATATATGGGCTAACATAATTTTAAGCAAGTGAATTACATATCCCGTATACGCTTCTTTCTTTTTATAATCATATTTATGTTCATGTATCTAAAGGGTTACAGTGAATGATTTCCAGATGGATATACATGTTTAAGCCTGTAAGATACAATTAAACAGCAACAACACATACAACTTTTTCATTTTTTTTATTTTTTTTTTGTTTTATTATATTGTTCTTCAAAAATTACACACAGTCTTTAGAAATAAATTTAAAAAAAAACTGTCGGGTATTGATATATATCTAAATTCACAGTCATATTGTATCTATAAATCTCATATTATATGGTCAGCCGGTATTTTCTCGCCTGAAAGTGAAAGCACTGCGCAGGGATGTCCGAATTGGTCTTCCGAATATCTTATCGAAAGGTGAACGTTAAATTCGAGGCCTCTTATAGGGAGAACTGCTTGCTTACGATGCTCCTATAGATAAATGTATCATCAATTCGGTTGTGTTTGTTTGGCATTGCCATATTCGATATGATATTAGGTAAAGTGTTTACGACTTATCTTTTTTTCTTAATCACTAGTATTTAATTCAAATCTACTCGATCACTGACATTATCAAACACTCAAGATTAAATAAAAACATATACGCTCTCTTTGACACATATCAAACAGCAACCGTGCGAAAATGAATTGTGCAAAAGGTTAAAAGATACTCTAAACCAAAGCTGTAGTGGGCCATGTACCGCAATTTTTCACACGCTTTTATTCTAGTTTCTCTTTTTTGACACTTTCAATTGACAGAAGTGCATATTTATGGTCCAATATGTAACCTATTAATTCGAGATCAATAAGAGATTAAAGCTGACATTATATCAAGAACCCTTTCTAACTTGCAATGTGATAAAAATGACAAAGTCTTTTGTTTATATTTATCATGATTTGATGAAGTGGTTCCGAGTCAAAGAAAAGTTTTGATTTATATATTTGTACACCTGAATTCGATGAACAACTACTGTTTTATCTTGACCAATTTCTTATTGTGGCAATGATATGCATTTTACATCTCTCTCATTCAATTTACAGGCAGTAGCTTGGTTAGTCGACTAAAAAGAGCGCATGCATGCAAATAAAAGAGCACGAACCATGCTGCCTTGTTTTTGTAAAACTTAGCTGTAACTATCTAGATCCCTATTCTAGTGACATTCGTCCTACATTAAATATGTATGTTCAATTATATTCATACTATTGTTTAGTGTTTGTTTTTAGCTTGTGTAGTTACTGATCAGATGCGCATTTCGATAGTGATGTAATAGACCAAAACATTTGAAAATCCAAAGCTTATTTAAAGGATGAAGAGGTCTAAACCAAATAAGATAAAAGGTATATAGGTAAATGAAATTGAGAATGGAAATAGGGAATGTGTCAAACAGACAACAACGGTGACCTAGAAGTGATAACGTCTGTGTTATTTTGGTCTCTTGTGGAGAGTTGTCTCATTGACAATCATACCACATCTTCTTTTTTTAAATAACAACCCGATCAAAGACCAGAACACAGCCGAAGTTCCCCGATGGGTCTTCAACACAGCGAGAAAACCCCGCACCCGGAGATATATAGTCTGACTCAAACATGTACTATCATGTAGTATGTACCACTCAACGCAACTAAACGCCTTCTTTAAATCAATCAACAAGAAAACTACAGAAAGAGTAATCTCAAAAACATATTGAAGAAAAGGCGACAATATATGCATGGTTGGTTTCATATTTTACAAAATGTCACAAAATTGCTATCTCCAGAAAAGGACTATGCTTTATGTTCTCCGTTTTCCATAAGTATAACTCACACATAAAAAAAGTTAAAGTGATGTAATGTTGTCCTCGATGAGTAGGCTGTAATGGTCATTAAATAATGCTGATGTAGCTTGTTTTAGATATTCATAACAATTAAGAAATAGGCTAAAATTTCCTGTAAGGCATTTAAGACATACTTATGACATAATCTGAACTACTTTACGCATGAGTATACATATACTAATTCCCTATACAAGGTAAAATTATTTATAAACACAGCATACATGACATGCTTTTCTACCTGCAATAGTGACTTGTTAAAACAAAATGCAGGATCATTTTGTGAATTGAATGCTTGGTCCTATAATATATGATCTCGGGGTGTTATTTTCTATTTCTGTTTATTTCTCATAATTTGTTTTTACTTATTTTGCTATTTTGTTATTTTTGTAAAAAAAAAATAATCTATCAATGTGCCAAAACATGAAAATATCAGTTCGAAAACGTTAAATAATGAAAATGTAATGCGAAGACATATAGCAAATGACTAAGGTGCGCCTATGCTTATTTTTTAAACTTGTAAACACGTTGTACTAGCATTTACAAGCCTCTGTGACAAGGAAAACGCTCAATTTGTATGAATTTGTTATAGCAATTTTAAGCACCAAATTTTTGTTCCACTACGGTCAGTTTTGATGGGTTAAGCACAAGTACTTTCCCAAGTCTAAGAGAAATGCTTTCATTTGATTTTAACAACAGTGTTACTTTATGTCTTATCTGAAGGATCATACCTCATTGTTACACTTCTTTTCGACTTTATCTGTCCAAAATGTAAGAGTTATTTTTATTTATTTGGTAGATATCCGCAAATGATTCATCTTTCTTAGACCTGCGTCAATAAACAGGACATATGATATCTGGGATATGTCAAACTATTTGTAGCTATAAGCCGCTAATGGTACCGGGTATTTGTGGTTATTTAGTCCACATTAAACCACAATTAACACAATTAAAGCTATCCATAAGTGAATTAGTTTTATCTGTAATTTATCTAACTTCATAATAATTAAATTACGAATTCTTAAACCTAGCTATTTATTTTATGCTAGAACTTCCCGAGTCCGGAGTATGCTTTATCAAATTGATTTAAATATAATTCTGTTTATTCATTAAAATAAATTGATTTCTTTTTTCTTTCATTTACCTACAGATAACGAAATTTATTCAATGGTTTTGATAAATTTCTCCGGTGTCAGAACTGGATAAAAGAAGGGTTAATAACTAAACAATTTGTCAAAGCTAAGCTCGAACCTGGGTAAATACTGCTTATCATAATAAATAAGTCCTGAATAGCTGTCTTCAGATTTGTATTAAAGTCCCCTGATAAATTCCATAGTTTTGTTACGTTAGTTTAAGCACACCTATACAGGGTGTATTACCTCATTTAGCAACCGTAAGACAAGGCAATGAAAAATTGTTTCTAGACTGGAATAAAATGAGACGTGCAAATACTTTTAATCTCGCTAATGGAGGCCACAAAGACTGCGGTTTTTAGGGGTATAGATAGATAGTATTCGCTTAATACAGGTTTCTTTTGTTTAAAAATCAACTAGATTAGGGACTAAAATTCGTGGTATTTCGTAGTTTAATTCATGAAATTTGACACAGGGACAAAAATTTTGATACAAATGAAAAATGACGATAGTTGGTCTTCTTGAAGATAGTGTATAGTATATACTAGTTTGGACGACTGTCACTTTGACAGGTAGCATCAACGTAAGTATCTATTGATGTTAGATTAATGTTGTTTATTAGTAATGTAATTAACAATTATACATATATTTATTTTTAATTGATATATCAATTAATTAATGAATTTATGTATTCATATATTTATTATTTATTCATGTAAGATATTTGATTGTTGATTTTCATCTGGTCATTTTGAGGTATAGAAGGTCTTTCGCTATTGCGATATACGAATTAGGCTTACACTATAAGCGTTCCAAATTATTTCTTTGTTTTTACATTAACAGATAGCAGATTTAATTTATTTTTGATAAAGTTTGTAATTTCCGTTCCGGCTCTTGTACTTTTTCTACTTTAAAAAAAATACTTTTAACCTGAAACTTCATTTAACATAGAAATCAATGCTATGAAAAGTAATCTACGTATTGTTAAAGATGCACGAAACAAGTGTAAAAATATCTGCTTGCCAATGAGGCTATCCATTCGAGACCAAAGGACAAGTTTGTTTAGTTAGTATTCGCTTTGTGTCAGCTGTGTTGAACTAGTCAAAATCAGTTCTTATGGCCATCTGTTTCTCCCTCTCACCCCCCCCCCCCCCCAAAAAAAATATTCGTGTTACGTAATGAAAATACGAGCTCTTTCCTACATAACTGTTTCGACCAAAGGGTCAAAAAGCAAAAAGTTTACTAAATTTGGAATATCTAAGAGTGTGGGCGATATCTCAGAAGAAGTGTTTTACGATTTTGCAGTATTTGTCTATTTAAGCTCAGACTGTAATACTTCAATGAATGGATGGTGATTCAAAAATCAATAAATAATTGAGAGAGAGAAAATGTCACACCAAAAAAAAAATGATAAGAAAACAACGGGATGCTAAACTATGAAGAAAATATAATTGTTTATGAATATATTATGAAAGATGTTTTACAAAATTGTTGCCTTATTCGTCTGATTTAGGATTTTTCTAATTTCCATAATATTGTAATTGTATGTGGGTGATTTTTCTTGTTTTTATCGCTTTATAGATATGTAAGGGTCTAAATGGAGTTAACAGCCAATAAGGAAAGAATTCTTTATTCAAATAATGGGCGCAATCAAAAACAGTGATTGATCATGATAATGTGGTGCTAACGTATAGAGAATATACAAAATTATAGGAAAACAAAATAATTAGTAAAGAAAATACCTTAAAATAATAACAGACTACAGACATGATGATGCCTCCCCCTTTTTTCCTCATCCAGACCCTCTTCTGTATTGACAGGGTTATTATTTTTGGAAACATACGTGACAACTGTACATAAAACTATTTTGTTATTTTTTTACTTGAACCATATAAGTTGATCGATTATAATTAATGATTGTGTAATGTTTCATCCTTTTATTCGTGTTATTGTTACACGTTTTATATACATTCATGCGGGAATTTCTCGCTACATTGAAGACCTGTTGGTGACCCTCTGCTGTTGTTTTTTATTTGGGCGGGTTGTTGTCTCTTTGACACATTCCCCATTTCCATTCTCAATTTTATGACTTGCAGTTAAATTGAACATTGACGAAATATATACGTCATCGAAATGTAAAATCTGACCACGTCCGTTTCGTAAAAAATTCACCCTGTCTCACTCCAATCATTACACCTTAATTATAACAAACACATATCTCGTACACGGTACGAAGTGATGATCATTATTTTTATAGTCTATATTTATTGCCAAGAAACATAAAAATAATTGTTCACATTAACATATATGAAAAGGCAAGAAAAACAACCTTCTGTACAACAAGTAAATTATTTGATAAATGATAAATATTAATAAACCAAGGTTGTCTGGATAGAATTATATATCTGTGTTGCTAACACGCATACATGTGCATGTACAGTATATACATGCCTTTGTTAGTCTTGTATGATTTTTAATTTTTGTTTCTTGTGTATAATTCGGAGTTTAGTATGACGTCCATTATCACTGAACTAGTATACATATTTTTAAGGGGCCAGCTGAAGGACGCCTCCGGGTGTGGGAGTTTCTCGCTACCCCCCAAAAAAAGATAAAAGTTGTAAAGCTTACTAGATTGGAACATTAAAGAGTGTGGGCGATATTTGAGTATAAGTCTTGTACCACTGTACAATTTATGCCCATAAAAGCCGAGTGCATGATCTCTGCTATACTGCAATGCATGAATTTTGATTTACAGAATAATGAATAATTAAGACAAAAAACTGTTTCTTGTGTATAATTCGGAGTTTAGTATGACGTCCATTATCACTGAACTAGTATACATATTTTTAAGGGGCCAGCTGAAGGACACCTCCGGGTGTGGGAGTTTCTCGCTACATCGAAGACCCATTGGTGGCCTTCGGCTGTTGTCTGCTCTATGGTCGGGTTGTTGTCGCTTTGACACATTCCCCATTTCCTTTCTCAATTTTATTTAATTATTTCACTTGACTGGGTGGGGTTTAAAAATTTTGTTTATTTCAGACCAGTCCATCTATAGAATGTTGTACATGTAGTCAATGCTATGGACATTTTTTAGCTTTAGGGGCTAAGGGTTCTATCTTTAGATGTGTATTTTTTTCTTGTTTGGATGTTGTTGGCGCATCATTTACACAAGTCGTGCACATAGTTGAAAGATTGATTAATCGATTGTTGTTTGCTAAAACGTCTACTGGCAAATATTCCATGCATGTTCTGGACGAGAACAAGTTCACAATATATACAATATGTAGTCTTGTAATGCCCGCGTCACACTGTACCGATTTTTAAATACGTTGGATACCCGAATGCGAAAATTGTAAGTTCGTACGAAGTTGGTCCCGATCTCTTTAAAATACCAAAAAGTGACCGAAGCAAGTACGATGAATAACGAAGTCTATACGATGGTGCCGACATTATATACGATAGCAAAAGATGGACATACGAAGGTAAACCGAAGACGGATATTTAACCTTCATATCTCAGCCGAAGGCTTCACGATGGATTACGAAGTCTACACGATGGATTACGAAGGCTACACGATAGATTACGATGATGGCGCGATGGCCATACGACGTGTACAGCTTACGATGCATTTAAATTATAGGCGGGAAATCGGTCTTTTTGTCTAATTCTTATAAAACTTAGTTTATTATCCCCATTGCCTACTACATGTAAGTTGCGTGTAAATAAAATTGTTATGGACACTCTAGAACCAAAATGCTCAAAACTTGGTATGGTGTTAAGAATATCTTAAGCGCTATTGACTTTAAAGTTCAAAGGTCAAGGTCACAGTGGCAGTTGTAATACATCACCATTGTGGACACTCTAAAACCAATATGCTTCAAAAGATTTTAACCACATTTGGTATATTGTTCCTTCTCGTAATAATCTGACATTTTTTTACGTTCAAGGCCAAAGGTCAAGGTCATGCAGATGGCCTTTTTTTTTCTCCTTGAAATAGCATACTACACAGGAAATTGGTTACTCATTTTTTTACCTGCTGATTCTAAAGACAATATTAAAGGTATTTCCAGTTACTGATTGTTTTTGTTGATTTCTAAAAAAGATTATGTATCAAATATGCATATTCAATTTACCATTTTCTGCATGTGTCATATACAAATATAGTGTCCATATTTGTCCCAAATATGTTACATACGAGGGGGTGCCACGCTCGGCATTGCCTTGTTTGAACTGTAAAATGTGTGCACTAGTCTGAATAATCACCCATAATTATGCCCATGTTTACTGATCTATCTTAAAGGTAAGGTAATGGGTTCGTTGATCCCTTTTATTCAAAAAGAGCTCTTTCCAGGAGAATATCATAATAATATAAACAAAGGAATGATGTGGGGGAAAGTAACAAATGCGGCAAAATATGACATATAGAAAACAAAATGTTTATGGAGTAAACATTCGTGGGACAACAACTCAGACGATACATAAAAAATCAGAATAATGAAGAAAAAGTTGGTTTCCTGCAGTGTTGGTGTACGAGGCGCGTTTATGATTTTCATTATGTTACTTGATATGAAAAATTGACAAAAATAATATTTTACTTGTAAAAGTAAATCCTGAGCCTGTAATAGCTGCTTTTCTTGTTCCATTTGAATTAATAGAAACAACGCTGTCGCCTTTCTTGTTCTCATAGAATCATATGATATAAGCTCCATGTTTTGTGAACGTCGTTCTTAACTGTCGTATTAGACTGACCAGTGCATTTCGCGCATGGCACTTTAAATGTATTTTAGCACAAAAATTAACTTACATTTAGCTGGATTTATTGCCGTCGTAGTTCCATCTTGTCGCCTTCGTACTTTTATTCGATGGCAACACGACGGGATTACGAGGTCTTCACGAAGTCGTGTTGCCATCGTAAGACCTTCGGGTAACTTCGTGTTTCATTCGTGTAGACATCGTAATGTCAAAACTGCCCGATGGAAACGATGGAAACACGAATGCAATACGATGTTCAAAGATGCATTCCCGGTGACATTACGATGGTAAGGATGGTGATACGAACTCAATACGAACCCTCAACATCGGACGCACCTTCGGGGATTTTTTAACATGTTAAAAAATTTAGAACCCTTCCCGAAGATGTCCCCGAAGGCTAGAAAAAGTGGCCGATGGTTCTACGATGGTTGAAGATGGCAATACGAATAGCCCGATCTGGATACGATCAGTCCCGATTTTGAACATTTCCATAATCGTGTTGCCATCGGCGTAAAAATCGGGACAGTGTGACGCGGGCATAATAGAGGCCATCTGGGATGATGGCCGGGGAAATTTGGACTGCCACTGGAAAATGAGGGTAAATTGGATAGGGACAGAAATTTCGCCTTGTAACAAGCCACCTACGGACCCCTCAAAAATCTGTTGCAAGGGCACTCTCTTTACACGAGGCATCGGATTTAACGTCCCCATTCTGACCGGACGTCAGAGTTGTAGAATATTCGTCTTTAAAAAACAAAATACCACAATAATCTTTGTGCCATTTGTGTCATTTGGTCTCTTGTGGAGAGTTGTCTCCTTATGACGTAGGTTGTTTCTATTTGTTGTTAAAAACCCGCTACAACCTAATGATCATTGACAGCTGGAAGGATACAAACGGATTTAGTTTCGGATGCTTATTTTTTCCTATGTCACTCTTACGTGTCCATTAAATGTGCTGATATCATATTCAGTAAGTTTGTAAGAGGACTGTTTTATCAAATGTCACTCAAGAAGAGATAAAAATCATACCCTACTTGAAATTTTCTTTTACTGGCCAATTTAAATATAATTTATGTTTGACATAATTGATTTTTAAAAATCCACTCGCAAATGCTTTATGCACTTTATTGTTTTATGGCATCATTTTTTATACCGATTTGGGTTCCATTTACGTCTCAAGGATGATCTCCTAGACAATGAGACAATTATTTAGAATTTTATTGGGCCATGAAAGCTAAATTATAAATTAAGTAAATAAAGAACGCACCCCTTAAAACATAACAATAGGTGATTATGGTAGTAGCAGCTGAGAAGTTCCGAGGGTCAATCTTATAAATCTTATGGATTTTGATAAATGTTATATAATAACTTTTGTCCTGTCGTTTGATCGAGTTTTTAGTGATTACCTGTTGTTTTGTACTTAGCAAGAAAACAATTTCTTACTTTGAAGAAGAACATTATGACCTGTATATATGACAAATATCTTAGATGAATAAATACATTTATATATTATACATGACAAATATTTAGAAGAAAATCATATTGTGTGGTAAATGTATCCGTAGAATATGGTACGTACACCACGCGTGCTGTAATGCTTTATATTGCTTGTATAATTTTAAATCTCGATCCACAAAGTCGGATCCAAATGGTTATATGTTTTGCTCTTAAATATTCTGATTTTCTCTTTCAAAACTTTGTTAAAGTGTTTGTCCTTACTAAGCACGATCAGCAGTCAGTGCTAATAATTGCTCTGTCATATGTCAATGTATTGGTTTACTTTTACAAATTGTGTGTCGGACGGAGAGTTGTCTCATTGTCGCTCATACCACAGCTTCTTATATCTATTCTCTTTTTCACAATTGTTAATCTTGTTTTCCTTTCTGCATAGTTTGATTTAAAACTAAGGGAAAAATGATCATAGTATACCTCTCTTATAAAAGTTATCTGTTAAGTTAAGAATATATGTGCTCTTTATACTTTTCGACATCATTCATATAATATAAAGATATTAACGGAACACTTTCAGATCACTTTAAACTGCTCTACAAGCTTACATTTGAATCCCTTTATACATTTTATCACTACTGCGCCTAGAGAGTAACCCTTGGGCAAACGTTTTATTATCTATTAAGGATGTATTGTTTAAGCCACAATAATATCCTTAAATTTCCCTTATCAGAATATCACTGTAAATTTCAAATAGATTCGTGAACTAATGTTGGTAAAGGCCGAAATGCCACTCTCATATTTTTGTCCCCCAGTAAGATATCTTTGGAAAACATAAATCTGGATTTGTAAGCAAACATTGGTTTGTAGTGTAATTGCCATATATTGTGTTGTATCATTATGACATCAGCTTTATTTTGTCAAGGATTCTCTACATCAATAATGCCAGAACCTGCATAAGAAGAGATGTTTTAAATTTATATGTGGTATGGATTTAGACAATCGTTGTGCTACATAAAGTTATTCCTTATAATTTTGCCATATTTTTATTACACATCCGAACCTAAGTTTTTCGTGTGTTTGTTGTTTTTTTTTTTTTTTTTCATCAGTACTTGGTTTTTGGCCAGTTTAGTGTTTTGCAGATTATTGGTTTTTTTTCTTCTTTTTTTTCGACATTAGCAAAAAAGAATAAACGTCACTGAAAAATACCCGTCGCATTCAGGAAGTGAAACTGAGTCAGACATACATGTACGCCCTCGTTTTCGCGTTTCGTTTAATCATTTTCAGATATATTTGTCGTTGATACATGTACATGATCATTTTCAATTGATCAGTAGAAGTTGCAGTTATAAATCCTTTTACATTTGCTTGTTTCTAAGTGTTTTACAATACAGTGCAACTCGTGGTTAATATAAATAAGATTATGATAAGCAAATAATCACGTTTTCACCCGAAAAGTAAACGAACGTCGGACTTGTTGAAGTGATATAAGTTAACATGCCTTTTTAACATTTGATATCCCAACAAGATTGCTATTAAAGTTTCGAGTTATACTCTCATATAATACCTTTTGGGAACACGTAGTAAGATACAACAGTAATAAATTAGTAAATTGACCTATGTTAGTTTGGTCTCTGTGTTTCTATTCAAATTAATCTTATACTGCATACAATTCTTCTGTTATTTTCGACTCTTTTCGATATCCTCAAAATTGATCTTGAACTGCACACATTTCTTTTATGGTTTGGATGTTTTGTGTTCTCGACAAACTTAATCTTGATCTACATACACTTCTTATGTTATCTAAAATTGTATTTTATTTGGATGTGCATTCCTTCTATATTGACCCTTAACTGCCTTCAATGCTTTATTAAGAACATTTTTTACATTTGATCGTGTAATTTGCAAAATTATATTACAAGCTTTTAAAAAGTGTGCCTTGTTTGTTTGTTGTGGTTTTATTTCTTGAATGTTGTGTTTGGATGAAGCAGTGTGTCCACGCAAGAACACCTCTTAGGGAGCTACCATTTGATTTTTATGGGGTGGGCTAGGATGAAATTTGAAAAAAATAGTCGGGACAGGAGTTTTGAGTACAAAAAAAAGGCAAGATGAGACACTTGCAAAAAAAAAGTCAGGACGACAATTTAGGTAAAAAAAGGCAGGACCGAACAGAGTGAAAAATAAAAAGATAGGACAGAGATTACAGCTAAAAAAAAATGCAGGACAAAATTTTTCATCCTAGCCCCCCCCCCCCATAAAAAATCAAATGGTAGCTCCCTTAATATTTACTATTGTGGTGTTTTGGATGAACCAGAGTATCCACGAAAGCACACCCTATGTGCAATGTGCTATTTTCAAAGTCATTGAAGTGACAAGATGCACCCTGATTCATCCAAAACAGATAGAGAGGGCTTACATAGGCTATGCCTTTTGCCCAATCCAATTCAATTTATTTGAATAAAATATTGTTTAAACTAAAGTACACCTCTTATTTTACTATTTGCAATTTTATTCCTCGTCTACTTTATTTCTGCTCATATAGACCATTATACAATTGAACAATTAAAAATCCAATCGTTTCTTTATTGTTATGTATCTTTTACTGTTAACTGTTTTTCATAAACAATTATCTTTAAAAAAAAAATATAAGATTGCTGCAATCATTGTCACTAGTAAAATGTGCAAAATCACAAAATCTAATTTCCAAAACATATAAATAATTTACATGGTGCACTTGTTGCAGGACATAATATCTTTTTCGTCAGGAAGTGGTTTATTCAATTTATTCAGTCTGTTCTCTAAAATCTAGTGCATCTAGTCACTTCAATGACTTTGAAAATAACACATTGCACATAGTGTAAAGATAGTCTTTGATGTGTCCAAACATTACATTATGGTAATACCTAGTAACTATTAAAGAGTGTCGAGTGTCCGTCAAATAAATCTCTGGGCTTCCGATAAATGTTATATAATAACTCGGTCTCTCGCTTGGGAGTGATTTGGGGATTAGACTGGTGTCCTTAACTTAGTACGGTAATAATGTTAAGTACTATTGAAGACATTATCTACTGTTTCGGGATTATCTGAAAGTGATCTTTTCAACAAGGTCTGATAACCCCTTTTCACTTTAGTAGCTAATTAAAAGTATTGTTTTACAGTTTGACAGTTGGGTACAGGTTGTAATTTTGTACATATTATATCTGTACGGCAGAATTTGATTACAATTTTTATTATTTTGACATCCCCTTTCTTTTACGCTTTGCCCAAATTTATCTTATAAATAAATAATAAAGCAGCTTGGTGTTTTATAACATATCTAAAACTATAAAAGTCAGAATCATCCGTTTTTCCTTTAATTTATAAACAGACTTGGTCTATGGCATTAAACTCTGTGCTTCGTACGATAACACGTGGACAGGAATACTTACAAAAAAACAAAAACGAAATAGTTTTACGTACCACGTCTTCTAACTTTTACTTATATTTTAACCCGTTTGACTTTCAAGGTATACACAGACCTTCACACATAGTATTCACTTTTGACAGATTTATAAATCTAAATAACTCCATACTATCTTTGTTTCTCAACAAGTTTATCGTGTAAACTTCGAGGAGCTTTGTCAACTAACACTCCAGTGGACAAATCGTGTAGTTAATTTTATCAAATATATTTGTCTTCCTCTATCTAGGCTATCACACTGATCTCTTAACCTATTGTTTCTTTTATTTGATTGTTTAAACGGATTATGTGGCCCCCTCTTTCAGTTAAGATAACAACTTACATGTATTTTTTAAAATTTCAAGGTCATAAGTTATAATATTAAAATTTGTAGGTGCATTTTGAAATTCATGTACTTTTGTTTGTGGATTAATATGTCTATAGATAAGTACAAATAATTGCAATCAACACCTGTTTTATTTACTGAAAACTGATTTTTATGATTATCTGTTTTTGCGTTTGTCAAGAGAACATTAAAGCTGCGACGAAACATTCAACAGATTTTAATATGTTACGCAGTCGTTTCGGAATATACGTGTAAGAGATGTGGGAAGTACATAAATCGGACAGCAACCGAAAAACCAATGAATCAGTAACACAAAATCTTTAACATTTTCTGGCAAAAAAATATTCCAATACGCGAGTATTGTTTTTAACATGTTTCGTCATTCATGTAGTATTGGTTATTTCCTTACACTTGAATCTAAGTGCAAGTTGTCCTCTTACATGTACTTATATAGTACACGTAATGGTTAATCGTTGAGTGTTCAGCTGAAACAGACAAATACAAACACGTTCTTTCAAAACAAAGCTAAAACAAGAGGAAATAAAACATGTATAATGATTGCAAATGTATTTCTCCTACACATATATAAACATTGCACTTCATCTGAATATGAAGGCAAACAATTGCGCCGCATATCTTGAATTTTTCAGTCAAACTAAATTAGAAGCATATTAATCAAGTATTTAATAAAAACAAGTTACATGCCTGTTTCCAGGTATTTCATTGTTTAAATTAATATTTCATCGTATCTCAAACTTCAAGATCAAAGGTATAGTTTGGTGTATGTAATTTACAACAGGTATGAAACATCAAAGGAGCAATGTATCATTTCTGTGACAACGTTTGTGTGACAAAGTAATGTGTTTCCTCTCTATGTTCTGTCAAATTAGTGATGATATAACACTAGAAAGTGACAATCAATGATTGTAATCTGCACGGAATTACATATCCGCTCCGAGTGGTTTTCTATGTTATACTGCAGGATTTTGTGAAGGTCAGAAGTCAATCTATAGACGTTGAACGAATCGAGTTGTCCGATTTTCTTGTTTCTGTCATTTATCCTGCCAGATGGGCAGATGGCATTGTGACAAGGGTACAAGACATTTTCTTGCTAACAATAACAAATTGAAAGTTGATATTGTGCACCATGATCGACAAGTATTAAGACATTTAGTGTTTAAAGTTCAGCACATAATTTGCAGCGGAATACATTTAGTATTACTTGGCTATTTTTGTCAATATAATGATGTGTTTGAATCCCGAGTGTGTGTATTTGCAATACAAAAACATTATCAATTAAATATAGTCATTGCCGGTTTTTATGATGACGGATTTGAATGTTGGTTTTTTTTTCCACCGAAAAATAGAGAGCGTTTGGTACTCTCAAATAATAATTAGAAAAAATGGCATATTGATTGAATTAAAAAGAAGTCTTTTGCTCAAGAGCTTTCATTAAAAAATTCAGTAACGAAGTCACGATCGTACTCGAGTCATGTTGATCCATTGCACTTTTCCTTGGACTTAATGCAGTCAGGCCCACTTTTTATTCATTCTCATCGTCAAATTTATTATGCTACGAAAATATCTATATTTGTGTCGTTTCCGTATTCTGACTACACCATTTCTGATCATATACATTGTATATCCCGGCAATAAATTCAAAACTATCTCGCATCCATATTCAAACTCATTCCAATGAGTAGCCATAAAGAGGCAGTGCTTTAAACATTGGAACTCATTGTTGTTCATATCTACAATTTCATTTCCTCTAATTATATAAATGTAGCTGCAGTGTACATTCGATACTTCACTCTTGTCAATCTAGATAATTAAACGGATCATGGCGTTCTATAGTATCATTTTCAAGATTAATGCTTTATAGTTTTCGGATGCTTGTTCACTTGAAGTTAATATCTTCTTTGCTTAATATGTTAGTTATCGACTAAATTACAAAACGTATAATTAAATCCTGGTCCTTAACACATTATCCTCTGAAAGTTCACTGAGCGTATTGACTATGAATGTCTCGGTTTTAATAGTATATATACAAATCACTGCTGTAATGTAATGTGCAATTGCTTTGGTGGTTAGGGAAGTGAATATCAATATCAATAGGCATATAAATCGGTTATATGTGAACGTAACAGAAACCCAACAGCTCAAAAAAATACACCTATAGAAGTCAACATATATATACACGGTCTTCATAGATACCCGGTAATAACCAAGTTCTGTAACTACGGTATATCAAGCGTATATGTATAGATGTCACAGATACCGGTATACTTAGCCTTTACAGTGTCCGGTGGAAAGTGGGGGTGCTTTTTAAATAAAATACTTACAGGTTACAAACTGCAGTTCCTGTATATAAGTGATTAAAGTTTTATATTCCATGGCCTTAAATCTGATGTGGAAATGGAGAGCACAGCATATCAATGTATGACACAAAAAGCACAACATGCATTTGTCATGACCAACATGCAGGCACCTGTGGTCAACAGAGACGTTATTTGAAAAGGGTGAGGATGTTGAAGAAAGGTAGAAAACACCATGGCCCGAAAAAAACAGACCTACAACAATCTAAAAAAACCTTCACAGAAAATAGAAAACTAAGAAATACCAACTTTACCAACACTGGAGCTTAAATGTCTGGTTCTCTCATTATACTATGTAGTATTTATTACATATTAGTTTGCTATTAAGTGACCAGAATTCAAACATTCTCTTGTTGAAAAAGTTTTTTACATTCAAAAACTCTCCATATATTTGCCAGGATATGTTTAGGTTAAAAATTTACAGATCGAGAGTTATTTCATCATTCGTAAAAAAAGATCTACATTAAATGTCAAATTCCTTTTTATAGCATTACTTTTTTATGTTCTGTGTAGGTAAAAAGGGAAAGGAAAGTTTGGACAATGAACATAAATATGCTAATAAAAAGACATCCTAGCAGTTAAAGTAACCACAAGAGAACATATCGGTTATTTAAACCATTATCTTCTTTTTTTTATCTTTTGAAAGGGTATTTATTATGCATCCTATACTTTTCGGGCTGTTACAATAACATATATGTCTTTTTGGTGGACAGGGGGTGAATCGTTGTTTAGATGTCGACATTTCAATTTACAGTGATACTGATGCGTGTGTCCTCTTCCTATCTAAACTTATTACAACACACCAGTAAGCCTTCTACAAAAATGAATAACCGAACGCCAAACGTCTATTCTAAAATTAAGATTCAGTATTTGTCCTTCTCTGTTTATTCTTTCCGTATCAGAGATATGAGAAGAAATATGCCAGTATACTTTCAAGTAAAACTTTGAGTTTTGGTTATTTCTGAACGTCTTCTTACTCATACGCAATTTCAATTAAACATGAAAGAGAAAGTTGTAAACATAAGTTGTTGGCATTTTTGTCTTTCTTTTCTTGTATTATTTTTACTGAAGAAAGCCTGTGATGCTTACCGGAAGAGTCATAACTATAGGCTTTTGAAAACTATGTTAGGGAAGGGTTATTAATTTGGATAATGAAGTCCTTATACAGTATTAATTAAAAGGCAAACATCATCTTCGAAGGTTTTGTGGTGAACAATTATATACTTAAAGTCAATGACAGGGGGCAAATTCAGATGTTAAGCTTTCATTGCAGATGTTTGTGGTCTTGTTCAATGTATTTTAACTTTTATACTATCAAAACACAAAAGTAATTCAATAGTAAATGTTTCGACTTTAGAAGTGTTAATTTATGGTTTGATTAGAAAAATCATACCGTTATCCAATACCTTAGCATAACAGTTAATCATACAGGTAAATCTATTGGTGAACAGGTAAACCACTCGGTTCATCAGTCCCTTGAGTGACAGCATTCACAAGCGATGATACAAAGTAACCGCTTCATACGGCACAAATTTAATACAGGTGATTCCAGGTGCGAAATTTGATTAAAATAAGAAGGAGTAAACAGTGAACTTTTATTCTCTCTCCTTCCGATTTGGTTAAGGCTATCTTCAAGAAAAAATAGGTGAGTCTTAATTTTTATTTTTAAATAAAATACATTTCTGATTCTCAAACTGACATAATAAATCTAGATATAACAAGTAGTCTAATAAAACCATATTTACTATAAATTTCTAAACATCATGTGTTCATATTCTAACTCAAATTCATAAGCTTAATTCAAATTTTAAAATTTAAATTTTTTAAATAAACCAATATGTTGCCTTCGACGTTATCTAAGAAAAATCTACTGGGTCTTAAATAGATGTCACATATACTCTATTATGTTGTAAGAAAGATATTAACTTGAATAGCACTGTATTTAGACATTATATTGTTTTAAGTACAAAAGATGTCATTATCAGTAAAGTAGGACATTATTTTAAACACTTTGTTTGTTTATGTACATGTTTGTTCGTGATAAAGTTGTCTCGGTACACCATAGGGTAATCATCTTCATCGAAGTCCTGTATTAAATGCATTTCATATTCACCTTTCATATATATTTACATACTACTACCGTTCTTAATACTAGTTATGGTAAAAAAATATTATTATCACTTGTTTTGGGGTGTAATCAAGTTTAAATTGCAGTACACGTATGTTTTGTTCTGTCAATGCTCGTGTTTAGAAACAGAGTTTGCATATGACTGATAATTTTATTTTTATATTTAAAGTTTTTGTCAGGGTTCACATTTTCTACTTGTTAATAAATTCTGTATATTACTTCCTGGATGTTGATAACTTTAATGGTCAAATGTCCTTATTTATACTTTTTCATCATGTTATAGTTTCTATCCCACAAATGTTTTTTGTACATGATATTCTTATTGCTAGACTATTTAACCCTGGTTTTTAGTGGAGTGTGAGTTGAGTAATCTTTGAATTGAATATTTCTTTGAATTCGGTGGCTTTTAGTGCGTCCGTTTGCGATTTTGCATTTCCTCATTTTGGTCATTTTCCTTGTCATCTGTAAATTTGGATTTTGAAAGTTAAAATATACATCTTAAATTCAAATATTAAAAATAAAACTAAATAAAACTTATTTTTCTAAATTCATGATAAACTGATTTTTATGATAATCAAATAAAATGCACTGCGAATAAAAATCTCTGGTTATTTCGCAAAACTTTTTAACGGCAAATTAGACTCGAATAATGATATTAATGTATCCCTAGACTTACAATGTAATGGCTGGTTGACAACGGAGTTTGATAGATAACACGAAAGTTCAATATAACCTGCATGACTTGGTCAGGTCTCTAATCTCTATTGTGAAAAAAATATGTAAAATTTCTTTAAAATGTATAAACGAAGAAAACAGAAGTTCAGTGGGTTTTTTTTTTCCTATCTTATCTTATGTCATTATATTTTTAAGGGTTCAAAATAACATTTCACGAGGAAGAAAGACACTTTTTTAAATTTCATAAACAGATTTAAATAAAATTGTCTGAATTCTTCAAAAAAATAAATTGATGAATCAGCACTGAAAAAAAGCTAGATATGAAATATGCATTAAAATAAATGTCCCCTCCCCACACTGTTCCCTGCAAGCAAAGAAGATTCTAGTATCGAAAATAAGGGTTACCATGCAGTGTAAATCTCAGTAAATATAAATGCAAAAACATATTTGACGTACATATTTGTACAAGTTTCATGCAACCTACAGACAACCAGATAAAAAAAAGTCACATAATACTTATTCCAGGTATCAACAAAAATAATACCAGTTTTAATTAGGAATATAGAATAAATATATATACACAAGTTATAGAAATAAATATTAAAACATATATTTCACTTTCAACCTGAAATATTTTTGATATTTTACTTCTTGAACTATTGTCATTGTATTACGTTAAGAAGACGCCATATTTGTTCAGTTCAATATCGAGAAGAAAGCAACATATTTCACAGTACAACTATATCTTTGATGTATACATTAAAAATACAACAACATTTTTCAAATAAACATTACATATGAAAAGTGATGTAGTAGAAGTAATGGATTCATGTTTAATACTTTGAATACGTAAATATAAAAGTAGGAAAGTTCAGAATCGATTCATGGTTTGATCTTTACATTAGAGGTGGTTCAGGCTTCACATTTTCATATCTTCAGTCTTAAAATTCCACGATAAAAAATATTGTTGGCATCGTATTAAAAGGGTTTAAGACCATATCACCAGATGTTCCTAGATTGCAGGGTTGTTCTATCAGCCTAGGTTTACCTTGCCAAAATAGCTAAACATGTTAACTTAAGTTCACTTTAATTTTATGAAGCTATTTTATCTTGAGGTATGTTAGAAACTTTTCATTCGGCTTCTTTTTATCTCAAAAATAATTTTATGATTAAACAGTATTTTTGCTTACGTGATTGTTCGATTTCGTATGTTTAATTTTGGTGTTGCCTATTTATGGAATTTATTAGTCATATATAATACTAATAGTCCTTGTAGCTAATAATTTTCAAATATGTGAACTTTTCTCCGATCATCATCATCGGCGCCACCTCTGTGGGGTTTATTAGTAGTTTCAAGTAACCCTGTGAGGTACTTCGTGGAAAAGCTACATGTATAATTAGTTTTATGAAGCTATTTTATTTTGAGGTATGTTGGAAACTTTTCATTGCTTCTTTTATCTGAAAAATAGTTTTTTTTTAACGTATTTGTTCGATTTCGTTTGTTTGTTTTGGTGTTGCCTTTTTATGGAATTCATTAGTCATATAAGTCATTGCAGCTAATAATTTTTCTGTGGGGTTTATTAGTAGTTTCAAGTAACCCTGTGAGGTACTTCGTGGAAAAGCTACATGTATAATTAGTTTTAAAAACACAACGCCATCTATATATACATAAATCTACTACAAATGTATATTTACAATAAACATTATCTAGTCAACAATAAAAGCGTGTGATTGATTGTCAAAATAGTATTTTTCCTATTTGTTTATTATAGTTGATCTATAAAATATTAATAATGTGTTTTTTCTGGTCATTCGATAACTTACCCACTCATAAATGATTTATGGATATTTGCTTACAATTACATACATGTTGTAATCGTATAAACGATACACAAATCGCCAAAGGGTAGTTATAAAACCGATATTTGAACCATATAGGGTTGTGTGGTAAATGTTTTGCACCGTTAAATGGGAAATATAGATATGATCTTAATTGAATTCATCCATGCCTCATTTCATCCTTTAAATGCAGATCCACCGTGAAGGTTTATCTTTTTTACGATGTTATGCATTCATTGTACTGAATAAATGTTCAATTTAATGTTCATAAATAATACTGAAATAAAATAATTAATTTTCCGCAATTGAAATCTTTTTTTTATTTCGCAGAAAGAATGCGACTGTCACGTGATTTCTTCTATTAATCTATTTCCATTATGCTAATTTTACAAGTAATGGAAATTAATTATTTCCATATTTCATAATAAAAAAAACATGTAAAATGGTTATTTATGATACATAAATGTATGCATTTGCACTTGCTCTATACATATTCCTAATAACTCGGTCATTTGGTCATGTTTTGTTCCCAAAATGTATCATCGTGACGATAATGTAACACATTTTAAATGAAGGGACATGCCTTAATTCAAACACACTCGGCTTTATTAATTATTTAGTCTATGATTGTAAAATAAGTTTTGAAACTAAAGAATTGTGTATCTGTTATATAAATCATAATTGTTGAATTTACTGGAAAGTTTGGGTAAAAAAAAACTAATTTGATAGATAGCCAAACCTGCTATGTGTAATTTATAAAAGTTAATAAATATTAGACCCCATACGATTTTTAACATTCATTAAGACCTTTGGGTTTATTTGCAATTCCATATGTATTTATAATCTTTAATATGTATGGGTTCATCTAAGATATATACATGTAGGGGGGTCCTAAGCGAATAGGGAAACAATCATAAAAGACTCAAGATTTGCGCAATGATTCTTAATTAAGATGGTTATATATACACGAATAAGATGGTATTTAATCTTATTGGAAAATATTTCAGGTGAACAAATATAGCCTTCTTTAGTGTCAACTTCTCTCTAAATAAACTCATCATAGATACCAGGACTAAATTATATGTATATTTTTATATGTAAAATCACACAGAGCTTCCTCAGCGGTAGCCGTGTTTTTTTATTTAGGACATTTGTGCTGTTGTCAGATCTTTGTTTGACTCTGTCAAAATTCACAACTTATCTTGTATTGCCAAATGTATGATGACTTTTCAGCACTTTTTATGAGGGTCGGGTGTATTTTATTTTGTACGTTTTGTTCTAATACATATCTTTGTATTCCTAGTATATGTATTATTACTTTAACACTTCGACATAGGTCTTAAGACATTGTTGGCCATTGGGTAGGGGAACATTTGTTGTATTTGTATTTTCCCAACACATATATTTTCATTCGTAGTATATATGTATACCTACTTTTACACTTGGACATATGTCTTAAGACACTGTTGGGTTGGAAAACATCTGTTGTATTTTTCGCTTTTCCTTAACACATCTGTTTTCATTCCTAGTATATATGTACTCTTATTTTTCAGTGACACTTTGACGTACCGGTCTGTCTTAAGACATGTACGCCCCTTCATTTCACTATAACATAATTAATAAATATCACACTTAACGAACTTGACAAAGAATTAGACAATCTGATTTATTCGTATAAATAGTGAAAGTGAAATAAGGTGTGAAAATTACAACATTAATGATACCAGCCTTCCGTTTGTGGGTTTTGGACTGAGTTATTGCACTTCATTATTTATAACTCAGAAGGATGTCATGTTTGTATGTGAAAGGGTACTTTCAATTTCCGCTAGTTAGGACACTGACGTGGTTGGTTTTCCTCTTTTAACCATTCCAGAGCACTATAGGTTTTCTGAGAATTTGATAAATACATTAGAATTCCACGGATCGTCTTTTTTATATATAAAATCCTCATGTTGTTTTGTTTTGTTCGGTATTAACAGAATTTGTATTTTTTACAGTTCTTGAAAGTCTCTTTTTTCAAAACTCGGCTAGTCTCAGGTGATGTAAAGCTTGACTCACTGTATAAACCCTTTCCTATTGGTAGTGAACATTATATAACCGTGCCATTTGGTCTCTTGTGGAGAGTTGTCTCATTGGCAATCATACCACATTTTCTTTTTTTTTACAGATTTCATTTGCTTCATGCTGTAGGGTTGCTGATTATTGACACTTACATTATTTGATCTGTTTTCGAATTTCAAGTAAAACCTTATAAGCCCTGAAAATTATTATATAGCATTGAAAACCAAATATCATATGTAAAATAAAAATAGTTGAAATAGTATTTGTGTACTATTAGATCATCAAACAATTGATTTCGTTGTTTGTGCTACTAGTAGTTTATTGGGCTCTTATATAAACAGAAAGGTACCAAGTTTGAACTCCAGACATCAATTCCAGACATTTTTGCCATTAAGTTTCCAAAACGATTGTCAATTTATATTAATGATAAAAAATTAAGTTCAAACTCTATTCTGAGCAATTCTTAAGATCAATTAACGACAAACTTTAATACATTCGATCAATGCCCTTAAACTATTATCAATCAACGCTTCAATTCATGATGAACTTTTCCTTATAGAAGTCCAGAACAAACAATATTGTTAGGATATATATGGTTTAATTACATAAGTCTGGAAAGTTTTACTGTAATGACCTGAAGTTTTTTTAGTGTGATAGATCGATGGTTTAAAAAGGATAGTTGACGACATTTGTTTTATATAATATGTAACAAAGTTAATTTGGTACATGCTTAACTCAGTTCCGTATATAACTTCATTGGATACGCTCGAAGCAAAAACAAATAATATCAGTGTGATGAATGTATGGCTGAAAGGGATAACCATATACAAAATATGTGGGGTTTTTATTTCTAAAAACAATATGAAACATTTAATATTTATACAGCAATTGGTCCGAGACCACAATTGTCGTCCCTTGATTTTCGTTGTTCGAATATAGTCCCTAGTGTTGACAGTGGGTTACTTGCCAATGTTTAATTATACCCTTCCAAATTTATTTCTCCATGTTTTATGCCTCAAATTGCAAGTAGGGGGGTGAAACTACACTGTAAAAAAATTGAGTCCAGAATTTAAAGGAAAGTAGTGATTTGGTCCAGCTGAAAAAGGTTGAAAATTAGCACTTCGGAAGAGCTCGTCAAAAGATTTCAAGACGCCCTAAACATAGAATTGTCCATATTTTGAGTTAGAGCCGATGAAGTTTTCTATAATTTTGATATAATTTGTCCCAAATGTAGTACAACACACTGTAAAACATTCATTGAGAAAGCGCAGATGAGATTTTTTTAATTTTCATTTATGTTCTACAAGAAATGCATACGAAATAATTGTGTTCTCGGACCAAAGATGTACCGACATAAACATAGACACCGAAGTTAACGTATGTTCGCATTGTTTGATCATGGTACCGCTTGGACTAATACCATTATTACAGAACTGGTCCTTGGTTATCATCATTATCTTTTAAGCACCAAGGTTTAGGAATGTACATGTTGCCAAATGGCGTTCTCCCATCTATCCGGCACGGTTGCAATCCCCTTTCCAGAGGCGGATTTAGGGTGGCATGGTGCCCGTCCCCTCTTTCTTGGAAAAAAATGGGTTGATTATATAAGGTATCACTGAAAATTTCTGGATGTACCACTGCTTGCTAAAGAGAGCGTCCGTATCTTGAGGAATGAATAAGTACGCAGCCACGTCTGGCCATAGAGGAGACGTAATAGATAATTATGTATGGAGTATTCCACGATATTTGAAGTTGATTAAGTTAACCCGTGGTACCGTGCATCAACTTGTCTGTGGGTTTTTAAGGTGGGCTTGTTGCAAGACGAAAACACAACACAAATACATCTATGTCAACTACTATCGTTATGTTGCTTTATTTTCATGATATTTCCCAAATTGTGTTTAATTCAGTCAGTTGATAATTTGGTGATGAAAATAAAGATGTAATAGTATATGAGCGTCACGAAGCTCTTTTCTTGATTTGCCGTAAGCAGGTAAAAAATGAAAGCCAAGTATGTATAACTTGCCGGAAATGGTATATCAATATATATGTTCCCAGTATAAGTAAGACTGCCTTTCAAGAATTAGAATAACTAATATACAGAACTTCAAGTTTGAATTATTTATTACATCATAAAGTTTACCTATAATGATGTATTGGATGACGATCGGCAATGGTATGTATAACATTGAATTAATGTACCGAAATCATGTCTCCATTTATATACAGTGGCAAGCACTGTATGTACGTAAAAGGCGAGTGGTTGTACGAATACTACGAAAATAAAACTTAATACGCCTTTTCGAAATCTAAAGAACTCTGGTATTCTCATTATTCGTGCCCCAAAATAAAGATAACGTTACGATCATTAGTGAATTTCTATTCATTTTTAGATGTTCAACATCATAAATTTATGGTGTACGCTTTGAAAATTTTATACCAAAATGCATTATATTTTGAAACGGTGAATTATGGTAACACATTCACTTCGAAACAAGACTGATTGTAACATTAGCGGAACTGACGATAGGCAATTGTAGGAACTTGCAAATTTAATGCAAAACTTAAAACCAACGCATTTACGAAGTGCAGCCGGAGTGTGAAAATATAAACTGAAAAAGAATATTTGCAATTCTAAGTTATATAATGTAAATTTTGCTTTATCAAATTGTGTCTCCTGAAAGGTTTGGGCAGTATTCATGCTGTCATACAGCGTATTATGTCCTATCATTTTTATAGTTTTTGTCTTTCCAGGACGGTCTATTTATTTTCATCGTGGTATCGCATTCGTTTTTCTACTTGAATGACCTTTGGTATCTTTAAGTCTTTTACACTTTTCTTAACATCTTTTTAAGCAATTTTTTTCAGTTTTTTAATATCTTTACACTGACTAAGAGTACAATAAAATTATTTGTTGATGGCGTTGCTGTGTTGCATTTATTGGGTAATTATTGGCATAATTGCTAACATAGTAAGTGTCAAAATATTTGTATTTCAAAAATATTCAATATAATATTTGTTGAGTGCATTTATGAATGTTTCAAGCACTGTGTACGTTATATATAATCAATAATTTGGACAATACCTGTGCAAAAAGCAAACATTGTTGTAAAGTTTAGAATACTCAGCACGGCATCCATTGTTTGAAATTTTGATTTTGCAGAATTTAAACAGGTTTTGTTTAATCTTGGGACGAAAAGTAGTAATTACTTAATACTGAACTTTTTAGTGGGAGTAATCGGTTTTCAATAATTGCATTGAATTGTCATAAGAAATTAAATGTTTATTTTTGTGAGAGGCCTGATTTCCTTTCTAAGTTATTGTCGCAGACGTTCAGCGATCACGTTGCACTAAATGACTCTTCACTCAATAAAAGATCCGCGTTAAGTAAATAATCCCTCAATAAAGTTTTGAATGTTGTCTTTAAAAAATAACAAAACTGTATTATTTGAGTACCATTGAAAAGAGATGTATGTAGCATTTATTTAGCTATGAATGAATAATGACAGACAGTTTTGAAAGGATCCAATTTCGCTTACGAACTGTCCAGAAATACGGATAATTATTCAATAAAATTGATTTTGTGGTAGACATTCACAGTAAATTTTAATCTTAATTGTGTTCCGAAATAAATAAATATAGGCGATTGTGCATTAAATAAATATTAGGGTTGTAAGGGTTAATTCATTTCGAACGGTTGTTATTCTAAATATAACAATAGGTTTTGAATACTATTAATTGATTTTTCATATTCAATATTTTTCAATAAGTGTCATAACTATTTTGACCTGGACAAACAGATGGTTTATAATTTTATTCAATGTTATGCCTCGTGTAAAGATAACTTTTTTTAAATAGGCAACAAATTAAATAATGTGAAATCTGACGCATTCTGAAAGCATTTTTATTACCTATAGCAAGCATTTTATTGTGAATCCAAATTACCTTATTAAGGACCAACAATAAAAACGGAAGAATAAAATGAGAAATGAACATCCAGGAGACTTGAATGGTAAAATATTCATTTGTCCTTCTTTATGATAATGTGTCATTTCAAATTTGGTTCATACACAGACACAGTAATATAAATTGAAAGATTTTCGACTTTAATTTATCCAATTTTGTGTGCAGTCTATATAAATATGCAAATTTGCTTTATCATTTATTTATTTGTTATTGAATTGTACGGAGATGCCAGGCGCTTTTTAATCACACCCATTAGTATATCTTTTTGTCCTTATAGAGTACTTTCTAGAATTTTCAACAATGCATATTGCTTTAAAAAAAATGTTTATTAGAATTTCCAAACTAGTTCTTCTCAACTTTAATTAAAACTAATGCCAATCTGAAGAATACCGAATACTTTATTCTTACTTTTTCGATTCAAAACATACCTATCAGCAGCTTCCAAGCAAGGACCGAAACTCATAAACTCGGCAATCAATTAAACGCAGGACTTCGGGAATGTCCGGAGAGCCGACAACCTTGCTTCGGAAGTTGACCTATCAGATTTAGAAACATCATCATTATGATGCAAACTATGATATATCTCTAATAACATAAGTTAATCTCAATGCGGCTCCCTATTATCGTCGGTTTTAGAGGACTTCTTTGCTAGTAGACAAGTGAAAAAGATCCCTAACCCCCACCCCAACCCTATTTTGAAGAAAAAATCCAATGGTCGTATCCTAAATTGAAGGGAAAGCTCAAGTACGTGCACATAATTTAATGACATAAATGTGAAAAAAAATCCTTCTTGCGGTCGAAAAATCACCTTATTAAAATGTCTTAATAGTGTCAAAAATTGTGTTCTTTGCTTTCGAAGTACCTGAATTATGTAAAGTTTTGACATAAATTGAACAAATCAAATCAAATTAATACTAGTATTCAATAGTATTTAACCACAATTATAGTCAAGCTGTAAAATGGTCAAACCCTGTCTAATATTTACCACACATATGTTAGAATTGTCTGTCGGAGAACATGGTATATACCTATTTGGTGTACAATGTACATGATTAATAAAATGTATTCAGGATGAGCCTCATGCATGCATGTGACTATTGAAATTGTACAAATATGTCTTTTATTTCTGTATACTTTGTTTTTTGCATAGTTTGAGATATATGTGGGGGGGGGGGGGGTCATCATATGGTAAAATTCATTTCAATTTAATTTAAATGAAACAAAGAAATTGATTGGTTGAAAAACATACTAAATGCTGATTGGTTCATATTGTATATGCGTCATCTGATGATTTGCTGACTCGTTCATAAGTTATCACATTTCTTGAGTATGAATCTCTACCCTTATATAGTATGATGATGTTGGGTTTTTAAATGTCATGTAGACATTAACCGTGATTTTGGTACCCTTCTGTGTTGAAGTATTGAAATCCAGACTGACAGCACGGGTCTTCGACATCCAAGCAATGAATAAACAGGCGATGGCAACCGTAATTCAAGCGAACTGTTGCGAAACTTTTCACATCTTTCGACTCTTTGGTTTCCATTTTTGAATTTGAGTGTTTCTGATATAGGCGCTGCTGGCGAACCACATTTATAAAGTGTTATTTTTATTTAAGGCCCCATTTGACTGTAATAGTAATATTTGAAAATAGTTTAATGGATCAGCTAGAAGATCACGATGTATATAGGGTATACAAAATGGCGGGAGACTACATGTAAATGTCACTTCTAAAAACTGTAATTCACGTATTAATGAATCATATACAAGCCACATAATTTTCCAATAATTTATAAGAAATGTGGTGTGTTACTTACATTTTATTTACTCAACAGGCCGATTCTAATTGTGGTGTATTGCTCATCAATTGATCTGTCAAATGACTGTTGAAATTTCAAATAAATTTATTAGTTTTGCAAAAAAAATAAACAGTAGCAGGAAATCGTCCAATGGAAGTCATAAACTGTTAATAATATAATACTTCCAATCCCCCATCCCCCAAAAAAAGGCATTAGTAGAACATTCTATTATATTTTCAGGATGTTTACCAAGAAAGGAAAAAACATTTTATAAAAAATCACCTAATTTTTAATGTGATACTATATAATTGACTCTTTGCATATTTTAATTTTAAATGTGTGATAGCACTATAACTTACTTTAAAAGAATTATAAAAATAAGAGATACATGTATGGTATGACTTCCAATGAGAGAACTCTTCACCCGAGTTACAGTTTTGTAAATGTAGTTAATAAATAAAATAATCAAAATTAATCTTCTGGTGTAAAAAGGGTTAGGTTTGATAGACTGGTCTACTAGATTTACTTCGTTTTCACCATAATGATAATTTAATTTA
Source organism: Mytilus edulis (assembly GCA_019925275.1). Taxonomy (NCBI): domain Eukaryota; kingdom Metazoa; phylum Mollusca; class Bivalvia; order Mytilida; family Mytilidae; genus Mytilus; species Mytilus edulis. The sequence continues at coordinate 41,269,244 of CM034357.1, read as the reverse complement.
CACAAAGAAAACAGTGGTAATTTTGAATATTTTAGTTGAATTACTATTGGAGTGTATATCTTTTTCGTTTTTAATATCGGTTATAATAGAACAACCGAAACAAGACTAGGAATCACACAAACGTGAATAGAAAAAAAAACTTCTTTATATTTGAAAAACAAGAACAAAAGGTGTCTCTGAACATTTGATTAATAAAATTTAGCCTTGTACTTTACTTTGATATATTTCCAAAATTAGAAAAAAGATTATTTAAACAACAAAGACTAGATGTTCAATTGGTCAACTGCTTGTTAAAGGCAGGATGTGGCAAAGATGTATTAATGTTCGGACAAAACATACGCTTGTTCATGTATCATTTACAACTATACAATTAGTGTAACAAGCTTAACTTTTCCTTTTCTTCTATCAATTTTCGTTTTGTTTATATAAAGTTGTCAAAACATCAACTTCCGAGAGATGAAAAAGAATTGAGAGTAACATCTTTAGGGAGATGTCATTAATTTTACATGGGGAAATGAAAGATTTTTAAGGCAAAAAAAACATTATACAGACCCAAGAGTATAACAAAAATAATATTTTCATTTCAGGATAAAATTAAACAAGAGAAGAAAAGTCTCAAAGTTACTTGGATTGAAAAAACAAGATCTGAGATTGTACCACCAAAAACCTGCATTCTGGAATTCAATGCTCCTTTAGAGGACAGAAATAGGTATGTATCATTAAAACAAAAATTTTAAAATTTTGTTTGGCACACTTGATGATTGTTTTTACGTTTTAATAGTTTTGAGTTGGTTTTTTTCTATAATAAAGTCTGTGATCTGTAATTTAATCAGTTTTTTCTTCTTGTTATGTCCATGCCAAAAACTAATTTTTGATTAGCTGTTATAAAATTAACCTTTAAAGGAAATAACAAAAATGGCAATCCTTTCTCGTCATTCAGATGGCTGGTAGTGTGCTCTTACGATTGTGTTCTGCTGATAACAGACGTTGCTTTATATCATAAGAAGTTAAGCTATTCTTGTAGAACGGTACAATACTCCAAATATATTTCAATCTTGGCAGATACATATGAGTTATTCAATGCTATTTTGAAAGTTAACGTTCATTGCAACAATTTAGCTATTGTTGGAAGCACACAAACTTAAAACTAGTCAATGAAATAAATTCATAACAATTCCAAAAACTGATATTTTGGCTATAGATACACGATAATAAATCAGATGGGAATGGATTAGCATATATTATAAGTAAAAAAAACAACATCATATATTGCTAAGTTAAAAAAAAAAGTCATTTAGTATCGCAAAAATTGTGCAATGTACGTGTCAATGTGTGACGCGATATTTTGAGCTATTTCATCAAAGTTATAAGGATAAACTATAAATATTTTGTTGATGTATCACACAATATTAACATACAAACATGTTGATTTCGTTTTCTCTGTGTTTATTTCAATGTATATTTCAACATTGCAAGGACTGTTATGTACGTATCGTTAACGATGTTTCAATACCTAAATTACAATCTAATGAATATTACTAAAGAATTCCTTTTATTTTTTTTAACAAATATTCAAAAATGCATTTCTAAATATGCATTTATATACAAATAAGTTGGCAGATTTCTTTATGATTTGTTCAAAATGCATACAGCCTAAATGAATATCCTACTGGTTTTAACGAATTATATACCAACTAAATCGAATCAAGATCGTTTGATGTTGTTTTTCAAAGAGACCAAATTTCAAAGTTCATTGAATATTTATTTTAATAAATATTCCTCATAACGTGTGTTATATAAGAAAGGGGCGTTCATTCGCCATGCTGATGGTCAATTTTGTATTAGTAGTCTGCGGTATAATATCATTGTACTAGTTTGACATCTAGTATGTGAAAAAGTTCTATTTTATAGTTTTTATGGTCAGAAATAAACATGTTTGGAATCTATAATTTATTCAAACTACAGTTTGAAATCTATATTTTATCCGACCTACAGATGTTGCTCTCATGTAATAAAACCTTGATGTTTTATTAAAGCAGAAATCCAATTTCGCGGTGTTTTGGATCCAAGTAAAACTAGATATAAAATTATGGACAGGTATATTTAACATATCAGGTAACTATGCCTGATCTAATCAAGCACGGTCCCTCATCTAACGATAAGCCGGATTAGAAATAATTATCTCCTGTACACATGTGTTTTCTAACTTGTAATTTTGTAAGCTTCGCTGCTCTATAGCCATTCATTTTCAAATTTAATACCTGACCACAAATATTATTATACACTTAAAAGTTTACCATCCCCGAACCTTTATTGTTCTGTATACTTGTGCTTTGAAAAGTAAATATTAATATACATGTATGTGTATAATTATTTCTTACACACGAAAGAACTGTTGATAAGTTTGACATAATCGTCCTACAATATCAGATGGTAAAAGTAGTAAAACATAACACCAAACATGTATTTAGCGGTTACAGTCTTCATTCTGATGAAAAGTTGAGTTTGTTGCGCAATTTTTATATTTCTATGAAGTACTTGTCATTCTATTGGTTGTCACTGAACCCGTGAAAAATATCCCCCTCTTTTTTTGACGTACGACCAAAGGCACTCCATGGTATCTGTCAAAATTAAGCAAAAGTGTGTCTCCGATATTTGGCTTTCGTATTGTCCATTAGTACATTTTCCCTTTTTGAAGTGCGGTAAAAAAAAAAGCAGTGACATATATTAATGATTTGAGTTAAGGAAAATAAACTCTAGTTAGTAGTATGTCAAAAAGAAAAATGATGTACAGCATACCGGTATGTGGTTCTTGGGAGCAGTTGTCCACAACATTATTAATCGGACTGGAAATGACAATTTATAACGGTTTGTAGTACATGTACTTTGTACTATTACATACCTTTCCAAAACAACGGGAGAGGGACTTCATGTTAAATCACGTCACATCCTATATGTACCTGTCCCCAAGTCAGGAGACTGTACTAGTATCAAGTGGTTGTCTTTGGTTGTTGACTGTCATATTTGGTTTGAAGCTAGATTATTGTTTGTTTTTTTCATAAGTGGGTTTGGTTTATTCGTATGTATCGTTTCACATGTTGTCATGTCAAGGTCTTTAGATAACTTTACGGTACGAGTTCTGATAATTGTTGGATGCCGCGTAGTTGATAATATCCACGTCATTTGGACTTCTTGTCACATTTGTACCACGACTCTTACTTTTTATATATCTTCTAACGTATTGATTGTATAAGTTACAAAGTTACAAAAAGTAACCATAGGCAAAAGCCTGCATTAGACATACTGTACATTCAGTGCATTTCATTCATTCATTAATAAATAAAATAAATAAATAAATTAATATCTTTGACCTGTTACCTAGTCTTTATCTTCCTCCTCTAGCAGGAGCTTCTTTGACATTATATGTACGAATAAACTCCTTGGAAAAACGGCATGTTTCATTTATTATTATGATATAAAAAAATGTCTGATAGAAAAGGATTCCTCCACTATTTTATTCACTAGAATGTTGCAGTCACATGCAATAATTCAATTCACCATAAAACTGTCATGGTAACTTTTATTAAAGATTTAATGCGCTGTATATTTTTAAAGATTTTGTCGAATGTTTATCTTAATTCATTATATGTTTATTTTATGGTCCAGAAAGGGGAAAATTAGCTCAACATTAAATATATAAAGTTGATTATTTAAAAAATCTCATACAAAAATAATTGAATTCGTTTCACCTTTTCTTCTTCCTTTTGGAATCTTAAAGGGGTATATAGCTTCAAGGTTGAATACATGGCAGTCATTATTTGTCTATAAAATGTTTGTTAAAGATGAAATAAAAAGGAAAGATAAAATACCAACGAGGAAAATCAAAAACGGTTAGGTTGAAAAGAAACAAAACAACACCATGACAAAAAAAATCGAAGCTCTAGAACATGGTGCTGATACCAACAGAGAGTGAATTTAATTCTTGTGAATATTAATTACAATTAAAGAACAGCTGAATACAAACGTTTCAAAAATCAGTTAAAGAAAAACTTATTTTTCACCAAGGGCGAATCTATGCAGTTTTACAAGTTTCCGTTCAGGATTTCGGCTTTTAAATACTAATATATATATATGTTGCATAGTGTTTGTTTAAAAACTTGTTGATTTTTGTTTGTTTACTTTAACTGTCTAAATAATACGACGAGATTTGATGCTTAGGAAACTGGTTCCAGTTTGTAAAAAACAAATGTTAAACAAGTTTGGGTTTTGAACCTTTTTCGGAACCAGTTTTGAAGAATAAAACAGACGGTTTAACAAACACCACAAAGGCCGAAAACAGACAAGAGGCAAACAATTGACTCCCATAGTCGAAGGTTTGTTCCGCGTGCAAAATATACTTGAGTGTGAAGAGTAATAAAGATGATAAACAATAAACTCAAACCTTATTTGTTCAGAAATAAACTATGATTTCTTCAAAATCTTAGATTTATTGGGACTATATTGCACTAGGTATTTCAAAGAATATGGCAAGAACTTTTTTTTAAATTTTGCATTGCATAATAATGCTTTCAAACTCGATGCTTGAATACGTCTTCAAATCCACCATGTTTTAATATTGTCACACACTTGACTCACACACTTGACTTTAATATAAGATCCGAGTTTTAATTATCAAACCTAGGCTGACTTTATATGACGTAACAGTGCTAAAAGGTCATGATTTGAAGATTTTAAGGTTGTTAAAAATCATGCAAAATCTGTCAAATTTTGAATTCGAGTGTTTAATTTCAAATTTTTTGAGAGTATTTATCAAATAAGTTGATATTTTGAAGTTGAAACAAATTAAACAGCCAAAGAATAGTTTGTATTGTCCATGTTATGAAAAAGAAAGCCAAGTTTTGAACCCGTCACTCGGTTTCGGTTCAAAAGCATGAAAGTGGTATCTAAAAAAATATATGTATAGTTCCAAACTTGTGATTCAAACATTAAAGTAAATAAAAAAGTTGTCAGTGAAAAAAAAGAAACTCAAATATGAAGTTAGAGTTCTGACAAATATTCTTAATATTGACAATGAAATTATCATAACTGTTTTTATTTCTTTAATTCAACTTCAAACAAATCGTTAAATATTTGAATAAGCTGCATTTATATGTTGCTAAATAATTTTGTTATTCATAATATTTTTATCTTTGATAATTTAAAATTTCATGCAGGGTTGAAACATGAAAAGAAAAAAAGTTTCGTGGATCGCGACAAATTGACCGCTGCAGACGTTAAATTGAGTAGCGCGTGATTTAGTTCAAACTGGAAAAGCAGACGACAGTCAAAAAAATGCAGTCTGTACTATACATTTAGAAACTGCTCGTTTGACGTAGTCAAGAACAAATACCAGATGGACAGTTTATTTTCTCATCAGTTTTGTGCAGTTAACATTTTTGCGCTGATAACAATTTTGATTAATGTAGAGTGTTTAATATCCTACTGTTCGCTTGCATAATTATTTCATCTTAAACAAATTTATCTTTTCAAGATGAATACAAATCTACTTGATATAGACCATAAAAAGAACATATATTTGAAGTACAAAAGGCTTTATGTAGTATCGCTGTTAGGTAGCTTAGTGCTGCAGTTTGGTACTGAGCAACAAAATAATTTGAAACAAATATGGTGAGTGTGTGTGGTAATTATAAAACCTGCACCATTCTCCCTCGGGTATACACGTGTCGTATACGTGTATATAGTAAGGTGGGATGTCCAGCTCCATAAGAAAAACAACACATTCTTTGGTCTAGTAATTTGAAATGTATAACAATACAAATATAAGTTGATTTAACTTCTGACACTGGCGTTCATCTCCCAATTTAGGTTGGGATTGTGTGGCTTGATTATCTTTTGTTTTCTTCTTAATGTGTTCAGATTACTGATCTTGTCTGTTCGTCTTTTCTTATGTTTTCAAATTGCTGGCAGTCTTTCTTTGACTTATGATTTTTTTATTGTCCCCGTTATTTTATATTATACATGTACCTACTTTTAAAACAAGTTCTTCATCCGTAAATTGAATACAAACACCTAAAATAGTGTATGTCTATAAATATGCTGGACTATGTAAGGAAACTTAATTTGAGTTTTTTTACATAGAATCCAATGTCTAAAAAAAACTAGATTGAAGCAATTTTGAGCAAATTTTTGTTCTTCCCTGGCCGGAACTCATGCTATTGAGATATCGCGACACCAAATCGCCTTGCACTATGCCCGACACGCTAGACAACAGTGAACTCGACATACATATGTAATATTTGTGAGGGCTTGAAGTTTTTAATACTTTGATTTCACATATCGAATCATTTTGTTTACCTCAAAATTTCGAGGACGAGAACATACCAGGAAATTTTCAACTCAAACTGTAAGAATGTATTGACTACAACAATACTTGTTTAACAAAAGTTTTTCTTCATTAAGACAAGATTGGAATGTCAATGCATTATTTCAATTTATCTTTTAAATTTATTTAAAGAATGATATATGGACAACGGAACAATTATGACTCACTTAGCAAAGGTGTTTTACTTGACGTTTCTTACGCAAATCATGCAACATTAAATTAAATTTAGGGATTTACACAAATGGTTTGTTGGACATTTAAGAACAAAAAGATAAAAATAATCAAAACAAACGAATAAATAGTCGAAATTGATAAGTAACTGATGCGTTTGTACCGAAAAATAACTGTATAAAGCATATATCACTTACACGAACTAAAGCTTTTTTTCATTATCTGCAAGAAATACGATAAAATAAAAGGATTACTATTTAAAATATTTATGCATGATTAAATTATACTGTTATTGTATTCTGATTGAATTCCTCCATTTACGTCTTTGGTGGTACCCAACACCTAGACTAATATTAATTTGGCTCGTTTAATTTTCATAAAATTTTGATAATTTTACTCTGACCCTTTTACAAAAATATAAAATTTCAAAAAAAATGGGAACTAACCACTTTATCAGAAAAAAAATCATTGGTTATATCTGTTTGACAAACACTAATTTTGATCATGGACTATATATTTCCGTAACAATACCACGTGATTAAAACATGTAGCTGATTTACAGAGTTATCTCCCTGTAGTGTAAGTACCACCTTAATCATTAAAAACAATGACCATTCATATACTGTCCGAAAGTTTAATTGTTTGCTGTTGGAAGTTATTACAAATTTTTAACATATATTTCTTAAAATCCTAGCTGCTATAATTTACTGTGACCCATGTTGGTCAGACGATGCTTTCGTATTTATACACCCCTGGTTTTAATATTTTTGGTTTTAAGCGTTCCTAAAGAACTCAGAGTCAATCCAGAAATTGATCAGAACGCACCAAGTTTAAACTAGGAACTGTTAGTATGCTATTTCGTGCAGGGAACCGTCGAAGTTCTGGTACTAAGCACCTGACCTACGACTAGCAATTAACTGACAAAATCTATCAGTATGGTAGACATATACATCAAATTGTACAAGAAGTTCATTACTTTTGATGAAAGTGCATGGAAAATAAAATTTAAGTTTATTGTTTTATTTGTCTTGTAACGCTTTTTTTTTTGCATTGACGAAGTTTGATTGGCTGCAAGTGATATTAACGAAGTTTGATTGACTGCATGTGATGTGACGAAGTTAAATTGACTATATGTAATGATACTTGCATGTATAACTGTCAATATATCTTATCAAACATCTAATGCAATAAATAATGATCGAAATTGCGTACTTTACTTGGTTTTCCCACTGTTTATCATGGTCACAGCATGTGACATTTCAAAATGTAATTCTTGACAAATTTTAAATTATAAATCATAATACTTGTTGCAGACATATGCCGTGATTGACAACTGCATAAGAATTGAATTATAAATTTTGATATCTGCACAAAAAAAAATATACATATCTATGTAAATATAACATTTTTTATTATGAAATTAAATATCAATAGATAAAACAATGCTATGATTCATTAAATATGTACTGTTATCTTATAGTTTTTTGTTTGACAAATGTATAAAATATTAAAATTTGGTAACTTAAAGCGACAGTTGTGAAAAATGAAACAATGTCAATAAATTCAATTTTTTTTTTTTGGAAAAGTCAAATATAATTTGTTCTTTCTGGTCAATCAGAATAAAGTGAAACATAAGTGAAACTTATTGTGTCATCCATTACGCTTGATGTAGATTCCTGGATAAACCTAACCAAACACCTTAATACCATAACATTAATTTAGATAACGAAAAACAAAAGTTATACATGGGGAGATATGTAACCATAAATGGCATAGAAATAATAACAAAAAGTCTTTGTTCTCAGTTTTTCCTCATTGGGTTTGATTCTACATTTTCGTAAAAATATATTTACATTGTATATCTGTTCACAATTTGTAATAATGTTCGTTGTAAATAATGACCCTACAAAACATTACTGACGTGGCCAATTATACCATGTATGAAGCAAGTGACCCTTACAATCAACGAACATTGATATACTAGTAAACCATAATATTATATTAGAGTAAAATGGTCAAATTTTTTCTGCGTTCTGTATGGATATTTTGACATTATAATGGTTTACTGCGGTCAAATAACATAAATTAGTTGTTCTACTAAAATTATGTAACTAGCTGTTTGGCTAAAATATTGTATGGATTATCCTAAAGATGAAAGTAAATAATTATGTTACATTACATAAAGTAATAATAATTATTATTGTAAAAATTACTGCTTCGGCGCTTTGTTTATTGGTAGTGTTTGATTTAAGCCTCATTTGTATAAACACATAGTCCAAATAATTGCTGCACTTATGTGTCACTGAAGAGTCTAGGCGAAAGGCGCCTCTTCCGCACCAAATCATAAGCCGGGTGCCGTTGACGAGTTTATTCGTGTTTGCAATGGTCGTCTTGCAGTTTTTATGCAAAATAATATATGAAATATGTAATATATGAAATATGTAATATATGAAATATGTAATATATACCGGTGTACCGGAATTCTATAACATTTTTAAAGAAAAATATTAGCACATGGAGAAATATTTCATTAAACCAACGCGAAATTAATGTAATAGTCTATAACATCTTGTTGCCAGAAAAAGGTTTAGTTACCGAAATTACAATAACTATGGATAAAGTTTCTTTGAATAAGTCACGATGGAAAATATCATAAGGTCTAGAATTTGAGATTTCACTCTATTATTAAAATTCATGAATAATTTAGAAATATAACACTGTTGTTAAATTTGCACAGTTGGAATGGAAATGTCTGAGCAGTTTTTGCACAACACGTCAAAAGGATGTTATATGATGCTCTTATTGTTTTGCAAGATTGGCGTAATCTATTTCATCTCAGCTTTTGATATAATCAGCATAATTTTGCTGCACTAAATTGTAAAAAGCTTCGAACAAGCATTTCAAAACCATCTTGATGGGTGTGTTGCCTTACGGCTGTTATCCTTTAAAAAAATGAGATATTGAATTAAAGTTTTATTTGGATATTGTATAGTATATTAATTTTCTATGAGGAGGGTTTGAGATTTCGTTGTAGGATGTGTGCCTTTATGCATAATAGTGTGAATAGGATAAACAGTATTCTCCCTTTTTTTTTAATCTGAAATGTAAATATATCCTATATACAATTTTAAGTTCTGAATGATATAATTATTTTATTTTTTTCAATTGAAAGTACATCTATATATGTATATACTTGTCTTGTCTCGTTCTGAATCTTGCATTATGATAGTACACCCTTATCATTATTCTACCGTTTCACTTAACTTTTATGTCAGAATGACCCATACTATCCATTTGTATTTAGCCTAACATTATCAATTTCATCCCCCTCCCCCTCTATCGGGACAATGTTAAAAATTATGCAATCACATTAGGCCATAAAGTTACGTAGAGTAATTGAAGGATAGGCGTTAAGAACAGGCTCCAGCAGAATAAATCACCTATACACAAGACAAGGTCTATTATTCCGAACAACAGGTATACATTTGATATACAAAACTGATGATACCTCATGTTGGGCTATAAATCCCGGAACAATGCCCGGACAGAATACCCGTTGTTCACGTAATTACACTGTATTGACTTTTACATTATAAAAATAACAATTGCCATTTTTGTAATGAATGTTATACGGCACATAAAGGCTAAATTTATGTCAAAATGTGTTTGTAGTCTTATACAACAATTAGTTTACTATAAAAGAATCGTTCATATATATTTTTTTAAGGCTGAATCTTACAAATTTAAGTTCCTTTTTATGAGAGTAGATATCAGATTTTATCTTTTCACACCGAAATTAGATACCTTCATGATTAATAAATGTTAACAGTTAATCTGCGTTCTGAAAATATCTTTTATAAAAGGACAAGTTTAATGACTGATAAAGGTTATCGTGTAACAGATTTGCAAGGATGTCAGCCTCCGCCTCTATTGTTTTAATGTTCATCGTGCAGTAAAAAGACTGCGAGCATGTAACAGATGCATCTTTAGAGCCAACTTGTTGAATCATGATTCACAAAAAACGTTATGAATCACGATTTTCAAAAAACGTTATGAATCACGATTTTCAACAAAAAAACGTAATGAATCAAGATTCACAGAAAACGAAATGAATCAAGATTCATAGAAAACGTAATGAATCAAGATTCACAGAAAACGCAATAATTCATAACTGACTGAAAACTTTATGAATCAATTAATCATGATTCACAGAAACGTCACGGTAATGAATCATAACAAAACGTGATTAATCGTGATTCAAAGAAAACGAAATAAATAATGATTCACTGAACAAATGCATTTTATTTGCTTTTGAAAGAACTTGAATAACAAAATTAACCAGTGACAAGGTAACACTTCATGTAATTACACCTTATGTAAGAATCCTGGGTTGATAGCCAGTGTATTTTTCACCAATTTACTATTATCAAATGAATATCGTTCATTTGTTAACGCCGGCGCGGTATATTCAAAAAGGATATGCCTTTTTTACCCTTTCTGCCGTGGTGGCAAAAAATACTCTATCCGATTGGACGTTTTTAACGTCACGATCATCAATGCGTTTTTGAACGTTAACATTCGGTGTTATTAAACAGATATAGCATGTTCTTTAGGGGTATTTGCGAAAAATACCAGTCTTGAGAATGAATTTCCCTCGCCTTACGGCTCGCGAAATTTAACATTCTCTCGACTGGTATTTTTCGCAAATACCCCTCCTTAACATGATATATATGTTCATAATACTTGGTTATTTATAGCTGAAACTGTTCATTACTTTCCATTTGAGTAACTGGTCTCACTGGTCTCTTTGGAAATTCCATATTTGGCCGGTTTTGTCAAAACTTGCGTTTTTTATTTGTACTATATTTTTTTCACGTTGGAAAAAGTATATAGCTATTGTAATATACAGTGACTTTACTACAGCATTAGAGTTTTTATCATAGCAAGCACTAAAATATTATACAGGAAATAAAAATAATTGACAATCACGTTAAAGAGGTCATATACATATAAAGTGTACGATAACTCTTATATATTGAAATATGTTGAATAATGTTTTGACTGAAAAATATAATGAGGTGAAAAATATGAGATTTCATTTTTCTTAAATTGTTCATGAATAATTCAGTTATGAGATATGATTGTTAAATTTACGTGTTTTGAATGAAAACGTCTGAGCAGATATTGCATAATGCATAAACTTCTTTAAAAGACTTAAATTTTATGCTATCCTTTGTTCTTCAGAGTTGGCATGCTCTCTAATTGCGGTTTCTCCAATTCCAATGCATCTCATCTTTTGACAGACATAAGAAAGTTAAATTTTCACACGAGGATTGCAAAAACATAGTACACGAAACGGACTGAAAACTGTTTTGTGTGACATAAGAAATTCTTAATAATTTACATCTGATTCTTTCTTTTCTTCTCTGAAAAACAGGTGTCGGGTGATTCAACCTAATGTGAAAATTCTATTGTATCCATTTAAATTTTTCACAAAACAGTATATACGGACGGGTATAAACTTACCAAAGGTAAGGATATATAAAATGTTTTAATGCAAGCTTTTATATCAGTTAATCAGCGTCGTAATTTAAACATGATACGGAAGATATATAAACATAATAGAACCCGTGGGACATTTCAAAAGACTATAGATGCAACCTACCCAGGGATTCTTTTAGGTCTTTAGTGATACCTGACCCGCGGTGATACCCGAGTATTCGTCGGCATTGCGTGCTCAGTGACGACTATTGTCCGCTTCAATGATAAAGGTGCCCTATCAATGACACATAAAATTCTCATCTCGTATCAAAACTGCTTGTTAAACCACGTGGAACGAGATTACAATAGAGAAGGAGAATATTGTTACGGCATTAAAACTTTATTAAAGTCCACCCTGAATTTATTAATGTATTATATCTCTGTCCTGTTTGTTAGTCGTGTTGTATGCTGGAGGCTTCGGTCACATTAATAAGGTAGGAAGGCGAATACAATCTTGGTTTACTTTTATCATGTCATCTCGAAAAGTTATAATAATGTTTAAAGTTGTTTATAAATTTATATTTTATTTGTTTTTAAACTTTGAACACTGATTATATTATTCATTCATTGAGATATTTTATTATCATATTTGGTTGTAGTTTTAACTTATATGCTCATATAACACTTGAGTGGCCAAAGAGTTTAATATATAGCTGTACACGGTTAACCGGAATTTATTTAAAAGCAGCGTGCATGTGGATATAAAAAGGAAAAAACAAGAAGTTTTAGTCGCAACTTTTCTAAAAAGTTATTATGTGCGTTGTTGTTGTCACCATGTCGAATAAAGAAAATAAGCATACATGTGCAACTAATGTACTATTATAGCTAGGATTAGATTTTCTTTTGACTTAAGATTAGAGACATAGTATTTATCAACTTTATATGACTTGTATCTTGATTTCTATACAAAGATATATTTTACCCAAAGTTAAACCAGCAACATTTGTTTACGTTGTTGTAATTTCTGCATAAATCTTTTGTGATTGTAACTTTCAAAATAATGTCCATATATGGCGAAGGTTTTAATACAAATAAGACGCCATGTTTGCTGCAGCTACCGGCTTGTCTGAAACCGGTTGCTTCGAAAACCTTTTTGAGTTTAAGGATAAGATTAAAAGAATCAACTCGACTACTATAGTAACTTGAGTGACAACCCATTATGCTGACTTGAACAAATAAAGAAACAACAGCCAAAATTTATTCAGTGAGACAAAATCTGGATCAGAAGGCAAACTGATTGCTTAGTTTAAGTGAATCAATGCTGATCGTCGATGTTTTAATATTATAATTTTTTTATCCAAACAGAGAACTCTCTTTAGATCTAGTTTTCCTTAGTCGGTAAAAACCTGAATAATAAATATCACATATACTGTCCCGTTCGTGTCATATCGTTTATTCGAACTTCTGTTATGTATTTCTTAGCATAATGAAAGTTAATTCGATTTTATTATCATATTAATTGAGTTACGAATAACTATGTAACTCATTAAGATAATTGCTTGTAAGTATAAATAGGTAATGAGCTATGACCGGTGGTTAGGGACAGGGTTTTGTTCATAGTATGTGTCAATTGGTTTCACTAACAACCACTATACAGATGGCACTTTATCAATTATTCTTTTATTCTCTCATTTTCATTGTTTTCTTCTGTTGTATAAGTCTATACATTTCTAAAGGGATTACAGGTAACATACGGGGTAAATCTGATAATGAGGAAAATAGATAAAAAGCTTACAATGTACTTCAACTAATGACCACTGACAGATGAATATAGAAGAATACAGCAATGGCCGGATTGACCTGTCGAGAACAAAACAAATCTTTCATGTCTCAGTCGGAATCAAGTTAATACGCCAGGAATTGAACAAATCTGGGATAATTAGTGGAATCAGTTTTTTTGCTTGAGGAAAGAAACATCCCACTGATAATTAGACATTGCTTTAGCTATTGTTAGGTCGGGTATTAAATTGCTCTCCTGGTGATTTAGGTTTTGTTCGATTCGCTCTGTCGCCAGGTTATGTGAATGGTCAGATGAAATCGTTGTCAAACAAGTTTATTAAATGGTCATTTAAAGATTTTGTCAATCAAATGTTGAGAAAGGACATTATAATTGGTAGAATGAATGATTCAGGACGAGGGGGAAATTCTCATCTTAAATGACCGGGTCATTTAATGATGGAGACTTCACGGTATTAAACACATTAGCACTAATGTGTTTATATTTGGTGGCAGCAAATGCTGGTGTTTTTATTATATTCAAAATTTTGTTATTTTTCGTTCACAGTTTTGATAGAATTTAATTGTTTATGTTAACTTAACTTCTGTATGTCATATTCATTTGAAACTCAGATTTCAACTATATAAATTAAATTTTAAGTATTCATTTGAAACTATAAAGTTTACCGCACAAGAAGCGTTAACTTGCTTAAAAAATGTTTCTTGTTAATTTAAAGTATATTAGTTGACAATTCTTGTCTTGGTACTTTGGCTTTTGTTTTTAATCATTTTAGCTATAAAATCGGCTTGTTAACTTGCTTAAAAATGTGTTTCTTGTTCATTTAAAGTATATTAGTTGACAATTCTTGTCTTGGTACTTTGGCTTTTGTTTTTAATTATTTTAGCAATAAAATCGGCTTGTTAACTTGCTTAAAAATGTGTTTCTTGTTCATTTAAAGTATATTAGTTGACAATTCTTGTCTTGATACTTTGGCTTTTGTTTTTGATTATTTTAGCCATAAAATCGGCTTGTTAACTTGCTTAAAAATGTGTTTCTTGTTCATTTAAAGTATATTAGTTGACAATTCTTGTCTTGATACTTTGGCTTTTGTTTTTGATTATTTTAGCCATAAAATCGGCTTGTTTCATGTGACTGATGCATTACTTATCTTTATGAATAGACAGTGGTTAGTATTCATTTGGTCTCAGTTTTAACGAATATCGTTCAAACTGTGTTTTCAATTCTATACTTATATAACTTTGGAGACTCATATGGCCATTTTGGTGGCATTGTCATTTTGTTGTAATACCGTCGCTACATAACTTTAAAAAAAATGGTCGTTGAAGTTTTTAACATGATTATTATTTTTTCTATCATGTTTGACTCAAATGATAATTTTATATCATACTCTCACTCTTTATAATAACTGCTGCCTAGTTTTTATAAGTGAATGATAAATTGTCTGTTGTTTATCATTGTCAGCAAATTGTGTTAATAGGTTATCAAATTTTAGAACATGCAGTTATGTTTTTGGACAATTATAAATATATTACTATATTAACCTTTTCACAAATATAAATGTTGAATAATATTTTTTGATAAAATTGAATGGAAATGGTGAATGTGACAAAGAGACAACAACCCAACCAAAGAGTTTAATGTTTAATAGATACTACCAGATGAAGCACATTACCAGCTTAAAAAACCCCATGATAGAACTAATTACCATTCATACTGCATAGAAAAAAAAATAATATGTAAAGTCACGATCTGTTAAATTGAATTTTTTCAATTCAAATTTGTTCCCTCTCCATGGGACATTGGTTTTCAAGGCATTATGCATCTTGCGATTCAGTACGCCCATTTTAGGTATAATGACCGTAAATTCATTATTAAAAAAATAATTTATTCGTGTGCGTTGAGGAAATTTCATCCCTATTTAATTATTTTTAATATTACATTTAACTTCACAATTCATATTTTTAGAATATGTATGATTGAATAATTTGTCGTAGTCCATGATCAATCTTAAAAATTCCTTAAATTACATTTGAATGAAATGTAATTTAATGTTGAATATATTTATTAAATTACTCAGTCGACAAGTTGATCTTCAATTACAATATATAGGTAGTATAAGATAGGTCAATCCATCAAAATTTGTCTTAATTTTATGACTAGATAAAAATATCTCAAAAATGTGTCTATTTCACTTGTTACGTAACGTTTGTCAACACTTTGGCCATTTGAAATTAATCACAAAATGTTGACTAGTAATTACATGTACGTGTTTAAAAAATCAGACAAGTTCAAAGCTTTGTCTGGATATGTTGTATATATATATTTTTTTTTTATTGTTGTCAGTTTCATACATAAGAACACCGGACATTACTAGTTAAGCAAGGATTTTGGAATTTCCTCAAAGGTTTGATAAAATTCTTAACATTCTTAGACCTTTTTATTTCCTCGTGTGTTATTTTTACCTTTCATTTTCTGTCGAGATTGTTTAAAACTGGTCGATTAAATTTTCTAGTTGTACATGAAATTTGATATCAAAAGTATACATCAGAGATTGAGAAATTAGAAATTAAAGTAGTTTCAAAGTATGCAAATATTTTACTTATTTTATTATTATATTATAATACAACTCTCCAAATTTTCTTAATACTTTCATAAATTTATATATAAGTGATGACAACTTAACTTCAGCAATTGTTTGCATGTAGTAAAGAATGTAAGTTAGCCTGAAAATTTGTTTTTGACTGTTTTGTTTCGGATAACTGTATATATTCTATGCATAAGATTCTTAATTCTTCTGGTAGTGATGGAGTAAAAATGGGACTAGTCTTATTATTTTTAAATACCAAATATCTTTTCAACATTAAATTCAGGCGTGGATCCAGAAGGGGGGGGGGGGGGGGGGGGGGTTCGGGGGTTGGAACCCCCCCCTTTTTTTTGGACGATCAATGCATTTGAATGGGGACATGTAATTGGAACCCCCCCTTTTGTCCTGGGTTAGGAACCCCCCCTTTTTAAAATGGCTGGATCCGCCCCTGAAATTAAGACCGTAGTAGTAGTGATCTATTTGAATATCTATGCTTACTTTTATCTCAATCTGTGACCTGCTTGTTCGGTCTTTGATGCTTCAATCGGATTGGTGTCGCATATGTTTTGCACGTGTAACATATGTATTGAAGTAGCATCATATGTACCAAATCACACATCGATCATGAACTCAAAATAAATAAATTTGCAGTGCCGAACAATTCGACCCTGTTTGACTGATATAGGTTGATTATACCTTAAGTGGCTATACAGCCCTCGAATGGTCGGTCCGTTTGACAGTAATTTTTCATTGAAGGGCGATCTTTTTTTTTTCTCTCTCTATTTTTGTTTTTAGATTAGAAGCCGTTCACGTAGAATTTTTGTGAGTTTGAATCTCTTTTAGATTAGATGGTTGGGACCATGTCATAAGAAGTTAAACCTTATAATATTATTATAGCACGAGATTTATTTTGGTGGATTTTCGAGGGTCCTTGTGTACAACTGCCCTATGAACTATTTACCATTCTTCTAGTTTGAAGAAAAATTAAAAAAGTCGTATAATACTGTGGCATTCGGCAAAAAGTATCCTTGTAAATCAAACCAATTGTCATAGCTGATTCAGAGGGTGGTGGGGTTTCTGTTTTGGTTCCACGCGTTTGTTCGACTATTGTTGCAGCAGTGATCGAATCAGACTAAGACCAACAAGCATCATAAACTGCATGGTACCTATTTACGACTTTGGAGATTTGAAATCCTACTTTTTTTATAATTTTAGCAACATTTTTGAAATAATCGCTCTCTCCAAATATATAACTGTTGATTAAAATCCGGAATATAGGTCTTCTATTTTTTGTATCAGGTGTTACATATACATTTTGACTGTCCTTGTTTAAGTATTCAAAGTATGGTGTTAACGATGAAGAATTAAGATAATAAAAAAACAGGTGCATGTTTTATTTTGCCTAGCGTATATATACTAGGCTATCGAAGAAAGGTGTCATGTTTTAATTATTATAATTTATAAAATTAGTCTGCATATTACAAGTACCTGTGTCCTGGTTTATATATACAGATAACGTATAAAAACTAATTTGTCTGAGCTTCAGGGCCCTTTGTTTATGTATAGCTAAAAGTAAATATTTCCTTGTACCTAAATCAACTTGAAAGAATTTTATTTTCAATTGGCGAAATACCAGGGCTGTGAATTTTGCTGCCAGAATCAGCTATAGCCGGACTTGACAAAACACATATGTCTCGTTTGTTGAATGTTTTCGTAGTTTTAACCTTATTAAAGCACGTTTAAAAACTTGTATTCAAGTTTTAAATGATGCTTAATGATATTGCAACTGGAGCGGCCGTCCTCATTTCTCTGGCAGCATGCATGGATACAAAAAATAGCAACATTTAACTTACTTAAAAAAAACATGTTTACCCATATGCTTAGAGGCAGATTGTAATTATTCTTAATTAAGTATAGTGGCATCTGAAATTAATTATTAAATGTACACACATAATTACATCAAAACTATTAATCAACTGACAAGCGATAAATTCAAAATACAGAGTGACTTGAAATTGTTACACAATTCCATCGCTCTTGGTCATACGTGTAGGTGTCCGGAAGCATCGGTTTTGATTGGCTGCTTAAATGAGCATGGTAAAAAGGTCAATCGGTTATATAATAGTTCGTCTGTGAAGGATGCTTATTAGTTAGATAATAGGCTAACTCATACGTATATAACTTTGGCACAGGAAATAAAAATAATAAAATGCAAAGGTTTTCGACGGATACTGAAATTGTAAGTTTTCAGTCAAATTATCTCCTCTGGTCTTTTAGACTCGGTTTGCGGACAATATGCTACCATCACTATTAATAGATTTAGTTGCGCTGCGCATATGATAAATTTAGCTTTTTGTAGCTTCAAGTCACATTTCCTCTGCAGAAGATTTTCATTGCTGTTCGAACCAAAGTATTCAATTAAGTTGATGCTAACTTTTTAAGGGCAGTTTTTGTTTCATTGCGTTTATTCATGTCTTGATGCGCAAGTATTAAATTTGATTCCTTGTAATGAAGTGACAAAAGATTGCGTGATTATCAATAATGATATGCAAAGTTTTTCAATTTTTAGAACCACAAAAGTTAATTTGATATGATGCAGCTTGTCCTTTAAAACTTGCTTCTAGGCACGTATATAGAAAACACTCTAGTTGATTGCCTGTTGAACAAATCGAGCACACCTGTAATAAATTCCACGACTTTGTAATAAAAGCAAAAAAAGGCTGTTATATTTTTCTTACATTAAAGTGTCACACTATCAAATTCGCAAAGGATGAATAAAAAAACAAAACAATGAATATTAAAAATTAATGCGAAATGTCGAAAAACACGTCATGGAGTTTGGACCTCCATTTTGTTTGCTTACGTGTACTTGAAATAAGAGAAGATAGTTTGTATATCAATAGGCTTCTTAAATCGTGACCTTGCATGACCTTTCGTGATAAAAAATATTTTTGTCATTTTAATCGCTCAATAGGTTTGATATCAGAAACAAATAAAGTGTCGGGTTACAAGAATTTGTCGTGTTACAGTCTATATTGTTTCTTCCTGAATGAACGCTTTGTTGGGATGAGTTCCGCTTTAAGCTAGGGTCGTGCGAAAAAAAGTTTTTTAATTTGTACTTGTATACATACATATAATTCGTATTCTTCAGTACTTAATGTTATTTGAAAAATGTTCATGTACAATTTTGTACATTTCCATATATAAAGCAAGAAAGAAAACCAACTGAAAAATTTCTTACATCAGTGAATTTCAATTTTGTATAAAAAGATAACTTTTACATACAATCCGAATTAATGTAACAGAAAGTTGCAGAAAAGCGGAGAAACACGACTTGTTTTTTAAACAAAGGGACGAAAATTATCAAAACTGAATATCTAATACTACAAAAGGCACGCTTGTTTTAAAAATTCTTTTTTTTTTTACAGGACAAATAAAATTGAGAATGGAAATGGGGAATGTGTCAAAGAGACAACAACCCGATCATAGAAAAAACAACCATATAAAAAACAAAATGTTTCTTTAACACAAGTCTCTCTTAATAATTATTGGTTTGTGTTAGTCCTAAAAAAAATAACTAATCCTTACAAATCGAGAACGCCGTAACATTTCTTCGCGTGTACATCTACTTTCTTGAAGGGACTCGTGTCCTCAGACTTCTTCTGATGTTTACTAAAAGATTTGTTTTGATTAGGAAAAAATTTTCAATTGAATAGTTAAATATTTAGTAAGCAAAGTCATCGATTATTGACACAAGACTTAAGTGGACAAATATAGTAGACAATAGATTAAACACAATGTTGTGGTGTAGTGTTGATTTAACAGGACTTGTATTTACCTACAGGCTAACCGTTTCCCTATCTATAGCACCTTTTAAAAACTTATGATTGGATTAAAGTCACTTTTGATGACATTTAAATATTAAAATAAAACAAATAAAAGTGAACATCTTGTCTTTTTGTATAATTCAATTATATAACATTTTAAAAGATGGCGAAAAAGCGAAAAATGATTTAAATTGTATTTATTACTTTCTAAAAATAATTATTTTAAACAGACGTTTCTATTTTAATATTAAAATATAAGTCCTTGCTTTAAAGAAGACATTGGATGTCACAACTTGTGTTACTTCTCTTATTAAAAAATAAGCAAAACAATTATTACTTAAAAAGGGAAAAAACAATAATGCTTTGAAAACTACTCTAGAATTGAAATGATAATTTTATTAGTTTTTAATTTTATGCAATATGTGTATAAGATGACGGATATTCACATTAAATGGTTGGATGAAGTGATGTAATTTTGTCTAGTCCAATAGCCTATCATATGTTTCAATTGACTAGTCAACTAATTTGTTTACAGGTTTTGAGGTATTTACCTCGAGATATTGTTTCTATTTCCGGAAAATCATCATTAATATTAAAATGTCGAGTTCTGTCTTTACCAATAAAAAATTGACAATGCATCATAAACGTATTACCTGTACAAAAATGCATTAATTATAAACAGGTAAATGATTGACAGCTGACAATGAAGGAATCCCGCAGGGACATTACTTTTGATCGCATTGTCAGTTTTACATAATATATAAATTCACAGTATGTAGTTTTTATTTCGACTGGACTAATTTGTTCGAAATTTTCTGTTCTTTTGTTCAATTGTCTACTTCTACACGCCGAATAGCAGGCGGCGTAGTACCTGAATTGAAATTAATAACCCTGGATCGATTTTATATGGACATTGTAGGTTGCTTTTTATTCGAGACATGCGCATTGGAAATGTTGACGTATTAGAAACTTTAAA
This sequence comes from Mytilus edulis, assembly GCA_019925275.1. Classification (NCBI taxonomy): domain Eukaryota; kingdom Metazoa; phylum Mollusca; class Bivalvia; order Mytilida; family Mytilidae; genus Mytilus; species Mytilus edulis. The sequence continues at coordinate 41,248,025 of CM034357.1, read as the reverse complement.
GCATTATTATTAAATATCTAAATCCGATATGAATTGGTTTTAGTACAGATTTATATTCATATGGAGTATAACAACGGTCATTATAATACATTAAACTGTAAAAATATTTTTACTTGCAGTTCTCGTGGATAAAGACCTTTCGAACGAAGTTTAGTTCAACGATGGTGTGAAGATCAAAACATGGTACATGACATGTGACAATGTTCACCGCAATGATCAACCCGACAACCGAACTGTTGTTTGTCACAGAGAATATTTGACACTCGTTACAAACACTAATTAAGGAATTATTAACAGATAAAGCTTTCAAATCATACGGACAAAGTGTGAAAAACAGCAGTGCAACTTTTTAAGCATATAAACACGGAAACTATTCTTGTTGGATCATTTTGGATATGAATGTACAATGATGCACATGGAAAATTAGTGAGTAGGATTTTTAAAGAAAAACTTTGTGTATTTGAGACGGAATCAAAAAGTATACGTGAACATTACAACGAATATTAGTGCATAGACATATTAAAAACTACCCTAGTGAGGACTTAGTAGAAATATTTATGGACATGTTAAAACTACACTAGTGAGGACTTAGTAAAAATATTTAGAGAAAAATATCATTTTTTTAATAATTTACTCAGAAGGACTTGTATCTAAATTTTCAGACAATAAAGGAACAAGTGCAAATCAAGATAGCTAATGTGAACTTAAAATTTGATTTTTATTGTGTTATGCGGAGATCTCTAGCCATAACAATGACGGGTATCGCTTTTACATTTGGTGTTTTTGTTGGACTTTTAATTCAGCTTCCCGTGATAACATTACCCACGAATGACCCCCGAGACGGAGTCAGTTTTCATATAGAAGAATTAAAAGCAGGTCATTTGATAGATGGCCAAAATGAATTGAATAATGTATTGGACACATCAAATACACAAGATGACAAAGGAAAAATTGTTGATCAGTTTCAACCTGCCGGCCATAGAAAACAACTTTCAATCAGTAATCCTCTAAGTAGCTTGAGACCCTCTCGACACGGTGTTGTATTTGCAAGAAACAATGGAACATCGGATTATATTGAACCTAATACTCTTCAAACCGGTCGAATTATTAATCATTACCAAGATCAAAAGCAAAGTAAAGGCTCTTTACACCAAGATGGATTAACTAAGGATACGCAAGCAAAAATTACGAACGCTGACCTAAATGTGGTTTCGCCAGAAAATATTGTTTCTGAAATTTTCTGGACAAAAAATGTAGAAGATATGTGTCCATCAGGATTTAACAACGGAGATCATACTTCATGGAAAGACAAAGTGAATTCCGTGAAAATCGTGAAAATGGGAGAAGGGTGTGGAAGGATGCAAAATAGGATGTTAACTTTTCGTGACGCAAGCAAAGCATGTGCACGATATCGTCTCAACACAGACCAAATGCAAGGAGAAATATACTCTTATTATCTAAGCAAATTATTAAAAATTGCAAATGTGCCACCATCTTCCTTAAAACTTTTAGATTCTAAAAGTGACCAATGGTTATCTGTGCGGCCAGAAATAGCCAACGCACAGTGGCCAGACGATAGAGTAATAATAGTAACAAAATGGATAGATAATCTCAAACCGTCTTTCATTCCTCTCGAATTTCGAGGAGAGAACAAAAACTTGTATCCGAGCACAGAGCTCGGACAGAAATCCAAAGATTCTTTATGTGATTTACTGCAGTGGTCGGATTTAATTATTTTCGATTATTTGACAGCTAATTTAGACAGGGTAGTTAATAATATGTTCAACAAACAATGGAACGACCAGATGATGAACAGTCCCGCACATAATTTGGAGAGAAGTACTTCTGGTGCTTTAATATTTCTAGACAATGAATCAGGATTGTTCCATGGATATAGACTGCTAGAAAAATATTCATCATATCATAAATCTTTATTAAATTCATTATGTGTTTTTCGAAAATCGACGGCGTCCGAAATCGAACGTCTGCATCTTTCTGGTAGTATAGGTGATGAACTTCATAAACTATTTACAGACAATGAACAATTTCATAGATACATACCAAAAATTCCACGCAAAAATATACAAGTTTTGCAGCAAAGAGTAGATGATATTTATAATCAAATTCAAAGATGCAGGACGAAGTTTTCATGAAATTAGAATCTTTGTTTCTATATACATTCTTGCCAGATTAATTTTGTTGTTTTCGCCCCCTTCTAAAGGGAAATTTGTTTTGTATTCATGTTTGTTATATACTAAATGTGCTATGTTTTTCATTGAAATATTTAATATTTTCAAATTCCATAATTTCATCATTTACATTTATTAAAACTATTTTTGATATATAGATCTTTTATTTCTCTTTACAGTTGATACCTCTTAAATATAAAATTGAGATACATGTACCTCTAAAAGCATGATTTATAGTGAAATTATGCAATGGCGTAAAAGTTATTCCTTCGAAAGTAATGGACAAGTTTTTTGGTTGTAACTGAAAATTGAAGCATTAAAATGATTATTAATTTTTTTAATTAATAAACAGTACCTTAAATTTTTCTTGCAACAAAAGGTGTTTTTGTTTTGTTCCATTTATAGTTTTCTTTTATAAATGTTTCACCACGGTTTTCCTAATTTATTTCTAAAGTCACACATTGCATGTTGATAAACATTTTAATCCCAATTTTATATTCAAAGTCATAATTGTTCAACTATTCGTAATACCCTTTTAAAAGTGATTTATTCTTCCATGCTATTAATTTCTAAACATGGTACAAATAGTTTTTTTTTTTTAAAACAGGTGTTGAAAATTGACTCTTGTAGAAGAATGGAATAATAAGATGAAGTATGATAATCACTTTTGTGCAGAATAAAAAAAAATGATAAAAAAACTAGAAAAATTCTGATTTGGTAAAAGATCAATAATTCTGTTAATTGAACTGCCAGATTTATTTTGACACTAATTCTCAAATTTTTTTATTAAAAAACCTACATGTACTTTCAAGTAATACTTTAATGATTTTAATTGTCTTTTTTACAAAACAATAAGTGGGTTTTTTTTACAGAAAGAAACCTAATATGAAGATTCAATTATCAAATTCAATTAATTCATTAAAAAAATACAGTTGAAATTTTATCAAAACATAATATATAAATTGTTATTGTTTTATTTTTTCAAATTGCACTAGTAAATTTAAAACAATTCTATTTTATTTTATATTTAAAAAAAACTAATCTTGAATAGTTTCCAATTTTCTTTTTCTTTAAAGACAGATATTCCGTTGCCTAGCTTTCCTTTCCTTTTTTGCTGAATATTTATCAATATATAAATCATAGAATGTGTGTAAATCTAGACGAGATAACATTTATACATGATAACACAGTGACAGGTTGAGATGAACACTTAAAACTGTGTACCGTTGATTCATTTATTTTCGTGGGTACCAGTTTTCGTGGTTTAGGAAAAATGACATATTTGTGGATCACTAATTTCATGTTTTTTCGAAATCTGCATACAAGACAGTTTCTCATTCGAACATTCAATTTCGTGGTTCGCCTGTCCTCGCGATTTCCACGAAAATTTGTATCCAACGAAACAAAAATGAATTCACAGTAACTAGTATTTCTTCGTGCATTCAAACTCATTCTTATTCCATTATGCTGGGTTTTATTCTGCAGGTTTTTGTAAGGACAGTTAGAATTTTGTACATGCAAATACTACTATATTTTTTGCTTAAAGCGTAATTTGTATAGTTTTCAAGTAAAGTATATGGACATATTACTGTTGATCATCTTTGATATATAATCATGTAAAACAAAACACAACAAATTGTAACAGCAATTAAGCATCAATGACCTTAGGTATTCTTTCAATAGTTATCAATGGTACCAGGATTATAATTTAGTACGCCAGACGTGCGTTTCGTCTACATAAGACTCATCACTTAATCGCTTAAGTGTTGACTACTGGGCTCGTTGAAATGTTGATATAGCCAAACTCTTGCATCCTTAAATATTGTCCGGTTTGCATGATGAATGCAGTATTTGGTATTATATCATAATGAATGCAGTATTTGGTATTGTATCATGATGAATGCAGTATTTGGTATTGTATCATGATGAATGCAGTATTTGGTATTGTATCATGATGAATGCAGTATTTGGTATTGTATCATGATGAATGCAGTATTTGGTATTGTATCATAATGAATGCAGTATTTGGTATTGTATCATGATGAATGCAGTATTTGGTATTGTATCATGATGAATGCAGTATTTGGTATTGTATCATAAACTGAGGATGGTTTTCAATTGCCTTATTGATAAACATAGCAACTGAATATAGTTAACATTAAAAGATAAGGAAACTTGTCTGCAAAAGAAGCACTGAAAGCAATATTTTATGATGTGCCGGAGACTGCCAAACATGGATTGGTCACACACTGTGTTATATTTGTCCTGAGCACATGCATGTTCGTATTGCGCCATGTTTTTTCCTCTTTAGATTCCATAGAAAACCAATATAGTATACCTGTAAAACTAAAAGGTACTGAAGTTATTTAAGATAGAAAATACTCAGTTGTACTTAATCATGCAACTGTACTTGTAGATTGAATTAGCTCTTTTCCTTATGATGCCGTGTCTGAATTCTTGAACTATTGTGCACGAGGGTACATGACGAGCGAATTATACCGGAAACACCCAAAAACATTATCTGCGTTTCATGTTGACAATAACTTTTTAAGTGCGTGTAATTGATATATGAAATTTGAATTGATTTTAGATAAAATATTCACCTTCCTCAATTGAATGTGATGACCTTTTCGTTATAAAAGAAAGATTCGGCGTAGATTTGCACGAAACAACAAAAATACAGGTCGTTCGTAAAAGGAACCAGTGTTTGTCATCGTGGATATCGGTCATCCATGGAATTTTACACGACAAATACGACGGACGTCAGTAAGAAACATGAGCTGCTGGTATTTCCGGACCTCCTAAATAAACCCAACAGTTTTGATTGAATTCATACTGTTGTTTGTATCTTCGCTTTTTCTATTCAGTGTTTTGCTTACTATTGTTTACATTTTCGTCTATTTTGTATTGGCCATGGTGTAACGGTTTGTCTGTCTTCAATTTCAATGTGGTTTTCGGTTGGTTGGTTGAATCTTTGGTTGCTTCTAAACAGTGAATCAGTTAAAAGCTGTTTTGGCAAATTAACTAAAGCGCTTTTCAAAGTATTTTGCTAAAATTGTGTCTTTTTTTTTGTTTTTTTTTAATAGTTTTGCTTTGTTCGTTGAAAGTAATATGCATTTCAATTCAACATGTTTTCGATAGTTAACTTTATAAATACGTTAACATGAATTACCAAATAATTGTAAGACAATACTACACCAACAGTCGAAAAACATACATTAAAAGAAAGCCAAAACAACAACCAATACAACAAATAGTACATGGTTCAGATACCCTGGCTTGATACATTCATCAGCAAAAAAATGGGATTGGGTTAAGCCTGTTTCACGTACTTGCAGATAAGATGAATTTGGTATATGAATAAAAGAAGATGTAGTATGAATCTCACTGAGACAGCAATCAGAAAACAAAAAGTAATGTCAAGATCAAAATCAACAACAAAGCTGAATGTATCTTTACAATTGTATCTTGTACATTAATAGAACTAATCACACATTGCATATAGATGTTATCAGTAGCATAACATTTTTTAAACACGAAACCAAAAAAGAACAAACATGGCATAATATTGCCTTGGAGAATATGGAAGACTATTTTTCTGTTTACTGGTATGTGGGCTGTGTTGTTCTTTAAATCAATTAGTTTGTCTACGATGTACCGCTCTAGTCTTTTCTCCAACGAAAGAGCATGCAAGAGATTCTGTACATTTTGACAACGTTTCCAAACATGTACATCCGTCAATGCATAACTTATGTACAGTGTAAACAAGGACACACATAGCAGAAATGACACATGAGGTGACCCAACAACACAAAACATCTACATAAACAGTTTCCGATGGGCACGAACATATAAAGCTTAAATTTACAATAAATACATGAAAAATAAATAAAAAAACTAAATATATAATCGAACTAATAAACCAAAAGGGACAAATTAACACTTAAGATAGTTTACCGATGTTGAAATCTCATAATTTGATTAAGTAGACAAACCAAGATCACAAACAAAAATTGAAGGAATTTCAAACACACACTTGGCCAAAATGTCACCATTCGAGAACAAAAAAACGACACAGCCGGTAAGATGAAAAGAGGAGACGATTATTTGGATAACTTAATATATCAGACTTCAGAAACATTCACTAGTAAGATGAGACTGACCGATTCGTGGTGGTTGTCGTTAAACTGGTATATTGTTGTTTTAAGTCTTTCTTCGTCGCAACTTTGTTTGGGCAGCTTTTGTTTCAGTAAGGAACACACCCACACCTGTTAATTAAGTCTGTAAAGTGTGCATATGCACATGCGTAACATATCAATTGAGATATGTAAACGCCATTCAATGGGACAAATGATATGTTACGATTGCGAAATGGGAAGTTGACGATTGAAAAGTTGAAATCAACCCCTTTGTCATACTACATTCGTTTCAAGTCGTCCTCCTTTCTGTACATATCGAAGAAAAGGTCAAGATATGAAGAAGAGATTCTAGTTTCGTTATATCCTTAATCTTAAGTTACATATTAAAACGGTCAAAATCTTAACTTTGTTCGAGGAAGTTGAAACAAATGACTAAATGAACACGCGATCAATGAGATTACAAAGACTATATATAAAACACTCAAAGATATACAGCCACGTGACTGCAATTGTAGTAAATCAAAGATATCTCCAAAAAGGAAATACTATGAAACGTATTAATGTACAGGGAGCAACACCAATTAAAAGTAAATTGTCTAAAGGTTATCTCTTTTGGAATGAGCAGGCTACCCTAAGGTTAAAACCCGTCTATTGGAGATATTCAATATAATACATTTTAGAACATAACATAATGTAGCGACTAAACCAGGTAACACAAAACATGTTTGATAATTGGATGTCGAAGTGTATAGATAAAGCTTGTGATCGGATTCAATGGGTCATTTAAACAATGTACTGTAATTCATTTAAGTTGAGTTGAATAATGAGGCAGCCATCTTGGATATCAATTTATGTTATCAGGACATATTTATCTTTCTAGATTGATATCAACGTTTAAAAGCGGTAAACTTCGGAACATTATAACAATTGTTTTCGCACTCGTAGCAACTTAACTTGCGTGACGAAAAATGATTAAGTTAATGATATTGAAGAAACAGTGTACATAAATAGACTGACTTTATAACGAACTATAAATTATGTATTATGATCCCGATCACAGTTTTTTTTTTTGTGGTTTGCTTTCATTAAGCAACATACCCTTTGAACATGGGAGGATTCAGTCGTTTTTTAAAAGTGAGGTTTCAACCATATGTCCCACTTCAAATGCCTTGATCGTCACTAAAAGGGGGTACCAATACCTGGGACCTGCTCCTGGATCCACCACTGTAAAATGTGTTGCAATATCGACCCGATTATAAGTGAATGAAGAAAAGATCACCCAACTCTTGTAACCAATATCTCCTACTGTCAAGTTAATGTATCAAACGAAAAGTAGTTGTATATATCAAATAATTGTATTGCCATATAAATCAAAAACATGATCTGGGACAAACATAACATATATACAAAAATAAACAATACAATATTAAAACACAAAATGTATCAGTTCAAATTATTGTTTTGGGTCTCCCGTCCTCAGTTCTAATGACTGTCTTATAAAGGAAACTGTATTTTTAATTAGACTGTGAGATGTGGGTTTAGTATTATTTTAAGTTTAAGCATGTTCTCTACGAATTGATTTTCATGGAGTCAAAATATTTGTTTCTATAAAAGTTGTATTTAGGGCATTTGAGAAAGAAGTGTTTTTCGTCCTCTAGCTATCTCATTACAGAATTTGCAATATCTCTGATCTCTGGGATTTTGAGATGTCTACCCTTTTCTAAAAAGAGTGTGTTCGCTAATTCTGAATTTTGTTAATAGTTTTCTTGAGTCAGAATGGTTATGTTTTAGTAAAATTCTTTTGTTTCAAGTTAATATTAATATTTTTGTATAGGAAAATTTTATTACTTTCATTTAAGTTCTTTCTCTTTTTTCCAATAGATTATTGAAAAATACATTGCAATTAGATTTGATTTGCTTTTATATGTTATTAAATACTGTACCTGTATTTTGTATAGTTGTTTTTATTTCTGGATCAATATCTAATTCTGTTAAAATATCAGTAAGGTAAGTATAGTACCATGTATATATTCCTTCTGAGTGCATTTTTTTTACACATTTCAGAAGCGTCTTTTAATAAGGGGTTCACATTTTGGGTTTCCAGAGTGAGACAGGAAAAGTATAGCAATGTTTGAGAGAGTATATAATCTTCAATAGGAGTCGACCAAGCTCTGTTCGTGTTGCTATATTTGATGAGGATTTTCTCACCCCAAGTATATGCTTACAGGATGAAAGGTTGACTTTTACGACTAAAAATTTAAGTAGAGAAAATATATATATATATGATCGATTCTACCAAAGCAAATATTTTGATACGAAATTTCTCCAATCGAAACGGTGACATTTTCAAATTTAAAACGTGACTATTGAGAGTGGAGAAATATTGTATTCGACGAGTTTTGGTGGAAGAATTTGTTTTTTCTTATGATTTTAGACAATATGCAGACCAAAAACAATGACGGGAGGGTATCATGTTTTAGTTATGACAAATCTGGCACTATACAAGTTTGGAAATTCAGTTCTTACGTGAGTGAAAAATGGCAAGAAGCTTATCCTTGCTTTGAAAGTGAAAATGTTAAGCAAAATGAAAGTACGTACAGACGCTAATAATTTCATGTACGAAAATGAAGGCAAATCAGTATCGAATATTTATTATCTACATGAGATAATATGATAGTAGTCAAGAGAAGGCAATACTTAATTGTGAAAAGACCCTTAGAAAGACATGATTACTTGAAAAGTATACAAGTGTTAAACCAACACACAGCTAGTATACTGTAAGGGCACATATACTTGAATGGAGTAATTCGGTTTAAGATGTGCTCTATAATTTGTGACTGTTATCAATCTCCGCATGGGTCTTTGGTATTTTATCGGCAAATTGTTGTTGACGTAAATGGATGGATGGCGGAAGCGTTTTGTATTTCAAGGTTTTCTTGTGATAAATGTATCCACTTTGAGATAACGGAGATATTGGGGTGTATGTCCATGAGACAGCAAACGAACAACACAATAAAACAAGACAGTTTTTATTTTTTTTAGTTGTATGTTAACCCACACAGGTGTCATTAAACTTCCTTGGTCAATCACAATTTCAATTGTCTGAAAAAGTAAAATAACAAAAATACTTAACTCCAAGGAAAATTCAAAAAGGAAAGTCCCCAATCAAATGGCAAAATCAAAAGTTCAAACACATCAAACGAATGGATAACAACTGTCATATTCCTGACTTGGTACAGGCATTTTCTATGTAGACAATGGTGGATTGAACCTGGTTTTATAGCTAGCTAAACCTCTCACTTGTATGACAATCGCTCACTTGATTAACCAGGTTAGGTAAACATGAAACTGTACTCTCTTAATTTCCACAGACTAATATCTTCAAATAATGCTGATTTTACAAAAGTTGTATGGAAGGATCTTGACAGTAGCCAAGTCTTTATATGGATGTGTTGTTGTCATACGGAACATTTCTTTTTTAGTCTCCCACCATACACAAGGCAACATTTGCTGTTTTAAAAACCGACATATTCCTATTCTATGCATTTTTCAATTAAGACCTACATAACAGAAAACACAGCAGGATACATTTTTTAATTGTATTATTTGTCAAAAATATTTGTCAATATCATATATTATACTGCTCAATCCAAATACACTGTGAACACATTAAATATTTTAAAATCAATTAAGAGTTATTAAACAAGTTTTGGGAGATTGCTCAAGTGATAACTTTTGAAGCGTAGATGGTTTGCTTTTTCTTTTTAAATGATCCATTAAATAGCCTGAATGTACTTGATTGTGTATACTTGTTATAAAGGTGTCAGTCGGGTGTTTTCGGTGAAAGACGAGAAAGTTGATTTAAATGCCGTAGATTTTTATCAGTTTAATAATTTTGTTAGTACTTTGAAATTAACCTGGATAGTCTTTAGTTATGCGATGAAGATATGCTTTATTAGGGTAATTTTGTAATATAAAACAATTTTACTTTTTGTGATGGAGTTATCGGTGTTTGGCACGTGACATATGGCTGTCTTTTTCGAATGTGTCCGTAACAATTAGAGAACAATAGTTTAATGGTATACGAACATTAGTACGCTACACAACAATAAGAATGGTTCCATATGTTTAAATAAAAACACAATTAAAGGCGTATGAAAATTGATCAAATTGGTAAATAATTGTATAATTTTGACAATGAAAAGTTTTATTTTTCTGCTATTTAATTTTTTATACAACATCAAAGGAAATTAGATGCTCTTTTCATTATCCCATGACACGAATGGCTTCCTACGACTCTGTCAAATATGTCGTGTTTAATTCGTCGTCTATTTTTTCTTCTCTCTTAATTTGAATGTTTATATCAAATTGTTAAAAAATAAAACATGAATTTCAAATTTCAGTTTTGTCGCCCTAATTTTCATATGACAGCAACGAGACTGTCTCATTTTCTTAATAAAATGCGTTTCGAAGTGCCATACATTATCATCTTCTACAAATAAAATGAATAAAATTCTTTCATTTTTTTAATTGAATTGGATATGCAGTTTTTGATTGTGTAATAAAAGACAGTTTCCCATGTATATAAAGGCAATTATCGGTTGATAAACCACGGTCATAAAAGAACAAAATTGAAAATTAAAAATTCACGAAATATTCAAATGAATGTGAACATAATATGCTATTCGAGTTGTTGAAGAGATGAAGATCCAATTCCAGATTTTATCTGTATGTAAATGAATTTAATATGAAAATGGGAAATACACCACGCTCCAGTCGTATCATCTTGAACCAATTCAAGGACATGATGCCATTTTGAAACAATTATGAATTTGAATATGTAAACTAAAGTGTGATATAAGCGAGGAATCTGCAATTAAAAAAGTGAAGCCGATCCGTTACTCACTGAACTATGTATGGCTACGGTCAGTATGAAAAATAGACAATCCGTACGTTATTGAAGTCCAATCAATGTTCGTATAAAGACCTAATATCTTACTTGACCTTCAAAGATTTTGGTCAGCTGTAACTAAAAAAAGAAGATGTGGTATGATTGCAAAAGTTCAACTCTTCACCCAAATGACATATAATTATAAATTTTTAATTATAATTTTTTTTATAATTATACATTTTATTTTTTATTTTCCAAATTAGGTCCCCAGGGGGGCATATACACATAACATATATGATTGATACAACATACAGTATTTTACATAACATTGTAAAATAAACTATTGAAATAGTCATACAGGTATTATTTGTTAAATAAAAAAGTATTTGAGAGTTGCTACTCCAGAGATGTGGCAAACTCCATTTATTTATTTACTTTTTTTTTCTCACTTGATTTTATAAATATTTTGCTGAAAATGTATAAATATCAAATATAAAATAAGCTAAAACGTGTGACCTATAGGTTACCGTAGAAGATACGTCTGTGTTACCTTCAACAATAAGCAAAAGCCCATACCACATATTAAGTTATAAAAGGCTCTTAATATAATTATTGCAAATTAAGGCAAACGAGAAACATTATTTAAATGACGAACGGATGTATGTAGAAAATAATAAACGAAAAATAAAGCCAAACAGTAGATACGGCAAACAAACGACAACCACTGAATTACAGGCTCTTGTTAGTTGAATTTGAGTAGAAGTCAGATTTTTACTGAGAAGTTGTTCGTTGTCCTCGATTAATAAATTAAACTATTCAACTTCTAACCTTACTGTTACTTTATATGAACACCATGACAGTCGCCACTAGTGGAGCAGGAACCGCTAATCTTTCTGGAGCATGTATTGTACCTGAGCTAGTTGCTGGGATCGTATTGCTCAATCTTTTAGTTTTATCTGTATTGTTTTGCAGTTGTGTAAGTCTTTTGATTCTTTTGGTCACGTTATTGTCAAGTTCTTTTCGACTGATGACTTTTGATTGCACCATCGTCATCTTTTATATCATTTTGCATATATCTTTTGACATTCACAAGTCACAGGAGAAGGACGATCAACATGAAAAATGAATGTTTATGTAAGTAGATATAAGACGATGTGGTATGTGTGCCAATGAGACAACTCTCCATCCAAGTCACAACTTGTAAAAGTAAACCAATTTTATGTCAAAGTACGACCTTCAACACGGAGCATTGGCTCACACCGAACAGCAAGCTATAAAGGGTTAAAAAATTACTAATGTCAAATTAATAAATCAGGAAAACCTATCTTATCTATATGAAAAACGAAAAACACTTATGAACCAGATCAACAAACGACAACCACTGAACACCAGGTTTCTTAAGACAGGTAAAAACAAATAAAGCGGGCTGAAACGATTTAATAGGCGCCAATCATCACCCTAACCTGAAACAATAGTGTTACAACACAAAATAGAAAGACACACTATAAACATCAAAAATTAAATCATTTAGTATTTTGACATTTTCGTTGATTGCACCTTAACTTATAGTACTCGAATTGACTGCAGCAGTTATTTACATGTGCATACAATATCAATTAAGGTTTATGTTTTTTCAGACGAATTTTACGCCTTAAAGATGATAAACAGATTTTGTTTTTTGTTTACCAATTTTCTATTACGCACGGACCTATAAGAACAGGAAGAACCTTTTTCTATCTGATCATCCTTGGAGGAAGAAAGGATGGGGGTGACAAACGAATGGCACTGTAATAAGTAAAATCACAAAACATACTGAACTTCAAGGAAAATTCAAAACGGAAAGTCCCTTATCAAATGAAAAAATCAAAAGCTTAAACACATCAAACGAATGGATAACAACTGTCCTATTCCTGAATTGGTACAGGCATTAAAATTATTCTTACGTAGAAAATGATGGTTTAAACCTTGTTCTAATGCGCGAAACCTTTCACTTGTATGACAGTCGCATTAAATTTCATTATATTGCAAACGATGTGTGAACAAAACAAACAGACACGATAAGTTAAAATGTCACAAAAAGGAGTACAACAGCAACACGAACCCCACCAAAACCAACGAATCTATGACTCAATAATGCTCCAAAGAACTCGATACTGAGTATATAATTATGATGATACGTTTTTAGCAGATATCAAAAACAGAGTGCGAAATGAAAATAACTACAGAAACGATATCGATGTTAGTGGATTAAACCGTGAAATAAGTAGAGAAGAAGTTAAGGATGCAGTATATAAAGCAAAGCTAGGTAAAGCCATTGGTATAGACGAAATACCCAGTGAAATATTGCGGAATGATAATTGTATTAATTTGTTACATAAACTTGTAAATTTTTGTTTTACCGAAGGACAAGTGCCGGAAGAATGGCTCACAAGTATAATTACTCCGATTCCAAAACCCAAAATGGATCCGTTGAAGCCGTTAGAATATCGTCCCATTTCAATTATATCCGTACCATGCAAAATATATGCAGATATATTAAATAAAAGACTTAGTTTTTGGCTGGAACAAAATGACATTTTAGCGGAAGAACAAAACGGTTTCCGAAAAAACAGAAGTTGTCTAGATCATCTTTATGTGTTACAATCTATTATAAAAACAGAAAACTTAAAAAGAAAGACACATTTGTTTGTTTCATAGATGCAAAGAGGGCATTTGACAATGTGAACCGTGATATGTTGTGGCATAAATTAATGAGTATAGGCATAAGTGGGATATTTCTAAAGGCTATACAATCTTTATATGATGCTACTAAAAGTGCAGTGAAGCTAGGACATTATTTGACTGATATTTTTCCTGTTAATTTTGGTGTGAAACAAGGCTGTAAAATGTCGCCTTCATTATTTTCTATTTATGTGAATGACCTAGCTGAAGACATACGTGCTCTAAATATTGGTGTTGACATTGATGATTTGAATGTTTCAATTTTGCTATATGCTGATGATATTGCGCTTATCGCGCCAGACGAAGAGAGTCTTCAAAATATGTTAAACTGTATTCATTCTTGGTGTATGAAATGGAGAATGACTTTAAATGAGACCAAGACCAAAATTATACATTTTCGTAACAAAAAGGCTCCGAGATCAGCCTTCAATTTTAAATGCGGTGATATGCCTATTAGCTTTGACAATGTGTACAGATATTTAGGATTACATATAAACGAATTTATGGAACACAAATATACGATCCGAGAGATAACAAAATCAGCAAGCCGGGCGCTTTCTGCAGTATACACTAAATTTTTATCATGTGGAGGGATGTCATTTGATGTTTATACAAAACTTTATAAAACTCTTATTGAGCCCGTGCTATTACATGGAGCCGGATTATGGGGACACAACAACTGGAGAGAAGTTCAAACAATTCAGAACAAGGCATGTAGACTTTTTATGGGAAGTTCATCAAATGCGTCGAATATAGCGGTTTTAGGTGATATGGGTTTTAAAACAACAAAATCAGCCGAACTGTTAGAAACGTACCGTCTATTTTTGAGAGTTCGATATACTTATGACTATAGAATTACACACAAGGTCCATATGTGGGGTATGAATATTTCTCGATCTTGGGACAAAAAATGTTGTGAAATAGCTCATAAACTTGGTATATATGATATCATTGATAGCCAATATTCCAACAGACATAAATTGTATGATATTAAAACAAAATTGTATGAAATTGAAAAACAAGAATGGGTTGAAAAATTGTACCAAGATCGAAATGAACCAAATGGTAACAAGTTACGTACTTATAGACTTTATAAAAATGTATTAGAAACCAGTTCATATCTCAAAAATGTAAATGATAGACAACATAGACGTATTTTATCTAATTTTAGAAATGGATCTCTACCTTTAGCTATAGAGACAGGTCGTTACACCAAGCCAAAAACTCTTCTTAATGACAGAAAATGTAAATATTGTACAGTTGATTGTGTAGAAGACGAAAAGCATTTTTTAATGCATTGTGAATTTTATTCAGATCTGCGATATGATCTTTTTATGAAAGCAAGTACAATTAACCCAAATTTTTACGATTTTAGTCATGATGACAAATTTATCTTTCTGATGTCACATGACTGTATACAACCCTTTTTAGCAAAATCTTTATATTTTATGTTTAACCGCAGAAAATATTGTGTATAACGGAATGTTGTTTTTTTCTTTAAATGTGATGTAAAAGTTTTATCTATTCATTTGTAAATAAATGTTAGAATAAGTTTTAAAGCAAAAGTGTCTCATAAGTCAGTCATGGCTGGATACCGATATTTTAACTTCGATTTAAATTCTTATTTGTATTTTTATACTTATATTATTATGTATGATATTGTTCAGTATTGGTATGTGACACTATAATAAAATATTCTGTCTGTCTGTCTGTCTATATAAGGCAGAGTTATGTATCGTAGTTTATATATCTCTGTCTTTGAACATAAGTTCTCTTTGACTTATTCCATTTTTGTATTAAACTATTCATTTATTTTAACCGAAATTTTCTAAAATGAATGTAAAAGTGGGCGAATAAAATGCATTCAAAACTGGACACTTGAAATTCCAAAATACAAGAAGTATGCGAATAATTATAAGCCAGCTTAAATCAGCTGGTTTTAATAAGAACAAGTGTTTAAACGTGAATCGATTGAAAAAGTGACAATGGAATTTACAGATTAACAAATAAATCGGATCAGATGAGCTTTATTTTGATTAGTTCTAAATATAAAATAAAATAAATATTTGTAAAATTAGATAGGTCACTGTCCATTTTGATAATCTGGTGGCTTTGTGACACATGTCAGCTTTTATTCAATTGTTTGTTGATTGCAAATTAACTGCAGCGATTGACACACAACAAATGTTAATTTCATAATTACACCCAGAACATAAAAGGCTTAATTATCACATTCAAAAGCATTATTGAATATATTAAAAACAAAAATCTATCTGGGAACTTTTAAAAACAAATTGCTATCTGGGAACTTTAAAAAAAAAAAGAAGATAATTTTGATAATCAATAAGTGGTAACTCTCCTTTTATATAATTATTCTTTTAACAAGCAAATACAGAAAAGGAGCATATAAAAACTAAAAAATAATTAGAAAAAAACTCAAATATGCTATATTATTCCAACATTTAAAATATGCCTGTAACTAATTCAAACAAAACCATTCAAATTAAAATGTTGTGTTGTCATGAAAAAAAGTTAGGAACCTTTCTTGTGACTTGGAATATACAAAAAGTTGTGAACCTTCCGATTTAAAAGATAGTTGTGTTCTATTTGTTAATTGTTCCAGATATTTGGAGCAGCTGTTTTAATTACATTGTTTACTATGAATCATATAGTTCATAACTTTTCCATTCGACAAAAGTACCTATATATGTTAAAGGAGTGGTGTTTTGCGTCGTGGGATCCATAAGTACACGGCCCATCTGGATTTGAAATCCAAAGCCTCTTGCACGGTTTGTGCAGCATTTTTCACGTTCAAGAACCCTTGCAAGTTTGTTTTTAGCGTTCTTTTATGTAAAATATTCATTAAAAAAAATGTCTGTCGTCTGTCCTTATAAAAGATATCCTCTTTCCTAGCGGCATCCTGATATTCCCAATACGACCAATTTTATAGATCAACTGTTAATATTTGGTCTCTTCTTGAAAATGCATGACTTATTTGTTACTAGAGAGTTGCAAGTAAAAAAATAATCAATCTGCATTAGCATCAAATAAAAAAAATTATGCTGCGTCATTAAAGCCCGATCTATTAAAAGTAAGAAAATGTGTTATTCCGGTATTGATACAGCTACCCACCCGAATTCAAATGAGTAATGTAAGCAAATTTCATGAGGTCATCAAACATCCGCAAATCAGCAAAAACTAGACCGTATTGTCAGTTCTATCGAATAAGACTATTTACCGGATTTGTTATCACATAAGCAACACGACGGGTGCCACATGTGGAGCAGGATCTGCTTATCTTTCCGGAGCACCTGAGATCACCTTTTTTTTTAGGTTCGTGTTGTTTATTCTTTAGTTTTCTATGTTGTGTCATGTGTGCTGTTTTTTGTTTATCTTTTTCATTTTTAGCCATGGCGTTGTACATAAGTTTGTTTTAGATTTATGAGTTTGACTGTCCCTTTGGTATCTTTCGTCCCTCTTTAATAGAAGACCCAGACATGACAAAACGTT
Source organism: Mytilus edulis (assembly GCA_019925275.1). NCBI lineage: Eukaryota > Metazoa > Mollusca > Bivalvia > Mytilida > Mytilidae > Mytilus > Mytilus edulis. The sequence continues at coordinate 41,230,575 of CM034357.1, read as the reverse complement.
AACTAGCTGGATCCACAAAACAACTGTCAGGTTTACAACAAAACATTAAATGAACAATATATGACAGACAGCAGCAAAAGAGAACAACTGAATAATATGCTCCGGACTTCGGACATTCCAATCGAGTTATCAAAACCATCACTAACAGCAAGGCGACATAAGTTCAAAATCAAGGTATTTAGAAGACAACATACAATTTACAACAAAACAAAAACACAATAAAGGAATGGTCAAAACTTATCGACTGACTTGGACATACCGAATGATTTCTTAAAATCAACACAGATGAGACAACAACCAAGCAACATGAGTTAAACAAGAATGTGTCCCATGTACACAGATACCCCATCCGCACTATCATTTTCTATGTTCAGTGGACCGTGAAAATAGAGTTAAATCTCTAATTTGGAATTAAAATTAGAAAGATCATGTCATAGGGAAAAGGTGTACTAAGTTTCAAGTTGATTGGACTTCAACTTCATCAAAAACTACCTCGACCAAAAACTTTTACCTGAAGCGGGATAGACGCATGGACGAACGGACGAACGAACGAACAAACGGACGGACGGACACACCAGAAAACATAATACCCATAAATGGGTCATTAAAATAGCGCAATTTTGAGGTCAACACTTATTGGTGTTACAAAATTCCGAACTCTTTGTTCTTATCCTGTCGTCAATTTTAGAAACAATTAAAATGAACGATCACCTTACAACTAGAAGGTCATTCATATTTTATAATCATTCCAAATTCATGTAATTTCAATAGAATCGATGCCAATTGTAGCTGGGATTATCTCATTTACGGAACGTTTTAACGTCTTTTTCAAATTTGTGGTTTTTATTCAATCCTCCTTATTTTCTCTATCTTGTTGATTCTATAGTGAATTCGCTACAAATGGTAGTTAGCTTGACCAGTACATAAACATTGATCCCTAACTTAAGTCTGGTCAATTCTACAGTTTTACTGGATTTTTTTTGTTGTGGTTTATTTCAATTTATCCTAGTCCGCCTATATTAAACCTAACGTTTGGAACTTAATGTGTATAACATTGCGACTTTGTATAGTCTATTTGTCACGCAGGGTCAAGTGGCTCAAATGTTGGATTTGTGAGCAATAAAAATCCTTTATCAAGTCCAACATTTAAGCCACTTGACCACACATTCCTTATGTTATCGTGTCCTCATGCCTGTTTTAGCACAAGGACAGGACTGTTGGAATATTTGTTATTTTGCATGGCAGGCATACTGACTCTTTGGAATGTGTTTTCGCCCTGTTTAAATTTTCTGGGGCTTTGCAACTTATCACCGTCAGCCATTTTTATGATGTCCAAGTCACCTAAGAAACCTTTTTTGTCTATATCTAAGTTTTCAAAACCTTTACGAATAGTTAAGGTCACGATTATCAAAAACGAGCAATTCATTTTGAATGCTGTATAGTTTTTTGGTATTCAAAAACCCGTCAGTCAGTTCATACTCTTTTTTACGTCAGCCAGCCTTTGTCCCCCGTTTGTTGTGTGTCATATCACCCAAGGTGTAATCCAGGGTTTCAATATAAAAAGCTGCATTAAATAGACATTTTTAATTTTATTACATATGTAAATCATGTCTGCATTTTCTATTTTCATAATATAAATTGCGCCTTCGGTCTCTCAAATCGTCTGCCAAGACACTTTAAAATTATACAAAAACATAATAATATATGATTATAGCCTCTTACCGTAAATTTAAGAAGTAGCTTTTTATTACATATATTACATAACAAACACTTCAAAGTACTAGATAATGGTCTAGTATTAGTTTATTTGCGTAACTATTACGTTATTTGAGGGGTTAATCTTTTCGCTGAAGACTTCGGCATTATTGAATTGTGTATGATTGTACAATCACCGTTTTTTTCGTCACCTTTGGAGAAAAAGGTTCACTATTATTTAATGTTTAAATCTATTTAATATTTCTAAATTGTTAAGTGGAGTACTTTATTTCTTATAAATATATAGAAAATATGATCCGAGGCACACCAAAACACACAAATTCTGCCTTTTTAATGGTATGCAACTAAGTCTTTGTTAAAAAATGTGCAATCACTAAAAGTTCTTTTAACATAAGGCAAACAATGTAGATAAAAGCAAACTGCTAAGGAAATATAAATATGCGTAGGTTTACATGTCAAGTTGGTGGTAAAAAATTCACAGAAGAATATAAAAATTAAATGAGTAAGACAAGAATCGATTACACTTCTTATTTTAAAAAAAAACGAAGATTAGACGTTATGCACGGTATTCGGTCTATGTTTCATTTGATCATTTCTTGATGCAACAGTAGGACAAAAACAAATCATTTATATATACATTTGTATGTACTAGTGAAAATCATTAAAAGACATAAATGTAAGTTAAGAAAAAATATTCAAAATATTCATGGCTGGGAAAATCATACTCAAATAAAGATGTATATACATACATTAAAACATATTTATAGATGTAGAAACAAGAAGATAAAATACATGTATTTGGGAGAATATTCAAAGAGAAGATGTGCTAGGTAAACTACTAGTATTCAATGTAAGATATACATGTTATAGGGAAAAGGATCTTTAGATCAGAACTATCCAAAAGACATACATGTACGAGGGAAAACCATTAAAAAATATACATATACTATGAAACGATATCAAAATATATGCATGTCAAAAAAAAGAAACTGTTCAAAAATACAATTCTAGACACACAAAAAAAAAAATATACATGTACTAATGAAAATTTTTTTAAGGTATAAAATTAATGTTATAGGCAAACTTTTTGAAAGTACATTTTTTTATATAAATAAGGCCGTTAGTTTTCTCGTTTTGAATTGTTTTACATTGTCATATCAGGGCCTTTTATAGCTGACTATGCGGTATGGGCTTTGCTCATTGTTGAAAGCCATACGGTGCCCTATAGTTGGTAATTTCTGTGTCATTTTGGTCTCTTGTGGACAGTTGTCTCATTGGCAATCAATCCACATCTTCTCTTTTATATGTATGTATGTGCTGGGGACAAATCATCAATGTTTATCAAAGGTTCCAGGTTTTTAATTCAATAACCCAGACGCGCGAGACTCATTAGTGACGCTCAGGTCAAAATAGTTAGAAAGCCAAAACAAGTACAAAGTTGTTGAGCGTTGACGACCCAAAAAAAATGTTTACCAAATACGCCTGAGGCAATCTATGCCTGGGATAAGAAAATCCTTAATTTTTCGAAAAATTCAAAGTTTTGTAACAGGAAATTTTTAAAAATGACCATACAAACTGTTAATGAGTTTAGCTACTATCATTGTCTGAAGCAATAGTATAACATCACAACATAGAAAAACACACGAAAAAATATCAATTGGAAGGCTTAACTCAATGCCTGGTTTATGAATTAGACAAGGAGATATGTAAGGACGCCCCTTGCTGACTATTTACTATATTGGAAACACAAATACCTTTAAAAATAACAAGAATGAATACTTACAGTGATACTTAATTGAAGCTGTACATTAAGTAAATTGTGAAAGCAAAGATGCAATACATTTGATTAATTTATGTTAAAAAAAACCAGAACAAAATACTTTATAACAACAATCAGAGCTATCCGTCCATCAGAATGTATACAGCATTTGGCTCTTCAAACTGTTTATCAATATTTGGAGAACTTTAAGAAATACACACACTTTACAGGATAATGTGCAGCATACAATTAAATTGGAACTATAAAAGTCTTTACCCATTCAATATGTTTTCTTAATCGCATTTTATCATTGCTTACTCCATCATATTAAAGAAGATATACGCATTTTATCAGTATGGATTTCTTTTACCACGGTATAAGAAATAATCAAAGATGGCTGCTGTCATTCTTTTCAAAATATGTGAACTTTTTATCACGCTTTTCATTGTTGTTTTGAACGGGACATGTCATATACAAGTCAATTCAAAGCTGATTTATTTTGATTTGCCTTTTAAAAAATGGTTAGAACTACTGCCTTTGTTTTTAACTAAATGTGAGAAAGTCTGGGTGATTTCAATGCAGACGTGATGCCATAAAAAAGATTGGGTTGCTTGTGTTATATCAAAAGGACTTTTGTGACGTGTTATGTGTGCTGTAGGTAGATAATTTGATGTACGAGATGTGCAACTTTTGTTTGTATTTTTCTTTAATGTGCATTCCCTGTGCATACTTCTTTACAAGAATAAAGTGCCTTTGACACTTCTTGAATGCCTGTAAAACACACCTGTGCAAGTTCAAGACCACGTGTTTAATTTATTCAAATCGAACTTGTCAGACGAACACCATTTGTGTGCAATTATTATGATAAATATTTCATAAATAATATTAATGGCAAATCCTCTAAATACGACCTATACATTGTAATAATTTATTAGCAGAAATAAAAACTAAAAATGGTTAAAATATGTATACCTTGGATAGTTACGGTGTTTACGCAAATGTTGGTCTTTGGTTGTACTGCGCCCATTTGTCATGAAGTCTGAATGTTATCATTTTAAATATCGGGTATATTTCAAGCAGCATATTTGAATTAATTTAATTTTTATGTTAATTTCCTGTATTTCTTTTGTGAATTACGATGCCATTTTCTATGTAGGGTCTATACATATTATGTTATAACTTGAATTAGATGGGCTGAAACATCCATAAAATAACTAATTTATGGATTTCGTTACACAGTATTGTAAAATATATTTGCAATTCAAATTATTGATTTAATAACTCGAAATCCAACACCTGAATTTAAGGCTTATTTTTTTTTCATGACAGCATATTGAAAGGCTATCAAATTAAAAATTCTACAAACATAAAATCATGGATATTCGCACCTGTGCTATTTATGTTGGCATGAAATTAATTTATTTAATCAATTAATATTTCTACATTTTACAAAATTGACAAGAATATGCAGTATATCTGTCAAAAACCAAAACAAATTGGCGTAACTCATTCACTGAATACACAGTACCAAAAAGAAATTTTGTTATTTTTAAATGACGGTTTTGACACTAGTGAATTTCAATTTGAATGCAATTTTTCATGTGTACATACAAAGAATTCGAAATGAAACCATTTAGATAAATACATGAAATTACATACAAGCACGTTCAAAAAACTTTCTAGAAATGAAAAAAAATCTGAATGAAATTCCTTATTATTAAGTAATAGGTCTCATGCTGTAATTGAGTTAGATTAATTGGGTATGACTAAAACATTAAGATGCTGTGGTATGATTGCTAATGAGCTAAATACCCACCAAAGTTCAAATGAAGTGTGTTTAATCAATTATATTCAAAAGTACAGCTTCAGCACTAAGACAAACAAATTATATAATATAGTCGGCTCTCTTGGATATTGTTCTGTTTTGGTAAACGTTTATTTTTATAAATGGGGACTTGGATGGAGAGTTGTCTCATTGGCACTAATACCACATCTTTTTATATCTATCCATCCGAAAACGTTATATTTCAAAGAAGAAACCAAACTTATGAACAATCGGTCTGCATGTGAATGTGATTATTTTCAACTCAAAATATTATGATAATAGAAACTGAAAGAAATATAATAGTAGACTTACACATTTAAAGAAACTTTAAGTTAATAAATAAAGACAATTTTGTATTGTCAAAGAACTTTTATTTTTTGGGGTACCTTTTTGTGAATATAAGTATTTCTGTGGCTAAAAATATCATGTCTTGACAGAAATGATATACATGTATGTAATGATAAACAAATAGAAAACAAAAAATGACAAAAATGTAGTTTATGCATTCATATTATAAAAAGTTAAATTAGAAAAGGACATATGAGAAGTAAACTGCAAAGGCAATTCTCAGTGGACTATAGATAAGAAGGGAGGTTATATTAGAACTAATATCAGAAATAAGTAATTATATTGAAAATAAGACCAAACATTGGACTACATTCAACTACAGCATGAAAACATACTAAATGATAATGAGCAACTGCTGAATAATACAGAGACTGTGATTACAAAACTATGAAAAAAGTCTTGTACAAGTCCAAGACGTATGTTAAAAAAATATATAAAAATTACCAATTTAATTTTTAGTACTATTATTTAAATTATGTTTATCATAAACTTCTCAACACTAAAATTTTATCCAATAAATGAAAAGAAGAAACAATCTGGCAGTGAAAAATTGGTCCCATCTTTGGTTTTGACTTTAATTGCACATGCAAATTTAAGGGAACACGAAAGGGGGATCAAAAGAAATGCATGGGAAACAAGGAAATGCATATTAAAATTTAAACTAAATTCAAAGGTGAAAAGAAACGTGTTCACAAACAATAGAAATGTATCCATGGTCGATAGTAAAATTAATAAAGATGTAGGAATGAATGCAATGCGGAAGATAGTCTGAGGTAAAATTGAAATGAAAGGTATGGAGAAAGAATATTCGTTGGCTTAAGACATGCCTTCTACTGATAAATACAGTGTCGTTTTGTCTTCTAATGGGATTCAATTAAAAATATGCAATATCTTTATCTCTAATGGCTTGTAAAAACCATAGGTGGTCCTAACCTAGATGCAATGTAATACATCTCATGAATTCTTTTCGGTTGCTTCCTCATACTCAGAAAGCAAAATGGGAAAGCATACCACAATTGCTCAAGTTTACTTTATCTACGATTGAATCAATACTAGCAAAATGTGGTAATTTTATTTTTTTCAAACTTTATGTATATCTACTTTCTTATAGAAGCAATATAAATATTCAACCTACGTATAATGTATATATATTGCAGATGCTTCGTTTAGAAGAACAATATAAAAAGAGTCTTCTTCCATAAAAAGTAACTTCGAAGTAAGGGATTTTATTTTGCTTTAACCCGGTGTTATCATAAGGTTAATGTTAGCCCTACCGAAATTTGACCGATCTTTATTTGTCGTTTAAGAAAACAATTATGTTGTATTTGTGTAGTCGAAAACTCATTTTATGTGTTCGTTATTATTCTGTGGTTTCCATGTCGAAATGTACTATTATATTATTTACTTATTTATGTTTTTCTCTGTCCTGGGTGTTTTTGCATTTGTTTGTACTATATTCCTGTCAAGTTTTGTCATTAAGCAGTATTTTTAACATTGCCATAAAACGGGAGGTTTGGCTAGACATCAAATCAAGTTCAACCCATCATTTATTCTTAATATATCATGTACCAAGTCAGGAATATGGCAGTTGTTATCTTATAGTTTGTTTCTAAGTATTCTGAATTGACGTTTGTTTTTATTGCACTTCAGTGTTTCTGTTGTTTTCCTCTTATAATTGATGTGCTCCCCTGGGTTTTAGTTTGTAACCCGGTTTTATTTTTTTTCTCAATCGGTTAATGACATTTGAACAGCGGTATACTACTGTTGCCTTTATTTAAGTAAATGCCTCACAGACATGAGATACTTACTTTCCTTATGATCTTACGTATCAAACAGACGCAACAGCCATCATTTTAAAGTCAAAGTAAAACCTCCAACACGAGCCAAAAGCTCTCACCTGACGTCTGGTGCAAGAAGGTCCAATCACTGGTGTAAGAAGATGTCTTATGTAGCCAAGATGGATGCGTTATAGAATACTTATGTATTTTATTGTTTTTCGTTAGACCTGCTTTCTTGATTTTGGTTTCACCTGTTCTCTAGAAAAACCTTTTATTTGCATTCTTTTTTTTTTTATATTCTGATTACTATTGTGTTAACTTTATATGATTTTGAAAAAGAAATATGCTTGTATATAGCATATGTAGAATAATAATTGAATTGTGGTTGTATTTTAAAGACTTTGTTGGCAAGTTTAGCTGAAATTTGTCCAGAAAACATAGGCTTGAAAAGGTTTACAACAGCTGATAGATGCCATATGATGAAAAAAAAACACACACTAACACTTTGAAATCATGAGATGAAAAATGAGCATATCCATTGTCATACTAAGGCAAACCAAGTATAAACATATTGATTAAAAAAAATTGAGAGCATATATCAAAGCCCATTCTCTTCCCAATAAGCTGAAATAATATTCTACGCTGTCATGAATCTTAATTAATTGATAAAGTTTCACGATCGTTCAAACAAACATAGAAAATGACACGTTATCACTGGTATACTTTTTGTGATGATTTTTATGCAAATTCATTAATCTAAAAATCTTATTTCTCATTCATCAAAAGAATTTTAATATCAAACAGGAACTCTAATGTAAAGAATAAGGAAAGCACATATTCAATGATACAAGGATTGAATTTTGATACGTGATATTTATGTTTCAACTGTTAGTTTAATTTTACTCTTACAAGAAGATACAAACCATATAAAATGTTTAATATACAATTATGGACCGTTGGAAAGGTGAATATCCAAACTTGTCTACACGAGAAGGTTATTTCAAAAAAGGCGCAGCAATGGTATAAATTTCAATGGTTATCCGTCCTCCCTTGCAATTAAATGAAAATTAACTGAATTATTCCATGTCACGTGATAATGTGTTGTCCAATATAATTGTGTGTAATACATGTAATATACGTTGTCTCAGTTTCTCAATTGATAATATCGGAATTTCGGTAAGCGGTTCTACCGTGATGAAGGGCTGTAAATTTGTATTGTTTCTGTAAATTCGGGGTATATTGATAAAAAACTTAATTTTATTTTGCAGAAAGGCATCTTCAGGGGTTTGTTTCAAGGTTCTCATTTACAGATATTATATTATATTATAGTTCGTTTCTGTGTGTCTTACATTTAAACGTTGTGTTTCTGTTGTGTTGTTTGTTTCTTTTTATATTTGAGTGTGAATTCACATTGCCATAAGACGTGTCATGGTACTTTTCTATCCCAAATTCATGTATTTAGTTTTGATGTTATATTTGTTATTCTCATCAGATTTTGACTAATGCTTAGTCCGTTTCTGTGTGTTACATTTTAATGTTGTGATTGTGTTGCGTTGCTGTTCTCCTCTTATATTTAATGCGTTTCCCTCAGTTTTAGTTTGTAACCCGGATTTGTTTTTTCTATCAATTTATGAGTTTCGAACAGCGGTATACTACTGTTGATTTTACTATGGCACTCTACATACAAAAGATTCTGGATTTAACGTCCACATTCCGAGCAGATTTGGTTACATGTTTCTATTTTTATATTTTACACAATCAAACGGAAGTCCTTTGATGTAATTTGTACCCCTCAAACGGGAAACTAAGGATAATTTCTATTACCAGCGTTACTTTCGTAACTTGTACATGCTAGTACTATATACCATAAGCCAAATATAAAAGTTACAACGAGAAGATATAATATCTATGCACAATGATAGCTTCAAACGTTCACGAACGTAGTTATATGTTGGATCTTTTATAGTAAAAGTCTTATTACATACATGTTCCAAGAAACCCTACTAGTTCATTAACAGATAACGAAACCAATTTGACCCCACCAGCTGCGCATTTCGACACTGAATATTTGTGCGGTGATGCCTTACGCCAGAATATTAGTGAAATGCAATACCTAATATAAACTTTGAAGAACTGACATAATCGAAAAGAACAACTATGTTATATAGCTAAATTCCCGTCAAGGGTTTAGAGTTTTGCATGAGAGATGTTCATTTCCTTATTCAAGATATTTTTTCTTAGATTCAAAACAACATATTTCAATTTAACAATGTTCGCAATTCCTTACCAATATAGAAGTGCTGAAACACTGGACTGAAGGAGTCAACGTCTACGTCATTGATTCAATAGACATGTTAGAAAGGAAACAGATAAAGGTAATGTTTTCATGATGTAGAATTTAGATAAAGAAAAAAAAGAGTTTACGTTGAAAGAAATATTTTATTTCAATAAGCTTAGTAAGTGTCGTAGACAAAACTAAACACAAATCAATCCTGTTTTCACTTTTCAACTTTTTTTCATAAATACTATTGTTGTACATTCTTTTTAATTTTATAATACATATAATTTTTATGTATATTTATTTAGTATATATCATTGAGGCAAAGTCCTTCTGTGGCTACATGAACATTACTATAATCATATTTACGTTACATACGTAAAAGGTTTTAAATTCCTTATACATATTTCCTGTTTGCGTTGGTCATTCTGCATGAAACACAGAGATCGTCATTACACATCTAAGCAAAATATACAACTGATTCGTACAGGTTAAAACACATTAGTGTATGACGCATGAATGTCATCGTTTGTAGAAGTGACAGTACGAAAAAGCAATGTCATATAATTGTAGATGTTCATGTACATAAATGTTCATGCCGCTTTTCTGAGCACATGTCAGATAATATTTATGTTTCTTTTTCTAATTATGGTCATCATTAAATTACTAAAAATATGGTATTTGGTCACTTAATATAAAGTAATCAAGCATGTAGTAAATAATTGGTTACGTGATCGATTTCGACCTTAATAGCAAATGCAAATTTGAAAGAACACAAATGTCGTCAATTCCTAGAACTTCAAAAAGAAAGTATAACAGAAAAGGAAAGTCATATCAAATAAAGTCGGGAGATAAAAAAAAAGTGGAATATTAAATTAATAGATTGTATGAAAATAGTAGAATTAACATACATTGTAAAAAATCATACAATCATCGGCATCAATGAATAAAACATTTCTTTAGTTTTCCTGTATATCATTACCTTATATTCATTTCTTGAGCTTAACAACAAAGATTTTCCTTCTATTGTATTTATACAGAGATGAGACAGCACACCAAAGTTACAAAGAAAACAAAGACATCTTGAAGTCAACATTCTGTCTACAAAAAGAGACGTTAGTCTTCAAAATGTCAATGTCTAAATAGATGGTCTTAAAACATTGTAAATAAACTCCACCTCGAATATCCAAGATTTTTCATTAACAAAAATTCCTAAAAAAACCCATCAAGATGAAACATAGGCGAGAACTTGCCTAAGAAAGTACATGTCCATATTGGCGGTAGTTAACACATATAATTTCTTTTGAGATATAAACCCTCTTGCTTTTTTATTTCGACCATTGAAATTACATTGAACTTACAGAGATGACTAAAAAATTGATACAGAAAAAAGTATGTATTGTATATTTGTTTATTTGTTTTTCGTTTTCTAAATATTGTGGTCATTAATTAAAACTTCATTTTAGAAGAGTTTTTTTTTCATTAAGAAAAACAAATAAAACAATGTAAACAAAATATGAAATTTTAAACTTCAATCCAAAATCCAAATTGTAAATTTGATTAAACGATAAGGTTTTCCTTCTCCGAAGAATAACTAGTCCCTAAGAAGATGGCATAGTGTAGATATGGGACAAGCTACGTTGTTTTAAAGTTTTTGTTTGCATTGCATCTGGTGTTTGCTGATGTCAAAGAGGGACGAAAGATACCAAAGGGACAGTCAAACTCATAAATCTAAAACAAACTGACAACGCCATGGCTAAAAATGAAAAAGACAAACAGAAAAACAATAGTACACATGACACAACATAGAAAACTAAAGAATAAACAACAAGAACCCCACAAAAAACTAGGGGTGATCTCAGGTGCTCTGGAAGGGTAAGCATATCCTGCTCCACATGTGGCACCCGTCGTGTTGCTTATGTGATTACAAATCCGGTAAATAGTCTAATTCGGTAGGTCACATTCATGAAACCAACTCGTGATGGCGTCCGTAAAATTTACGAAGGGATCATTCTTATATAAAGGCAACAGTAGTATACAGCTATTTGAAAGTAATAAATCGATTGAGAGAAAACAAATCCGGAATACAAACTAAAACTGAGGTTAACACATCAACTATAAGAGGTAAACAACGAAACAACAAAAACACTTAAGTGCAACAAAAAACCCAAACGACAATGCAACACACTCAGAAATGAACTAAAGGATAACAACTGCCATTTTCCTGACTTAAACAGGACTTTTTAAGAAAAAATGGTGAATTGAACCTGGTTATGCGGCTAGCCAAACATCGCGCTTTTATGGCAATGTTTAATATAACACAAAAATTACAACATGTTGTTTTCCATGTTTTACATGATAGGACTACAGTACACATGAATTTAAGAACATTCAGGACAAATAAATACACAAATAAACATTACAATAGGACATTTCAACATGATAATAGTTATCAAAGGTGCCATGCTTATAATTCAATACACCATACGTGCGTCTCGTCTACATATGACCCACCAGTGACGCTCAGGTAAAAAAAGTAAAGAAAGCCAAACAAGTACAAAGTTGAAGAGCATTGACAATTTTAAAACTTATTTCTTTTTATGTCTGTATTAGAATAACAAATCAATATCTAATTTAATATAGCCAATCATCATTCAATACATTTAATTCATGTTCTAGGTTGCCATAGATCTTCAATATTTCACGATCGTTTGAACAAACTGAGTAATTTGAAACCATCTGACATTGGTTGATAAGTTGTTGAATTAATTAAATATCTTTAATGCAAAATTCATCGATATAAATGTCATTTTACTCGCACATCAAAAATAAATTCACTTTGCACTGATTCAGATGTGAAAATAAGTTAACACCAAATGGAACCACGAATAAAATAAATACCAAATCTACTTAACTCTTTTGTTCCAATGGCAGATATAAGTGAATTTTTCACCTTCTGAATATGAAATATGTTCAACAATAAGCAATCAAATTCTGTTGAAGCATTAAAGGAATAAAAATATTCCTTTGAATTTGACAGTTGTTGGTAATTAAGCCTTCATTTTGTTGCAGTGAAACATTTCTAGGTCATAAACATATCTCTTGGGTATTTCAAAGCACCTTTATTTTTTTTATTAGAGGTTTCTATAGAATATTTTGGAAACTTAAGGTTACATGGTTACTAAAGCTTGTACACAAGTTTTTCTTAATTTGAAACATAGATAAATTCTGCACTTTTTTTTTTGAAAAGTGCAAATTTAACAAAGACTAATATGGGAAACTCAATTGTGGTATTACACTTTTATCGCAGATGATGTTACATGTGTTTCATTCATCGTAGCCATAATACTGGTTGCATTTCGTTAGTCGCCACCTGCCATTTTGTATTTTTGTTAAGCCGTTAGATTTTTATTTGTTTGAATTGTTTCAAATTTTGTCTTGTTGTGTCCGTTAATAGCTGACTGTATATGCAGTATGGATTGCTTACATGTAAATATTGGTAAACACTGGTGTATGGTTGTCAATGTGACAACATCACAGTTTTATATTTTTATATGAGAAGTAATCATTCCGAATTTTTATGCTCATATTTGTTTTTTTATATAAAGAATCCATAACTCACTCATATAAATAAATAGTATATAAAAGGTCTACATGAAAAATAGTCTTTAAAGTAGAGAAACGCCATTTATAAAATTATATTTATATTACACAGTTTTTTTTTCTGTTTGATAATAAGGTTCTAGCTAAATATGTAATATGGCAGAGAACAACACAAACTAATAAACAAACTGTCTGCAAAAATGAGAGCGATATAGTGAAAGTGAAAAATATTAACTTGAAGTAAAACTTGTAGCTTCAAATATTTTACGAAATTTTTGGTAGTTAGATAAACACAGTTTTGTCTTTCAAACATACAAATGGGTATGTTTAATGACTTACGAAATAGTTTTTTGTCAGCTTTAAATAAAGAGGTTTCGAAAAGAATAATATATTGCAAGAATAAACAAATAGACGCAAAACGACTAAGATACAATATTTTACAAATCATGCATTCATAATGTTGAGTTAGGAAAGGGCATCTGAATAATTCATTTTAAAGAAAACTCTCAGTGGACAATTTGTTAGCAAGCTGGTTTATTAGAATTGATATAGCCTCATTTGTGTGAGTAAGTATTTTTTTTTGAAATCATTGGAATAGCTTAAATTACAGCATAGACACATACTAAATTACAACTAACTAAAGACAATGCATAAATACTGGGACCACAAACCAATGAAAAAACTGTGTACAAGTATATACACAGTTAATTGTCATTGTTAGGCTAGTAATTTACTTGAAATGAATGTATTCGTGTAGGGCATATTAAGAATTTACTTTTCACTTACAGAATTTCTTTGTTGAATGCCAAGTTTGGTTGAAAATGGTCTGGTGGTTTTTGAGAGAATTGTTTTCAAAAGGTTCACCAGAGATGACAACTCCATGTGATATGAAAAGCTCACACTAACACGATGAGAGCCGCGAGCTAAAGAGGCTTTTGGTTGATATAGCTCAAGTCGACAAGTCATATAATAGCAATAATTGTGCCTGATGTTCATATGATGAAATCATAATCTTTCAGTCAGTTTAATTGAAGTCTGGAGCTGGCATGTCAGTTAACTGCTAGTAGTCTGTTGTTATTTATGTATTATTGTCATTTTGTTTATTTTCTTTGGTTACATCTTTTGACATCAGACTCGGACTTCTCTTGAACTGAATTTTGATGTGCGTATTGTTATGCGTTTACTTTTCTACATTGGCTAGAGGTATAGGGGGAGGGTTGAGATCTCACAAACATGTTTAACCCCGCCGCATTTTTGCGCCTGTCCCAAGTCAGGAGCCTTTGGCCTTTGTTAGTCTTGTATTATTTTAATTTTAGTTTCTTGTGTACAATTTGGAAATTAGTATAGCGTTCATTATCACTGAACTAGTATATATTTGTGTAGGGGCCAGCTGAAGGACGCCTCCTAGTGCGGGAATTTCTCGCTACATCGAAGACCTGTTGGTAACCTTCTGCTGTTGCTTTTTTCTATGGTCGGGTTGTTGTCTCTTTGGCACATTCCCCATTTCCATTCTCAATTTTATTTTATAGATAAGGGGTAAAGCAATACCAAGCAAATTCCAATACCCGTTCTTTTTCTAATGAGTTCAATTCATATTATAAGCTGTCATATATTTTGATTAGTTTATAAACTGTTAGGTTTGTTCAAACATACTTAGCAATATGACACTAACTGATAACATTTTTGTGTCGATTCAAATGTATAAATGTAAAATTCATTAATATAAATGTCATATTTCTTGTACATCAAAAGAATATTTTTTCGAACGAAAAAAACTTATGTACAAATAAGGAAAACACAATTCGATTGCACCAAGATTTTTAAATAACTTTTGTGATCCAACAAAATTCTTAATTATACCCCTAAACGAAAAGATTTTTTTAAGTTCATCTTCATCTCTATTGTTAGTACGAACCAGAGTATGTTCAAATGAGCTATAAATTGTAAGAAATATTTTCTGTCGACTGTATGTTTAATATATGAACCAGCTTTGTAAGTGTTAAAAGGAAGATTGAAGATGTTCGTTGTTATTCTGTGGTTTACATGTTGGAGCGACTATTGTATTATTTATTTGTGGGTTTCTCTGTGCTGAGTGTTCTTGCATTTGTTTTATTATATTCTTTTTACGTCGTGGTTTCATTCTAGCGATATTTTTTAACATTGCTATATAAGTGGGAGATTTAGCTATCCATTAACCAGGTTCAATCCACCATTTGTTTTTAATGTCCTGTACCAAGACAGGAATATGGCAGTTGTCATTAAATAATTCGTTTCTTTGTTTGTTTGTCTGCGTTTGTTTTTGTTCTACGTCAGTGTTTCTGTTATTCCGTTGTTTTTCTCTTGTAGTGGATGTATTGCCCTCGGTTTTAGTTTGCAACCCGGATTTGTGTTTCTCTCAATCGATTTATGACTTTTGAACAGCGGTATACATACTGTTGTCTTTTTATAAGACAAATTAAAAAATAATAAAACAATAAAAAAAGATGTCATGTACTGTCATTTCAATGTAAATATGTTATTACCAAACAGTAATATGTATAGTTAATATATGTAAGAGGCATTGCCTCCTGTGACTACATGAACACATAACTAATATATATTATATCTTCTTTACTTTTGATAGATACCAAAAGAGGATTTATCATATTCACAGTTGACTTTATTCCTTATAGGTTTTATTCCTTCTGTTTGAAATACAAGGATTATCATATTGGCTCATCAAACAATTCATTCAAACAAACTAATGTAGTGTACAGGATTAAAACAGAACAGCCAAATGAGTTCATTATTTCTCTGATTACATATATTTATATGCAAGAAATTCTTTTCTTCTTGTTATTATGGTCAGCATTAAATTTCTAAATATAATAGTCGGTAGCTTAATAAAAAGAAATCCAGCTTGCAGTGAATTATTGGTTCATTGGTCGATTTTGACATCAATTGCAAAATGCAAATTTGTAAGTAAACAAATGTCTTCAATTTCTATGACTTCAAAAGGAAAGTATAACAGAAAAGGAAAGACTACTAAAAGTTGAGTAGGAGATTAAATAAATAACGAAAAGTGCAATTTCTGATTTAGCAATTGTGTGTTAAATAATGATAAAACTTTATATTGTAGGAATAGAAAAAACTGCATTAATGAGTGATACATTTCTTCACTTTTTACCTATGTCATTATGCTGTAATGTTTCTTATTAATTAACAAGTACTAGTATATCCAGTTAAAGTTTTGTTGCCATGGTGTAAATGGGTTTAAATTTACGGTAGTTATCAAAGGTATCAGTATTATAATTAAATACGCCAGACGCGCGTTTCGTCTACATAAGACTCATCAGTGACGCTCAGATGAAAATATTTATACAGCAAAACAAGTACAAAATTGAAGAGCATTGAGGACCCAAATTCCAAAAATTGTGTTTATATTTTGAAAAAGGAGTGTTATATCAACAAAAAGCCACAAAACATCACAGACATCTCGAGTTCAACAAATGGCCTTGAACTTTGTTTTAAAGTCTTGGTTTAATTTGCTCTTAAAGTTCTTGTTTGGTTTTGCCTGTCGACCGTCTAAATTCAAGCGCCATTGATAATTCTTATCTAACCGAAATGCATGTCTGGTGTAATAAATTCAGCCTGTTATATTTTGTGATTTTATGATGTACTTAAAAGCTCCCTCGCAAAAAACATCCTTTTATACTATGTGAAAACTCATGTTGCTTTTGATCTCTGAATTCGAATACAATTGGAAAATAACAAATCAATATCTAATTTAATATAGCCAATGTTAATCTACAGCATTTAATTCATGTTCTAGGCTGCCATAGATCTTCAGTATTTCACGATCATTTAAACAAACTGAGTAATCTGAAACCATCTGACATCGGCTGATAAGTTTTTGAATCGATTAAATCTGTTTAAAATGCAAAATTCATTGGTATACATGTCATATTGCTCGCACATCAAAAATAAATTCATATTGCACAGATTATGGTGTTAAAATATGCAAACATCAAATGTAACTACGAAGAAAGCAAATACCAAATATATATAATTATTTGGTTCCCAATGTAAATATAAGTGCATACCCTAAAGCAGGTAAAATGTTGTATTTTTATTTCATCTTGATATGAAACATATGCAACAGTAAACAACCTCAAATTTTGTCGATGTGTCAAAGGATAAAATAGAATCTTTGATAAAAAAAATAAATGATACGTTTATCTAAGGATAAAGCTGATAGACGGTTGATGCCTATGTTCCAAAGTGGTAAGAATGGATTCATATCTTCAAGTTTTGCAGACGCCATCATAATTTGGTTAACAGTTATGGAATATCTGTATCGTAGATGACATTTGATATGATCTACACTCAACACTCAATCGAAGCCACAATCATTTTCTCTTCCTCGATTGTGATAAAGGAGGATATTTGACACGTCGTTTCTGTAAGAAAGTATCAGAGTTGAAGTTGAAACATTGAAACAAGTAAACATTCGTCATGAATGGTTATAGTATGCGTATACAAGTACTAGTAGTCATATTTAAGCAAACAAAATTATGAAAACGGTTCTTTCGTGATTTGTAGATTGTCAAAAAGACAGCAGTTTTAAAAGAAACAATGATAATACCCGCTTCCGGTGCATATCAGTTGCGAGCTTTACCATGACATTTGCACATATAAATCATATTTACCAATGTGTATTTCAATAATAATGTCCAAGGGCAGTTTAATAATTAGAACTGCAATGTCCTCTTCATAAGAAACTGTTTTGTTAATTTGATAAAAGATGCCAATGAACAAAAATAATTTAGATTTGATATGAAAGAACATAGACTATAAAATATAAAAACGCTAGCCGCCAAATTCGAGGAAGTACTTAAAAGCGTTTATTAAGTGATTTGAATATGCAATGTTTTTGATTGGTCGTTGGTAAACGCCTGCTGTTTTTTTTGTAAAAGAGTAAACGTTTGTGGTTGGTGTCGTAGTATGTACTAACTAACATTTTAGGTAGTCTTTGTATCTTTTAAATGTGCGTAGTAATCGTGTATAGTAGTCTGATATAGTTAGTATTTAAGACTATTACATAACGCTCATCTAAAAGGTATTGTCACAATAAAAAACTCAAAAAAATATTTGTTTGTTTTTGTGATATAAAAAAAAGAGAATAGAACCGTGAAATGTGTCTAAAAGACAATATTCCGACCAATGAACAGAAAATACCCCAAGGCCACCTAATAGTCTTCAACACAGCGAGAAAATTCTGCATTTGTAGGCGTAATTTTGATGGTCCCCTCCCTTGAAAATGTGTATTATTTCAGCGAAAATGGAAACACTAATCATTCCCAAATATACATGTTTTTACTTTGGTAATTTTATGTATTTTATTTAAATATTCAGTTAAATACTTTTTGATCGGTTTTTGTTTTCAAGCCTTTAATTACTTTGCGTATTGTAGAGACACCGGTCTATAGATATAGGAAGATGTACTGTGAGTGCCAATGAGACAACTCTCCATCCAAATAACAATTTAAAAAAAGTAAACCATTATAGGTCAATGTACGGCCTTCAACACGGAGCCTTGGCTCACACCGAACAACAAGCTATTTGAATTTTGTGCTGTTTAAATTGTGTTGGATTACCGTATACCTAACATTTCAGTTTATTCATATGTATAATTTCCCCAAAACGCCTGTTCTCGAGTGTTAATTGAAGCTCATTCAAAAACATGTGTCGTGAGCATTGAAGTTTGTATGGTCTATTATGTAGATTTGTGTAAAACTACGCAACATGTTTTACAAAGTGTTATGCAACCTCCTTTAAGTTTTGTAATCTTGATATTGTAAGCTCTATAGTATCATAAAATTTACGTATGAACATTAGTATGATAATGCTAATGATCATGAATTGAACGTCCAGCGACAAATATTACTTCAGACAAGATGAGAATAAGTTTGTACAATATAAGTATAAACCTTGATTTGTACTAGACCAAAACCTTTATAGGATTTTAATATTATGCATTTCTACTTAACAATGAAAGCGTCACCAGGGAGACATGTTATAATATCCAAACAGATTATTCTGACTTTAAGATAGCACGTTTGCCCCTACCCCTAAATGTCAAATGAATAGCGGTGAAGCAGCAAACCCAAAGTTTCAAGTCTTAGGTTTGGCTCTCCATGGTTTGGAACCAAGATATGTCTCATACATGGAAATCACACTGTATACTACCGCATTTATGTGATAGTATTTAATAAGGGGTTGATATAAATGTAGTTCATGTTGTTGATAATGGACTTTCGTCTATTGCAAGTGGCGATTATCTATTAATATGTTTTGAATAAATTCTCAGTTAATGAATTTAAATATGAGACATGGAAATTTGTGGAAATCCTATTCCTAACAACGTGACAGTCTCTGTAAACAGAGTAATGCGAAAGTAGAAATGTTTTAAAAATAGTTAAACGACTTTAGATTCGCTACCATATTGGTCTTTATATTAATTATTTCAATGCATTGGGTTTTTTTTCACCTGTGATAGAGGACAAGCTCTCATATGATGTTTGAAGTTCTATTTTCAAAACTTTATCTACAAAAGTTTAGGGTTTGGCTACTTTGTAGTCTGTTTTGTATTGCCTTAGTTGCCGTCATCAGAGTTGTTACTTACGACTTGGCTGCCAGCGAGAATAGAGAATATGGTAATATTTTAAAAGTGCAGAGAGAATGTCATCAGCACACAAGTTACGTTTACGCATCGAAAACTGCCTAAAAGAATACATATCGAGTTTCTTATATTCGTTTTTAAATGATGAAAAAGGAAAATGAATTTTGCTATGTCATATATTATTGTCAATTTCTAATGTGTGGTCTTTGTATACAATTTCCTTTAGATATCATCTACAATTACAAAATACTTTTTCGTATAACAATAGACGAGTTTGCTGCTTATTGAACTTCATGTACATGTATCACCATTAATTAGCAACGTGACACCACAGTTTCCTTTTTGGAAAAAAAACGACAGGTATCCAGTTTCATGACATCTGTCATATACATGATTTTTATTATGGATCATATTACCTTTTTTATGGAGAGTGACAGAATGCAAAGAAATCACTGATAAAATTGCATCAACAATTTCAACAAATATATTTTAAGTTTCTAACTAATACAAATTATTCTAAATCAGTGTCGCGTGAATATCGGACATTGACGAAAGTGCCATTACAAGCGCATTGCATATGGATTAGTCTGAGATTCTGTCTTACTGTTTGACAGCAGGAGGAAGTTGGACCATGTAGGAGTACAGACTAAGCGGGGCATGAAGGAGTTATCTCCCTCAACTCATGTCGACACCCATTAAAAAGGCAATCTGTTGCATTTTCTCACCATTTATATATATGCTATCAATTCAATGTTGCAACACAAAAAAAAGTTGAAACATTTTCAATAGTATCGTGCAGATCTTTTTTCTAACATGCTCATAGTAAATTGTAATTACTGTAACTATACTAGGAAACTATTTTAATTAAAAATAATCCGATTTGGGCAATAAATTATTACACAATTCGATATTTTCGCAAATTGTTTTATAATATGGAGGTTATAACATTTGCTTGAAATTACGGTGCCATCACTTACTAGGTACTAAGTAGTCATGCAGTGTACGCATGGTATTAATTTCACATATATATTAAATTCTGTGTAACTCAAACATGCCATGGACTCAACAGTTAAACCGCTAAAGTCAGTGAAGATAAGACTGAGTTATTATTCCATAAAATGCATGTTTACAACCAGTTACATGCCTATAGGTCTTCTGGTACAATATTGATATTATAAACAAAAAGTATGTCTTGACAACCACGCCGTGAGTGTACCGACGTCCAAATTAAGGTCAAGAAAGGTACAGGTAACACCAAGTTCTTTTGTATACTAGGTTTATCCCAACTGAGAAAATTGGTTCCATGCCCATAATGTTATGGTTCTATCGCAAAGCAGCTCTGTATAAGCATGTTAGGGTCACAAATTGAATATAGTCTGTAAACATAAATCGTCAGTACAACTAATTTAAAACTTCTTTAACCGACTTTGATCCTTAAATAGTAAAATACAAATTGAATGAAATACGAAGTCAATAAAAATGTACCAATGATAACACTGTTTCTCAACATAGTAGAATACTTTGAAACGTCAAACCACTATTGTTCAACAGATAAAAGGAATCACAAAGAGGTCACAAATAAAGCTAAAGATTAAACATTTAATTATACAATTACAACATTTCAATTATCTAAAATACAATTAAATTCAAATTCAAATGTACATCTGTATTCTATACACAATACAATCGCGTGGTGGGTCACAAATCGCGAACGAACTTGACAAAAAACCTCTATTCTTTTTTTTACAAATTAATTCAAACATGACAGTCATTTTGTTACTTAAATTGAAACATTTCAATTGAATTTAAATCACAAATTCCATCGAAATTCTAATTCTTCCTTCTTAAAGGAACTGTTACTGACATATACTGCTTTTTAAAGCATTCAATTTAATAAATTTTAATATAAATTGAAATAAATGCAAAACGTACGATATAAAAATGTCACTGACGACAAATAAACGAGGGGATGATCGCGTTTTATGTACGCTGCATTTTACTCCCTTCATGGGAAACCAATAAAACTCGGAAAGGTATATCAAATAAAAATATTTCCGGTTTTTTTATGTCACATGAAAGGGGATCACTTGAATATATGACCTTTGTAGGGATTTAAGACAGGTAAACAACATGTAAATATCTGTGATGCACCAACATAAATTACTCATTAGTTCTATTCCTCAAACATGATTCCTTTAAAATTATTCTGAGGGGGAAAACTATTTTAAAAGTTTTAAAGTCTTGACAAATTAATTATCAATCTTTGTATTTCTTTTCTCATAAAATTGATTGATCTAAAGTAATTTATATATAAAACTTCAACCTACTCGCATCTTCATTTTAATTTAAATTTTTCATCGTTATTTTTTTTTTTTAGAAAAAAGTTGAATTTAAATTAGAAATTTACAATACTTATACAAGAAGTTCGTAGACATGGGAATCTTCTAAGTTTTATTTTCATGATGTTCATATATTTCCATACACAGAGGCGAGGAAGTGGTGCAATTTTGGAATGAAACTTTAACTTAACTAATGAGAGCTTGATCAATTGATTGCATGTTGGTTGCTTAATGTAAAGTGACAAATAGTTCATGCATATTCAGGACAAGTGCGCATTTGTGGTAAGCATCTTCAGCAATATTTCGTGAAATAGGCTAACCTCAAAAGTTTAGTGTAAGTACTTTGTTAACCTAATAAGATTATGATAAGTAAGTCATTGCTATATTTGATTGTAATAAGCATACGCAAAAATATTAAGGAACATTTCCACAGAAATTTAGGTGAAGAGACCATTAAAAATGTATACTAGCCTTTCGATTTTTTCCACAATAGATTTTACTAGGTACCATGGTATGGTATGTCTAAAACTTGCATTTTCTCTAATGCAGCTACAATTTGTTGCGTACATGGATGACGTTTTGCCGACTTTCAAAATATATAGCAAGTTTTCAACACAAAATGAGTACAAAGTACATGCGTCATAATGTGTATACTTTGGCTATCTTGTGTCCTTAGAAAATGCTTAAAGAATAAACAAATTAAATACGTTAGCATGTTTAATGGACATTTTTAAAAATGTAAAACTATACCCTGTATGAATTTATTTTTCTGAGGAATCAAATCCGAGTCTATGTGACACAAGGTTTTGAAATTAATTTAAAATTAATTGTTAAAATGAACACATAAATAATGAGGCTGTCAAACGAATTTGAGACTTATTGACTTATCCTAGACAATCCCCGTCTGGCTTGTATTCATATGCAAAAAATATAACTTAATATTTGTACATCTCTTTATTTACACAAAAGTACATATGAGATGAGCCAATTAATAACGCATTAAGAAATTCTTTTGGTGAATCATAATTTATTGTTAAGCAGTATATGAAACTTCTAAACGTGTGTTCGGCCTAACGACCGAACCATTATAAGCCAGGCTTCAACAGTAAATAGATTACGGAAAAACTTATTTAAAAACATTAATTATTTTATTAAATGATTTTTTTCAAAAATTTAATTAAATCTGACGTTTATATTTATAACTATTATGTTGACAAGGAACGAAATCGAGTGTAATATTTCACATCATAATTAATGTCAACTGCATTTAATTGAAATGTTCTTACATTTTCCCCAGCATGCCTACTTGTCTATACAAAATTGACTTAGTAAAAATATCCATATGAGATTATAAACCCCCTTCATCTTTATCATCAATAGGGTACTTTTGACTTATTTTTTGTACTAATATTGATAGCGCCGTGAGGTCTTGTAGATAACTATCTGATTCTAACAAAGAGTCGGATTTATTTTACACGAAATTAATCACCTCGTCCATGCATTCTTTCGTCCTCTTTCCCTTGAAAGTGACATCACGTGACATCACTGAATGAAACTTAGAGCAACATGAGGGGTGTCACATGTTGAGCAGGACTTGCTTGGTTCCACATGTTGAACATAATCTGATTTTACGTCACAAGAGGGGTGCCACATGTTGAGCAGGATCTGCTTTAACGTGACGCGAGGGGTGCCACATGTTGATCAGGATCTGCTTTAACGGGACACGAGGGGTGCCACATATTGATCAGGATCTGCTTTAACGGGACACGAGGGGTGCCACATATTGATCAGGATCTGCTTTAACGTGACACGAGTGGTGCACATGTTGAGAAGGATCTGATATTATATCTCCCTTTGGTACCCTCAGTGTCTTCTTTCAAATTGTCTTAATTTAACACTAAAGTTGAAACAAATTTAAAGCCTTATGATTTTGAAATTTAAACGAATCGGTTACTAGTACTTATCTAAAATATGTTAGGTTTGATTTACTGATAAATTATTGCTTTTAAAATATATGATTCAGAGGCAGATATTTCATGAATATTTATACATGTAATAATGAAATTTTTATTTTTTATGTAAATTCAACCTCCTTTGTACTGAAACAACACGATTTGTCCAGTTCTCACGTGATACTAGTAGCTCAAAAATGTGAAAAATCATGTTTTTGTAACTGATTGACAGCAAACAAACAACATTTTTTTGTTGTCAGCTGATTCAGTACAGATCTTATCTATCATATATATCCTATACAATAATGTGTTTTGCAACCATTCACTCTGATAAAAGCCTGAGGTATTGCTAATCATCCTACATGCGATCATATTGTTTGTATTGTTTGATTGGCTCGAATATTTATTTTTTTGACATTTTGGAAATTAGCGATTTAAACTTGTTTACTTCAAAATCCAGTTGCAAATATCTCATGTAATACATTGTACATGGATATATATTAAGCTAGGCCGTTTTCAAAGGGCGCGGCGCCATCCCTTTCCCCGAGTACCGCCCTGTGCCCTTTTTACAGTTTCCAGAGCGCCCTGCCTTTTTTGAAGGTCGATTGTATATTATTTTGTTCGTATTGATATGATCCGCTAATTACTAAATTATACCTGGCGAAAAGTTTATTACTTTGTTTACGACCACAAGCTTTAATAAAGCACATGTCTATTGACTTGTTGAGCACTATTTCATGACCTTCAGACGCCTTTCTTTGAAATGTAGTGCGGGATAGCTGTCTCAACGAGACTTACACCGATCTCATATCTCATATAACAGAAATCCTGTTTTATCTTGTCAAACACTTTTCTAAAAGGTTGCCAATTCAACCCTATACTAATTAATAAAATTATTGAACATTGTTTTTATTGGTATAAATATTGATTTTCTTATAAGTAAACTTACAAACATAATTGAATATTATTGCTATACACATATGCACATTCAATTCTACAATATATTGATACCTATAAAGGAGTAAGAGGAATAAGGCCCTTATTTGGCCCAAATATTACTGCAAATTTATAAGCATTGCACAAGGTCATGTTTTCTCCTTACTGCAAAATGACGTGTTTGCACTAAATCCATTGGATGTTAGATGCATATTGATTGATATTTAGTCCTATATACATTATATTGGGTTTAAACTAGCTGTCAGTAACCGAGTTTTCTCAGATTTGTACTTTGTGTCTTTTTTGTTAAAAGGGATGTTGAAATTCCCTCCCACATCGTTCTGTGTTTTTGTTAGAAGTTTTTCCTGCTTTGTATCGATTTGATGAGTTCAGCCATTTCCAACTGGTTTTTGTAGTTAGTTCCTATGTTGTATTGTAACACCACTGACCCAGGTTAGGGAAGGGTTGGTGCCTTCATGTTAATCCCTGCCTTATTCTTTATGTGCCTGTCCCAAGTCAGGACCTGTATTTATGTGGTTGTTGTTGGTTCTTGTCAGTGGTAAGTTGATAAAGGTAGGCAGTTAGTTTTCTCAATTAAATTGTTTCATGTTTTTCTTATCTAGGGATTTTTATATTGTTGAAGCTGTAGCTACCTATTATTACTTACATCCACTTCATTAAACCTCTGTGGATAGTTGCTTCATTGCCAATCATATCGCAGCTAAAATCATTTATTGTCAACTGGGTTGATTACAGTCTGATAGTTTACCAACAGATGTATCTGATATCAACATGTTATATTGTCTAATTTTAGTAATAAAGATCATCCATTAATTAAAGCATGAGGCTCTCACCTCTTATACAAACATAGGTAATTAAAGAACCTTAGTGAGCACGCTCACATACCCCACGTCCCCACATTGTCATTGGAGAAATTAAATAAGTATAAGAAAAAATATTGAATAATAATTTCCTGTCAATATACATAGTATGTCCTTATTATCTACAAAATTTCATGAAATTCTGTTGTGTGTTTTCAGAGGAGTTGAGATGACAAACTGTTGCAGAAGTACATTGAAGCAAATAAGTTCAAAGGGGCATAACTCCTAGATAAAAATTGAACCGTAATTTCCTGTTGATATGCACATCTACATAGTATGTCCTTATTATCTACAAAGTTTCATGAAATTCTGTTGTGTGGTTTGAGAGGAGTTGCGATGACAAACTGTTGCAGTAGTACATTAAAGTAAATAAGTTCAAAGGGGCATAACTCCTAGAAAAAAAATTGAGTCGCAATTTCCCGTCGATATGCACAACTACATAGTATGTCCTTATTATCTGAAAAGGTTTCGTGAAATTCTGTTGTGTGGTTTGATAGGAGTTGCGATGACAAACTGTTGCAGTAATACATTAAAGTAAATAAGTTCAAAGGGGCGTAACTCCTAGAAAAAAAATTGAATCGCAATTTCCCGTCGATATGCACAACTACATAGTATGTCCTTATTATCTGAAAAGGTTTCGTGAAATTCTGTTGTGTGGTTTGAGAGGAGTTGCGATGACAAACTGTTGCAGTAATACATTAAAGTAAATAAGTTCAAAGGGGCGTAACTCCTAGAAAAAAAATTGAATCGCAATTTCCCGTCAATATGCACAACTACATAGTATGTCCTTATTATCTGAAAAGGTTTCGTGAAATTCTGTTGTGTGGTTTGAGAGGAGTTGCGATGACAAACTGTTGCAGTAATACATTAAAATAAATAAGTTCAAAGGGGCGTAACTCCTAGAAAAAAAAATTGAATCGCAATTTCCCGTCGATATGCACAACTACATAGTATGTCCTTATTATCTGAAAAGGTTTCGTGAAATTCTGTTGTGTGGTTTGATAGGAGTTGCGATGACAAACTGTTGCAGTAATACATTAAAGTAAATAAGTTCAAAGGGGCGTAACTCCTAGAAAAAAAATTGAATCGCAATTTCCCGTCGATATGCACAACTACATAGTATGTCCTTATTATCTGAAAAGGTTTCGTGAAATTCTGTTGTGTGGTTTGAGAGGAGTTGCGATGACAAACTGTTGCAGTAATACATTACAGTAAATAAGTTCAAAGGGGCGTAACTCCTAGAAAAAAAATTGTATCGCAATTTCCCGTCGATATGCACAACTACATAGTATGTCCTTATTATCTGAAAAGGTTTCGTGAAATTCTGTTGTGTGGTTTGAGAGGAGTTGCGATGACAAACTGTTGCAGTAATACATTAAAGTAAATAAGTTCAAAGGGGCGTAACTCCTAGAAAAAAAATTGAATCGCAATTTCCCGTCGGTATGCACAACTACATAGTATGTCCTTATTATCTGAAAAGGTTTCGTGAAATTCTGTTGTGTGGTTTGAGAGGAGTTGCGATGACAAGAAACAGGACTGACGGACTGACGGACGGACGGACGGACGGTACGACTGACGGACTGACGGACGGACGGGTCAAAAACATTATACCCTCCGCAACTTCTTTGCGTGGGGTATAATAACATCATGTTGTTAGTTCATAAGAGTATTTAAAATATGAGATTCTAAGACCAAAAACAGCAGAGTTCTCAAAAAGTGGTGGTCCTAAGGTTTTGACCAAAATTTGCAAAGGACGGGCACAATTTCAGTATTTTTCAACAGAAATCATAGTGAAAACCAGCATATTTCCCTCAAGAACTCAAAAGATTTTAAGAACTCTGGAACAGGAACGAAATTGGTTAATAATTTAAAGATTTTGGTCTCCTGGGCCTCTGACATCTTACTACTCAAAACCTACACTGTTAATTTAGATCAATCCATTATGTACCAATATATGAACATAGAACGGAACAAGAATGTGTCCTCAGTACACAAATGCCCCACTCGCACTATCATTTTCTATGTTCAGTGGACCGTGAAATTGGGGTCAAAATCTCTAATTTGGCATTAAAATTAGAAAGATCATATCATAGGGAACATGTGTACCAAGTTTGAAGTCGATTGGACTTCAACTTCATCAAAAACTACCTCGACCAAAAACTTTAACCTGAAGCGGGACGGACGAACGCACGAACGGACGCACAGACCAGAAAACATAATGCCCCTCTACTATCGTAGGTGGGGCATAAAAATAACTTTGTAAATTGAAGATTATGCAAGATGAATTACGTCTGTATAATAAAGTACAGTATATTTCAAGATAAGTAATGAAAATCTGTCAATTTTAACTGACAAATTTGCAAAGGACTGGCACAATTTCAGTATTTTTCAACAGAAATCATAGTGAAAACCAGCACATTTCCCTCAAGGACTCAAAAGATTTCAAGAACTCTGGAACAGGAACGAAATTGGTTAATAATTTAAAGAGTTTGGTCTCCTGTGCCTCTGACATCTTACTACTCAAAACCTACACTGTTAATTTAGATCAATCCATTATGTACAAATATATGAACATAGAACGGAAAAATATTTTTGTAAATTGAAGATTATGCAAGATGAATTACGTCTGGATAATAAAGTACAGTATATTTCAAGATAAGTAATGAAAATCTGTCAATTTTAACTGGCAAATTTGGGGGAAATTTTTGTAAACTTAATTCACAGAATCAGTTGGTGATCAACTGACATATTTCTGACATGGTAATGACACTTCAAAAGAAAGTGGTGGGTTGAACCAAGTTTTACTGCTATCGGAACCTCCCCCTTATAGATGCTGATTCATTTACTCTCTTACATGTTTAAAAGGTCAGACCAAGTGTATAGGTATAAAACAACGTTTAAATCTCTCTTCTAAAGTGGGAGGAGATTTGACATGCATTAAACACATATAATCCATATTAAATATGAAATAATATCTGCATTTATGTTTAATATTTTATTTTATTGCATTTTTCTTTTTATGTAGGATTTACTCTATAAACAGCTGCCACAATCGAACAACAAGATCAAATGCTACCTTCGTTTTTCCTTATATTCATCTCTTTCTCTTTTTCTATGATTATCTCTCCTTTCATCACTCTCTCTATAGTCTTTTACTGATTTTGACTGATATTTATCAGAGCTGTACTTTCTATCATTATGAGGCGATTCACTATCAGATTTTGAATTTGTTAGATATTGTTTTTTCTTGGAATGTTTAACTGGTTCTTCCTCAGAGCTACTATCATATTTTTTCTTCTTTCTCTTTTTCTTTCTACTCTTACTCTCCTTGTCATCACTATTATCTGAAAACTGATCCTTTTTATTTTTCTTCTTTCTATGAATATGTTCATCTTCATCTGAACTGTCATTTTTTTTAGTTTTCTTCTTTTTGCTCTTCTTTCTTTCATCATCATCAGAACTCACTGAAACTCTTTTCTTCTTTTTACTTTTCTCTCTTTCTAATGACTCATCATCAGAAGTAACTGAATGTCTCTTTTTCTTTTTACTTTTCTGTCTATCTCTCGATTCATCATCAGAACTACTAGCATGTCTCTTTTTCTTTTTGTCTTTCTGTCTATCTAATGATTCGTTATCAGAACTTTCATATTTTTTCTTATTTGTCTTTTTGTCCCTAGCTTCTGATAATCTGCTATTACTCCTCTCTTCCTTTCCTCTATCCCTGGGTGCTGGTGACCTATGTCTGTCCGTCTGTCTTTCTCTCTGCCTTGGAGGAGAGTTCCTATCGTCCCAATTCCTTGGAGGTGTAAAGTAGTTGGCTCCCCTCCCTCTAGGTGGTGACCTCTGCCTTCTAGGTGGTGACCTCTGCCTGTACCTATCTCCTCTAGATCTTTGAGGAGAATACCTGTTGCGCCTGTCCTTGCTTCTTACTCTTTCATCTCTTCTGTTTCTCTCTGGTGACCTGTATTTTCTTCTATCAGGACTTCTTGATCTACTTCTGTGTTTTTTCTGCAATAAACAAAAGATAAAAGTTTATTTTAAATGAATGTTAACAAAACTGATTCAAAACATGGTTTGAAACTTGCTCATATAAGAAAAATAAAAGAACAGAGGGAAGTTACGGTACAATGCCAATCAGCCACATTACACATAACAATGCAACTTTCCTGATAATTAATGTTTCCAAACTTAAAGACCATAAATATTTTGAAAATACTTTTTTGGCACAAATTTTTGAACTTTTGTAAAATTTATGAAAATAGTTAAAAATTGACTATAAAGGGCAACATCTCCTTAAGGGGTCAATTGACCACGTTGATCATGACTTTTTTGTAAATCTTACTTTGCTGAACATTATTGCTGTTTACAGTTTATCTCCATCTATAATAATATTCAAGATAATAACCAAAAACGGCAAAATTTCCTTAAAATGACCAATACAGGGGCATCAACCCAACAAGGGGTTGTCTTCTACATCTGAAAATTTCAGAGCAAATAGATCTTAACCTGACAAACATTTTTATCTCTTGTCAGATTTGTTCTAAATGCTTTGGTTTTTGAGATGTAAGCCAACATCTACATTTTACCCCTATGTTCTATTTTTAGTAGTGTTGTCAAATCGTATTACTGATTAAAAATTACTGTTAAAAACATGAAACTAATTTTGTTACCTTAAGATCTTGCCCCGGCTGAGAGACAAGTTCTAATTAATTTTATATTTTTGGATGAACAATACCAATCAATATACTTGACAATTGATTACCACGACGACAATTTTTAAAGAAAACACAACTATTTAATGATTTCAATACAAATTTATATCAAATCTATTAAAATTGAAAAAAAAAGTCCAGTTAACCGGTTTAGCGTTTTTGGTATTCTGTATTCGGTTGTTAACCGGTTAACCATTGACAACACTAATTTTTAGCCATAATGGCCATCTCAGTTTGTTGGTTGTGTCACCGGATACATTTTTTAAATAAGATACCCAAATGATGATTGAGGCCAAGTTTGGTTAAATTTGGCCAAGTAGTTTCAGAGGAGAAGATTTTTTTAAAAGATAACTAAAATGTTGGAAAACTGGTTAAAAATTGTCTATCAAGGGCAATAACTCCTTAAGGGGTCAACTGACAATTTTGGTCATGTTGACTTATTTGTAGATCTTACTTTGCTGAACATTTTGCTATCTACAGTTTATCTCTATCTTTTATAATATTCAATATAATAACCAACCAGATGCTCCGCAGGGCGCAGCTTTATACGACCGCATAGGTTGAACCCTGAACAGAT
The DNA here is from genome assembly GCA_019925275.1 of Mytilus edulis. Classification (NCBI taxonomy): domain Eukaryota; kingdom Metazoa; phylum Mollusca; class Bivalvia; order Mytilida; family Mytilidae; genus Mytilus; species Mytilus edulis. The sequence goes on along the minus strand of CM034357.1, from coordinate 41,199,210 downwards.
GGGGCAAGTATGGACACAACATTCAAGCTGGATTCAGCTCTAAATTTGGATTGTGATCAAATAGTTGACACAGCATAGGTTTCTGACACAGAATGAATGTGGTCTAATGGACTTAAAAAAAATGTTTTGCCTTTTAGCAATTCACTATGCTGTTGAATATTAATCCTCTCAAAAAAATGTTTGAAAAAATTTTCTTTTTATTTATGAAATCTGATGAGATTTGAGGCTGATTAATGATTACACTGATTACTTGAAAAATTGTAATCAATTACAGCTGATTAACGATTACAATTACAATTACCCCAACTCTGATTGTATATTGTATAAAACAATGATTTAAGTTGATTCAACTACTATTATGGACAAAGAAAGATAACTCCAATTGAAAATTTCTTGCTATTGCGCAATATTGTGCAATTAGATATTTCTTGTTATTGCATAATACTGTGCAATTGAAGATTTCTTGCTATTGCGCAATACTGTGCAATTGAAAATTTCTTGCTATTGCACAATACTGTGCAATTGAAGATTTCTTGCTATTGCTGAATACTGTGCAATTGAAAACTTCTTGCTTTAAAATTGCACAATACTTAATATAATAATTTTGGATCCTGATTTGGACCAACTTGAAAACTGGGCCCATAATAAAAAAATCTAAGTACATGTTTAGATTCAGCATATCAAAGAAGCCCAAGAATTCAATTTTTGTCAAAATCAAACTAAGTTTAATTTTGGACCCTTTGTACCTTAATGTAGACCAATTTGAATAAAATTGACGGTACTAATTTTCTTGCACCAGATGCGCATTTCGACAATACATGTCTCTTCAGTGATGCTCGTGGCCAAAATATTTGAAATCCAAAGCTTATATAAAAGATGAAGAGCTATAATCCAAAAGGTCCAAAAAGTATAGCCAAATCCGTGAAAGGAATCAGAGCTTTGCATGAGGGAGATTCATTCCTTAATTTATAATAATTTCTAATATTTTGTAACAGGAAATTTTAATAACACAAAAAATCCGTATTTTCATGCCAGTACCGAAGTACTGGCTACTTGGCTGGTGATACCCTCGGGGACTAATAGTCCACCAGCAGAGGCATCGACCCAGTGGTAGTAATAAAATTGACGGTACTAATTTTCTTGCACCAGATGCGCATTTCGACAATACATGTCTCTTCAGTGATGCTCGTGGCCAAAATATTTGAATTCGGGACCAAAAATTAAGAATCTACGTACACAGTTAGATTTGGCATATCAAAGAACCCAAATTATTCAATTTATGATGAAATCAAACAAAGTTTAATTTAGGACCCCGATTTGGACCAACTTTAAAAACTGCGCCAATAGTCAAAAATTTAAGTACATTTTTAGATTCAGCATATCAAAGAACCCCAAGGATTCAATTTTTGTTAAAATCAAACTAAGTTTAATTTTGGACCCTTTGGACCTTAATGTAGACCAATTTGAAAACTGGACCATAAATTAAGAATCTACATACACAGTTAGATTCGGCATATCAAAGAACCCCAATTATTCAATTTTTGATGAAATCAAACAAAGTTTAATTTTGGACCCTTTGGGCCCCTTATTCCTAAACTGTTGGGACCTCAACTCCCAACCTTCCTTTTGTGGTCATAAACCTTGTGTTAAAATTTTTTTTTTTAACTTTTGATTTTTTTATTTCCAACAATTACAACATATACATTACATACATACAATATAATACATATAAGATAAATACAATGTCATTTTTATAAATAAATCTTAATTGGAAATATTTTACATTTTCTATTGAAAAGATAAAGAAATAAAAAAAAAAATTAAAAATTAAAAAATTAAAAGTAAAGAAGGAAAACAAAAAACAAAAACAAAACACAAAAAGATTATCCAGTTACATCCCTATCTATATTTTAAATATCAAATAATTTTGTTGAAAAAAAAAAAAAATTGAAAATTTACGAGACATATTTCTTTCGTAACAGCCATCATCACCGATCAAGTACATAACATGACCTTGTGTTAAAATTGATAGATTTCTATTTACTTATACTAAAGTTATGGTGCGAAAACCAAGAAAAATGCTTATTTGGGCCCCTAATTCCTAAACTGTTGGGACCTCAACTCCCAAAATCAATCCCAACCTTCCTTTCGTGGTCATAAACCTTGTGTTTAAATTTCATTGATTTCTGTTTACTTATACTCTTGTGTCAAAATTTCATAGATTTCTATTTACTTAAAGGGGCACTAGCCAAGAGATATATAAAAAATCTAAAGTTTGATTTTTTTTGTTCAATCAATAATAAAAGTGAAATAGTGAAATAACAATTCGCTTTTTGCAGCCAAAAAGGTTCAATTTTGTCAAATTACGCTAAGAAACATTGATAATTAGGTTTTCACTTGCAAGTGAATGAGTCGACCTCTTTAAATACGTATTCATGTGAACTTCAATTTAACCCCTGGCTAGAGATTGACAACGCATGTATTGTACGTGTACTGGTTATTTAAAGAAAAAGAATGTCAACATTGAAAGTGAAACTACGGTAAATCATTTGATTACTAATTCGATGCACATAAAATCATTCTTATACGGTAAAAAGCAATGAGAAACATCTATTTTTAATCTATAAAATAAAATCAAACAGACCTATAAAAATTCAATTGCACGTGTTGGTTTAATCTATTCATATCTTTATTTATGTTTACATCGCTTATATGGGCATCTGAGGTCAAATCGATAGTTAATTAGATGGCGTCTGGACTAAAATACACATGCAATGAACCTATATCTTATCTACCCCATGCTCTGTAAACTCTTTATTTTAGACTTTTGATAGTGTAGATAACTGTTTTACATTGTTATAAATCAAGTATGAGAATTTGAGTCAAATCGGTGACCATGAATTTGACAGCTAGTGCCCCTTTAAACTAAAGTTATAGTGCGAAAACCAAGAAAATGCTTATTTGGACCCTTTTTGGCCCCTAATTCCTAAACTGTTGGGACCAAAACTCCGAAAATCAATCCCAACCTTCCTTTTGTGGTCATAAACCTTGTGATTAAATTTCATAGATTTCTATTTTTTATACTAAAGTTATAGTGCAAAAACCAAATGTGTTCGGACTACGACGACGACGCAGACAACAACGCCAACGTGATACCAATTTACGACCAAAAATTTTTCAATTTTTGCGGTTGTATAAAAACTGCAAAATTTCCTAAAAATTACTAATTTGGGGGCAGCAACCCAACAATGGGTTGTCCAATTTGTCTAAAAATTTCAGGGCAGATAGATCTTCACCTGATAAACAATTTTACTCCACTTCAGATTTGCTTTAAATGCTTTGGATTCAGAGATATAAGCCAAAATCTACATTTTACCCCTATGTTCTATTTTTAGCCATGGCTGCCATCTTGGTTGGTTGGCAGGGTCATCAGACACATTTTTTAAACAAGATACCCACATGATGATTGTGGCCAAGTTTTGTTAAATTTGGCCCAGTAGTTTCAGAGGAGAAGATTTTTGTAAAAGTTTACAGACGCAGGACGTTGGACGCCAAGTGATAAGAAAAGCTCACTTGGCCCTTCAGGCCAGGTGAGCTAGTAATGAATCTAAAGTAATTAATGCACCCTGTAATTATTAATATTATTACATTAATTTCTTGTTTTATGGTTATATGCAGATTTTCGAATGCATATACAGTCATTAAAAGATTTTATTTCTAGCTACCGTGAAATACTGATTTAATCTCTGTTATCGAAGCATGATCTACTACATTGAATTTGAAGAAAAATGTTATCCTTTATTTGAATTTGATTTATAAATATGACCATATAAACATAACTAGATGAGGTAAGATTGAAAATGAGACAATTATAGTTTATACTACATTGGGTAAGTAATAAAATACCGAAAATAACAAAATGTATAACAATTCAAACAAGTTTCTGAAACTACAAGTTTAAAATATGCCAATTAAAACTGTTTTATTTCTGCAGTTTGAAAAACAGAAGAAAATACAAAGAGGAACCAAATAAATAAAATAGATGAAAAAAATGGAGGATGGGAACACAGCTGATGCCCACAATTACATATAACATTACAAAAGGACATAACTCAACAAGAAGTGAACATGACGCTACCTGAATTTGTCATGATATGAGTTATGTGGTGATAAGCAATGGGTATAAGTTTCATAACATTTGGTTGAGGCAAAGTTGAGTCAGAGAATGAATCATAAAATTCAGCAATTTTTCTATTTGTAAAGGGGCTTACCTCTAGAAAGCTAAAAGTGACACCACCCAAATTCAAATGTGATCTGTGTTGTTGTAATAAGCATTGCGATTGATTGTTGGTGTTTTAACACCACTTTTAAGTGCCACATTTGGCCGTCAGTTTTTATAGGTGGAGGAAGTCAGAGTATCCAGAGAAACCACTGACCTTCCATTGGAAAACTGACAATCCTAGTCAATTAAGATTGGAGTCTAGTACATCCCGCACGAGCAGGGTTCAAACTCACAACCTCAGTGTTGACTGGCTGTGATTACAGTAGAAGATCTACTTAGATCACTTGGCCACCAAGGCCCTTAAATAAGCATTGTGTATATTAAGTTTCATGACATCTGGTTGAGGCAAACTTAAGTTAGAGAATGGAAACTAATTGCACGCTGGTAGGGGCATAAAACTAGAGGCTCTAAAGAGCCTGTGTCGCTCACCTTGGTCTAGGTGAATATTAAAGGAAGCAGATGGATTCATGACAAAATTGTGTTTTGGTGATGGTGATGTGTTTGTACATCTTACTTTACTGAACATTCTTGCTGCTTAAAATTATCTCTATCTATAATGAACTTGGCCCATTAGTTTCAGTGGAAAATGTTAGTAAAAATTTACAAATTTTATGAAAATTGTTAAAAATTGACTATAAAGAACAATAACTCCTAAGGGGGTCAATTGACCATTTCGGTCATGTTGACTTATTTGTAAATCTTACTTTGCTGAACATTATTGTTGTTTACAGTTTATCTCTATCAATAATAATAATATTCAAGATAATGACCAAAAACAGCAAAATTTCCTTAAAACTAACAATTCAGGGTCAGCAACCCAACAACGGGTTGTCCGATTCATCTAAAAATTTCAGAGCAGATAAATGTTGACCTGATAAACAATTTTACCCCTGTCAGATTTGCTCTAAATGCTTTGGGTTTTGAGTTATAAGCCAAAAACTGCATTTTACCCCATGTTCTATTTTTAGCCATGGCGGACATTTTGTTTGGATGGCCGGGTCACCGGACACATTTTTCAAACTACTAACCCAAAAGATGATTGTGGCCAAGTTTGGATTAATTTGGCCAAGTAGTTTCAGAGGAGAAGATTTTTGTAAAAGATTAGTAAGATTTACGAAAAATGGTTAAAAATTGACTATAAAGGGCAATAACTCCTAAAGGGGTCAACTGACCATTTTGCTCATGTTGACTTATTTGTAAATCTTACTTTGCTGAACATTATTGGTGTTTATAGTTTATCTCTATCTATAATAATATTCAAGATAATAACCAAAAACATCAAAATTTCCTTAAAATTACTAATTCAGGGCCAGCAACCCCACAACGGGTTGTCCAATTCATCTGAAAATTTCAGGGCAGATAGATCTTGAACTGATAAACAATTTTACCTCTGTCAGATTTGCTCTAAATGCTTTGGGTTTTGAGTTATAAGCCAAAAACTGCATTTTACCCCATGTTCTATTTTTAGCCATGGCGGCCATCTTGTTTGGATGGCCGGGTCACCGGACACATTTTTCAAACTACTAACCCTAAAGATGATTGTGGCCAAGTTTGGATTATTTGGCCCCGTAGTTTCAGAGGAGAAGATTTTTGTAAAATATTACTAAGATTTACGAAAAATGGTTAAAAATTGACTATAAAGGGCAATAACTCCTAAAGGGGTCAACTGACCATTTCAGTCATGTTGACTTATTTGTAAATCTTACTTTGCTGAACATTATTGCTGTTTACTGTTTATCTCTATCTATAATAATATTCAAGATAATAACCAAAAACAGCAAAATTTCCTTAAAATTACTAATTCAGGGGCAGTAACCCAACAACGGGTTATCCGATTCATCTGAAAATTTCAGGGCAGATAGATCTTCACCTGTTTAACAATTCTACCCCATGTCAGATTTGCTCTAAATGCTTTGGTTTTTGAGTTATGAGCCAAAAACTGCATTTTACCCCTATGTTCTATTTTTAGCCATGGCGGCCATATTGGATTGTTGGCGGGGTCACCGGACACATTTTTTAAACTAGATACCCCAATGATGATTGTGGCCAAGTTTGGTTTAATTTGGCCCAGTAGTTTCAGAGAAGAAGATTTTTGTAAAAGTTAACGACGACGACGGACGACGGACGACGGACGACGACGGACGCCGGACGACGACGGACGCCGGACGCCAAGTGATGAGAAAAGCTCACTTGGCCTTTTAGTACACTTTTTTTTTTATTTATCAAATAAAACAGTCAGAGATGTTTCAGTTTATTTTCAATGCACATTTCTATATCAAACTAAACTATAATACACTTTATCTTCTTTTTATTAAGAATGATTGATTCTTGTCTTGAATTCTAAAAATGGTTGATGTACACTTTTTGAGGGAGGGTGGGGGTCTGAAAAAGTGTATGTTTCGATGACAATTATGGATGACCCCCAACTTATTTTCTGTTCTGTTCTAATTATATGGAGACATGAACTTTGGTACTTATTGTAATTTATTTAAGAAATGACTGTAATTTTTTTTCTGTCTATGAAGAAATAACATAAAAAATTTGGTGCACACTGAATAACGTGCGTATGGGGTATTTAACAAAGTGCACCACATTTTTATGTTATTTTGAATAGACAGAAAAAATATAACAGTAATTTGTTATAATTTAATTCTAAATTCCATTTTAAACTGTAGAAAACCATGAAAAATGTTGATGACGTCATGGTCACATGACTAAATTATGTCTATGGGCCGATAACAAAATAACGTCAGCCAATCAGAATATGCGTTACATCCAAAATTAAATTATTGAACATAGGAATTTAACAAACCCTGATATGATGCCTTTTTGTAATTCAATAAACTTTAAATTTTAACCACTTTTTCAAATGACACAAAAATGTAAAACTGGCATAAATAAAATGGAAAACATCACTTTATAAATAACTTAATCTAATGTCAAAATAATATCTTGAACCAATGATTAACATTCGAAGAAAGGTTTTAGGTTTAAGTATAGTAAGCATCTTATATCTAAACAACTTCACTAATATTGGACACTTCATGGATGAAGGGAATTAACTCATTTTTATTCTTTCTCTTTTAAAATATTCAAGTTAGGCAAAAACAAGATATAATACTATTTTATGCCTCTTGGTATTCTTTTACATGTATACTCTAGCTGTTTTCTGTGACTACCTACAATCATACTTTATTCCTATTTGAAGGAATTTCTTTACATTTATTTACAAATATTCTGACTGAAATATTAAGTTAAATTCTCAGTTTAAAATCAACCACTGGTGTAAAAAAAATCAGTTTAAGTTTATTGAAAAACATTGCATGCATGGTGGTCCAAAAGATGTGTTGAAATAATTCTTACTCTAAATTCCCCCTTTCTCCCATATTTCATCAGTTTGTGATATTGTATTTTCAGAAATTGATGTATAATGTTAAATTTTTCCCATTATTTAAAACCTTACATTCATGACATTAATTTGCAGTAATATGCAAATGTTCAAAATGCATTAAGTTTAACAGTCAGTTTAACAGATTATATTACCCATATTCCATACAAAACTGATGTAATCTTTTATCTAATGCACATCTGTAAATTTTATGTAAAATATGCATTTAATATGAAAATTATCATCGATTTAATCGCATTTTGTAAATATTGCAATAATTCATTCCTAAAACAAGTTTATAATATGCAAATTAAAACTTGTTCTTTTTCTACAATAAATGAATCATTTGAAACTTTATTATTTTTGTTTTGTATAAATAGACGAAAAAATACAGAAAAGCCCAATCCATGTCTATAAATTATTACATGGAATATGATTTACAAAGACTTTAATGATTCTGCTGATAACCAGTTTTGATTTATTAAAATTACAAAATAAAATTCCAGCGCAAAAACCTTATTTTGGCATACACATGTAATTTAAAAGTAATAAACCTATGATTTTACTTCATTTATAGTATTTAACATTAACCAAAAACTTGAAGACTAATTTACTATCATAGGCTGGCATAAATATAACTCATTTTTATAATATTAAATGATGTAAGAATTGGCATTTTTGTCAGTCATTGGCCCAACAAATTTTCAAGATCTAGGACACAGCAAGTTGTTTTTAATAGTACATAAATGAATAAACATTCCTTAAATTTTGACAGAGAGGTTCGGTAGCAGCATGAAATGTCTTTAGAAAATATAAATACATAATTTCAAAACTTAATATTTAAATACAATCTTGAGTTAATGGTTTAGTGCTTTGAGTAATATGTAAGAGTACAGTCAGACCTTGTATCGCCGTTTAATCATATTTTCTAATGTTCACCAGGCTACTCTATAAATATTCCTATCAGAATATCCTGGAAGAAGGGCAGTAACTCATTTTTTTTTCTGACAAATAAAATATTCATTTTTACAAAATATTCCTTATTTTTGTGTTGTTGGGCTATCTAAATAAAATATATCTTTATATATAGCTTACCAACTGTAACAAAATCAACAACTAGTAAAGTTTTTTTCTTCTAATGTAAATACCATATGTAAATTTAGCAGTTGTGAATGCATGATAGTTGAAATAATTTTTCATTTAAAATTTCATCTCTCCAAAAAACTAAAATAATATTCCCTAATAGTTATCAAAGGTACCAGGATTATAATTTAGTACGCCAGACGCGCGTTTCGTCTACATAAGACTCATCAGTGACGCTCATATCAAAATATTTATTAAGCCAAACAAGTAAAAAGTTGAAGAGCATTGAGGATCCAAAATTCCAAAAAGTTGTGCCAAATACGGCTAAGGTAATCTATGCCTGGGATAAGAAAATCCTTAGTTTTCCTAAACTAGAAAATAAGAAAATAAGTCTCATGTAACATTGCAACGTGTTTTTGTACAAAACAATATTAATGTGTAAGGAAGTGTGTAAATATTGTTGATTTGAATACCAATTAAAATTCATTTTATAGATAAAGCTATAATTTGTTCCTGAAACAAGTTTTAAATATGCAAATTAAAACTTGTTTTTCTACAATAAATGAACCATTTGTTATTTCATTAGTTTTTGTTGACGGAATAAATCAGCACATGAGGAAGAACAAAATGATCTTCAATTCATGTTAACATATCTTTCCATACAGTTTAATTAATAAAGACTTTAATGAGGATTTTTATAAACATTTATAATTTATTAATCTTGAACAATAAAATAAATAAATTACTTATTGTATGTCCTGTTCTAATCATAAGAAGACATAAACTTTTGTACTTTTAGTAATTTATTGCACATTGAAATTGAACAAAGATTGGTATTTCACCATTTTTTATAAGTCAATAGACAAAAATTAAAAAAAAACATTATACAACAAGATGTCAAAGTGGCATGAAACTTTATTTTCAAAATATTTAAACAGATTGATTGGAGTTTAAATGACATTTTTTAGTGCCACGTTTGGGCTATTTCGTGGCGGTAAGTTTTTAGGGATGGAGAAACCATAATGCCCAGAGAAAACCACTGACCTTTGATTGGAAGACTGACAATCCTAGTCAATTAAAATTTAAGTCCAGTGCAGGTACACGAGCAGGGTTTGTTCTCACAACCCCAGTGTTGACTGGCTAGTAGAATAGTAGAACTACTTAAACCACTCGGCCACTGAGGCTTTCAAAATATTGAGGATATAAACATAATTCAAATGTCATAAAAACAATATCCAAGTCATTTGATAAAATTTAAGTACTGTATTCTTTTGTATGACAACAACCTCATTTAAAGGGAATTTTATAATGGATATTAGTATTTTATTAAAAACATAAACATGTTTATGAATGAAGGGGAAGTAACTCATTTTGATTCTATTTATTGCCTTTTTCAGATAAGTTGGGCCACACAACATTTTGTTTAGAAAAATCAAATAGACGCTTTGATGGTCTTTTACATACCTAATAACTGATTTAGTTTTAAAGACTTATTAACCCAAATACATTATGCTCCTTGTTTTAGTGCCAATAGTTTTGTTGAAATTGTCTCCCCTTACCTAATCTATAGCCTACAAATTTATTTCATGTACCTTATTTCTGTAATCATCTTCTCGGTCATGTGACTTGTCCTTGTGTTTCTTCTTAGAACTCTTGTTTTCACCATTTTCTTCAAATATCAGTTCATAATTACTGTGGATTGTTAAAGATAGATATGTACAATATGTTCCTTTGTTACAATATATTGAAATTCTACTTAATGTTACAGAGTTTTCATCTTCAGGATTGACACATTATTAAAGTATGTTCCCAAGATTGGAGTAAAAAGTATATTCATAAAAATACTGAACTTCGAGGAAATTTAAAAACAGAAAGTACCTAATCAAATGACAAAATCAAAAGCTCAAACAAATCAAACGAATGGATAACAACTGTCACATTCCTGACTTGGTACAGGCATTTTCTTAAATGGAAAATGGCAGACTAAACCATTTAATAAAAACAAGCTGCTAGAAATGGCAAAATGCAATATATTAAAGTCCATTTAAAGTTTTATAAGAAGATGCAGCATCCATAGCATGTTTGCATACTTGTTGCTTACACAAGGAGGTTGCGAGAGTAGAATCTAATACAACCTCCTTGGTTAAATCTTCATCATTTGGAATCTTATCCACAGATGTCTCTGTGGCATTCATGGCACATCTCCTAATTTCTATACAGGTATTCAAAATTGACATTCTAGGATTTGACTTGGGTTTTTTTTGTATTATGATTTTTCTTTTTTGTAGTTGCTTTTCCATCATTTAGGGAAAAAACATTCAATAGTAATGCTTATAAAAATGTTTCTTGGTATAATACAAATCTGAAAATAAGCTGATAAAGTGGAGAAATTGACCTTATAAAGTTTACATGAATTTGTGTCTGTCATATTGGGATGTTTGTAATTGCATAATTTATGGGGTGAAGGTATAAAAAAAAATCCATTTTGGTGAAATCAACCGTCTACTGTAAATTCAGAAATTATTGTGTGCATTTACTATTGCGATTTTGTCATTTTAGACTTAAATGCAATTTTAATTATTACGATTTTAAGAAAAATCCTATTTAATTCATATAAAACATTTCAAAATGCGAGTTTAAATTATAGTGTTTACAACTCTGTCGCATTTTTCGCAATAATTTCTGAATTTACAGTAACTTTATTATATGATTTGTGGTATTCATTTTTGATACAAAATTAGTACATGTACAGAAAAAAATAACCACAAAAAGCAAAGAAACAGCTCAGCATATCAATAACATGAAACAGAAAGGATACTTGTCTTGTCTCTGTGATTTATCTTTAATTGTATATTTCGGTTTCTTTGGATCTTCTTTTATTGTTTCCACACCTTTTCCTGCAAGAGAGAATGAACAAACTGTAATAGCAATTACTCTTCAGATGGTTTTTTTTAAATGTAACAAATTCTTTAACTACTAAGACAATTTATTAGCATATATGCAGTCATTGCCACTTCCATTGTAAATAAACATATATATTTCTGTTAACTCAGAAATGTCACCAATTTAAAATTATTGCAAAAATAAATGAAGACTGCTCATAGGATTTGAATTTTACGATTCATAATGTAAGACAGGTCATGGAAAATATATATTTGTTTGGCTAATTACTACCATATTATAACCTAAATGTAACAGAAGAATCTTTATTTATTTTGTGCCATTTAAATATTATTAGGGCTAATCCAGAAAAAAATGTATGGGGGGTTGGAAGGCAGTTTTTTGTCAACACCCGCCACCCAGACAATTGTAATTGAGAATTATAGTGCATTATAATGTGAAAAGTTGCTCTGATACCCATCACCCATGTATTATTAATACAATGTGCCTTCCAACCCCAACCCCCCTACATTTTTTTCCTGAATAGCCCCTTACCTTTTCCTTTCCATTTGACCTTGGAGACAGACTGACTGAAGTCTACGTGAATCCTCCTATCATCAATCAGTACATTATCCATCTTAAAGTAAGCACTCTCACAATCTTTTTTCTAAAAAAAATGTTTTATTTCTCTTTATATCAATAATAATAAATTCTTTATACAAAGTGGGTAATAACTTAGTTAAACTTCAAATATTTAACTCTCTTGAGTACTAGGATTTGATAGTTTCTGGTTGCTTTATATTTAACTACGTACTAAAGACTGAACTATAAAGGACATATTGTTCAAGTTGTTATAGACTGTGTGTTGAGCTTGACCTTGATGTCTTTTGGTTGTTCCTGTTATTGAGTTCCTGTCTTCAAATCAAGTTCATATTGTACATGACATGAAAACACATAAGACAAATCAAAGAGCTGAAGAGCTCTGAGGGAAAAGACGGCCATTGTTTCAATTTTTAGGGGGGTATCTTTTGATAGTCTGAATGAGCAAAAGAACAGCTAGAACATATAGAAAGGCTAACAATAATGAAACTAATTGTTGTTTATTGTTATTTCATTTCATTAGTCAAGAATTCATCATAGAGACAATATGGACCAATGAGATCTGCACCTTCTAAATCAAAACATTTGATTAAAGTTGGGAGTTAATTATCTAAAATTCAATTGAATTTAACAACTACTACAATATATTTTAGAATTTTAATTATGTACAACTGAACGGCAGGCTAAGACCATTCTCAATTTTTTGTGACAGTATTCTCAAGAAAGTGAGGACTGAAAAATCTATTAAGTTTTAATTTCCCATTGATAAAGTTCCCAGTTACAACTTTCATCACAGGGATACATGTATTTATAAAAATCAAATATGATTGATATAAGCTGTGTGAAGTTTGTTTCCAGATCCCACATTTTGATATATCTGTAAAATTCATGAATAAATAGCTTTAAACTACAAAAAACAATATTTAAAAAAAAATGAAAAAAATAATGACCACTACAATAATTATGTTGGTACGCAAAATTATTTTTTAGTTGATGACTACTTATCATATATATACTTAATGTGACATTTTTAGTGTTCAGATACATTAACTTTCATTTAAGTGGGTAATTACTCATCAATTGAGGTGCTCCTTAATTGGAGAAAGATTCTAAAAACATAACTTTACAGAAAGAATGAATGAAAACTGCAGTTACTCTCCCCAATCTCAATAGGTATAAACTACAAAAAGCAACATTTAATTTTTTTAATTTTTTTTTTACCATTTCAATAATTATGTTGGTACACAAATTTTTTTTTATATAGAAGACTACTTATCATATACTAAATGTCACATTTGAAGTGTTCAGAAACATTTACTTTGATTTTAGTGTATAATTACTCATCAATGGAGGTGCTCCTGAATTGGAGGAAGATTCTAAAAACAGAACTTTACAGAAACAATGAAAACTGTCGTTTCTCTCCCCAATCTCATGTATCCCCATTGACATTGTTTACCGCGAAAGTTGACCTACATGTACAAATTATCTGATTATAGCCTCAGATTAAAGCATTGCATGTTGGTGTGTGAATGATCTTCACTACAGCAAACATCATTAGGTTTACATTTAACAAATACGGATTTTAAATTAGTATACAAATACTGTGAATGATTTTTATAATGAATAAAGGATATCCCTGTGTGGCATTCCAACAATGACGTCACTAGGTTAGATATATTTAGAATATTTCGTAATACTGATTTTTCCGGACTGTAAAATAAACGTATATAGTGTAAGGGAAAGCTCAGTATACGATAATTTCACGAGAAACAGAAGGGAAATGTGTAAAAAATGTATTTAAAGTCAATCTGTTCTCCTTGTCATCAATTTCAGTATGACATTTTGAGGGGGTATCCAAACTATCAAAACAAAATGATTGACGTGAGAGAATGATACTCTGGCCAACCCCATTAGGGAATTGACGGCTTGAAGCCGTCTTTCCCCAAAAATGCTCATTGGGACTTAGCTCTATGCTCTTTTTTTTCAAGTCTTATCCATGTCTACTACCATTTATATCATTTTTTGGTAAAAATAATAAATGCAAATGCTTATAATGATTATAATCTTATCAAACGCAAGGAACAATATAAACAATTCAGACTACAAGCTGATCATTTTGCCCTCCCCCTAGATCCAACTTTGAATGAGTAGAAAAGACTAATTTCAACTTTAATACATGTATAGACAATCTCTAGTTTTTATGTTAACATTAATGCTACCTTTTCAAATTCAATAAAGGCATACTGTAGGGACTCTCCTGTTTTCTGATCTCTGATCACTTCACAGCTGAAAAACATACATATCAAATATTACAGCCTGAAATCAACTAGAATTCTTGAAAACTTATTGCCATCGCTTTACTCATGTGTTTATTAGGTAAGATCCACTCCTCATTTGAAAAGTTAAAGGATTAATTTCATAATGGAACAAATTTGTGTCAAGACAATTACGACTTGTTAGGGTAAATAGTTCAAGTCATTGGCAATGTTATATTTCTATTATCATATAAACCTACAGGCAAACAAGAATGTGTCCCAAGTACAAGGATGCCCCATCCGCATTATCATTTTATCATTTTCTATGTTTAGTGAACCTTGAAAATAAGGTAAAAACTCTAATTGGTCATTAAAATTAGAAAGACCATATCATAAGGAACACAATACTAAGTTTCAAGTTGACTGGACTTCAACTTCTTTAAAAACTACCTCAACCAAAAACTTTAACCTGAAGCGGGACGGACGAATGGACAGAAGAAAGAAGGGACGGACGAAGGAACAGACAGACCAGAAAACATAATGCCCATAAATGGAGCATAAAAAGTGATATTGCGAGTATTATTGAATGTTTCTACCAAACAATGTATTCTAAGCAAAAACATTTTAGTTAATAAATATATTGGGTTTTATATGTCTTATGCATATATACATGATTATGCAATAATAATTTATGAATTTACAGGACTTATAGTGATCGCATTGTCATTTTGAGTTTATTAATTGCATCAAAGTGGATTCTATAATGTCTCTGAACTACATAAGTCTAAAAATGACAGCGAAACTGATTTTTTTTTAATGTGCATATATTAAGTTATACATTTTAATAAATTTCTTTATTATCGTTCTATACATTGCAGCAGGATCAGCACATGCTTTTTAACAATTTCAAAATCAACATTAAAAAGCATAAATTGTGCTGTTATTATCTGATTATAGATATAAATTACCTTTTTATTGTACCAAATCTTGAAAATATAATTTCCAGATCTTCATCTGTAGTGACAGAGTTCAGTTTACAAACAAACAGAATGTTTTCAGGTGCTGTGATGTCTGTAGAAGGTAAATCTCCTATCTATTAAAATAAAATGTGTATTGGTGTAAAGAACAAGTAAAATATCTTTAGAAAAAAATAATTTATGCAGCTCATTCTATTAATTTTTTGAAGTTACACAAGTAGAAAAATACTGCGAAAAATAAATTAACCTCACATTCACAACTTTGTTGTTCTCTAATATGAGCACATTCTTAAATTCCTAAAATAAAATGTTACAGCATTAAAAAAAAAAATTTTTTTTAGAAGAAAAGTATCTGGTTTAGTCCTCAATGCTCTCCAAATTTTGTCTTTATTTTGCCTTTTAACCTTTTTTAATTTGAGTATTACTATTGAGTCTAGTAGGTAAAATGCATGTCTATGCATGTGTTTAAGCATTGTATCTATGATAAGCTTATTTACCTATGTTGCCAAAATATATTCTGACACACTATATACTATGTATTTATTAACTATCAATAGCACATGGATTTGTTGTTATATTACATATATGGGAACATGTATTCATGTTTACAATAATATTAAAATCATTTTAGCATAACAATAAGTGACCTTAACAAAGTTAACAGTTTAAAGTTCTTTGTATATAGACTGGACGTGACATGGACTGGCCATTCACGGTAAAAGTTTACATTGAAAATAAGTTTTCATAGCTTGACCATTTGAAGCTCAGTCTTAGTGCAGTAAAGTTTCCCCTTCCCTCCCCCTTGTGAACATGTTTTGTATTAATTTCTAATCATTGTAAACACATTAAGTTTTTTATGCAGATCTTAAAAAGAATATTATGCAAATATTGTTTTGTGATATGAAAGATTCTATTTCATTATTTTTCATTGTAGATATGTTTGTAAGACATGTATGCTGTAGCAGTCTTAGTGTGCTGGCAAAGTGATAGAGGACAGTTGTGTTATAAGAAAAATGAAACTTTGCAGCACTTGTCTAGGCGAGCTGTTTCCCATAGATATGTGTTCGTTCATAAATACTTCATTTCCGTTTGAGGCCACGAATAAGGAAATAATGTCTTACCATTTCTAATAACTGGGCATTAGCTTTTTCTTCTCTCTCTTCCATAATTTCTCTTATTTCTTCTTCTGTCATTCCTTCCAAGTCATCAATTTCAGCATCAGCAGCTAAACGTGCACGCTGTAAAACATAAAAATTT
This sequence comes from Mytilus edulis, assembly GCA_019925275.1. Taxonomy (NCBI): domain Eukaryota; kingdom Metazoa; phylum Mollusca; class Bivalvia; order Mytilida; family Mytilidae; genus Mytilus; species Mytilus edulis. The sequence continues at coordinate 41,182,488 of CM034357.1, read as the reverse complement.
TAATTAGTACTATTTTATTATTGTTTTTGTCAAACAAATTGTAAAAGCGATCCTTCACTAAAATTATGTCGTGATAAAGTTAAGCTTGCTTTGTTTTATCTGTTGCATCTGTTTTTGCTTTATATAATTTTTAATTAAAAGACTTCTTTATGTTTTATGGAAAACAGTATACTAGATCTTTAAAACAAAAGACCAGACGATGTAAAAATGTAAACAAAAAAGTTTGCAATGTTTAAAACCTTTTATTTTATTTACAAATTGCAGAATTCTTAAATTGAGGAATTTTCCACTAACAACTATCAACATTAAAAGCTATAATAATTGATCAAAATGTGTTTTTTAATCTATATTTTCAATAAATGTTATCTGTCTTTCCAGGAAAACATGTGTCAGATACATGTACATGTACCAACTCCAAATAATATATAAGCAAAATCCTTTAGTATAGGAAATCATATTCCAACTTTTTTTGTTTATAGAGAAGGATCAGTTTATGAATTTTTCAAATAAAACTGCTGGGACAGATGTATAACCTTAATATCAGTTGAAGTGGAGGAAGCAGATGTCTTTCATATATCTCAGAGAAACAATGTTTGGGGGAGAAGTCTTACCTCAATAACTGCTGGAGGGGGAGAAGGAGATCTGTCTGGCATATCTAAGCCTGGTGGATCTTCAAAAGGATCTTCTAATATGATAGTGTGGTGTATTCTGGAATAATCATAATTCAAACTTATAGATCATTACTTATATTAATGGTGTGTTATGATTGTGATGTTTACATTATTGTAAAAACTGTAGAAATGAACTAGAAGTTTCTAGTGGAATAAATATTCTGTAATATTATTTCCAACAAATTTCATATTTTTTATAAGAACATGTTTTTTAACATGTAAAGGGCTTTGAGTAACTGTAGTGTTATATAATGTGCTATTAAAAACTGCCTTGTAATAATAATAATAATAATAGTTGTTCCTTAAGCCTCGGTCACACCTTAATGGATAGCTCGAAGAGATGCCTCAGTGAATATAAGTTTATCAAAAGTCAATGAAACCACTTTGGCCGAAAGTGAATGTCAGATTTCAAAAGTCAATTAAACCACACATTTACCTCACCAAAAGACAGTAATTGTATATTATTGTGTGACCTAAGGGAAATAATTCAAAATTTTCAAATGGCATAATGGGGATATAATCTGCAAAAAGAAGAGGTTAGAAAGTAGGATTTCCTGGCCTGTATTAGGATAATGATACTCGCCAAAGTTGCAAAAACAAATTGCAAAAAAAAGTTGGTGCTCAGTTTTTGTGATACTTTTATAAATGAACTGTATAAAAAATCTTTTATTTGTTCATTAAAATATATTCTACCTGATATCCCTAAATGGTTTGAACTTATCATCACAATATGCTTCATTTAACTTTTGGATGACCTCTAACCCTTCGGTGATCTCACCAATAACTGTATGTACACCATCTAAGTAGTCCAACGAATCACCAAGAGTCAGGAAAAACTGTAAAAAACATAAAATGGACATGATATACAAATAACTTGTAAACAGCTCTAACAAAACCTTGTATGAATTCATTGTTTACAAAAAACTTGAAATGTATTAAAAAAAAGTAAACTGAAAAACACCCCTTCATTTGATTTTTTTCCTTCAGTTTTTTTTAATGTTTTCAAATCTGTTTAATTTTTTGTATATTTGGTTTATAAAGTTATGATTGTTATACATGTTATATGTTTGAATTTAAAATTCTCTTCAAATTCTGTCTCTTTATGTCGCAGGAACTTTCACACTGATTGAAAGTGACTGTTCCTTTTATATAATGGTTATTTCAGAGCTTTTGTATTCCGTTACTTAATAATGTGTACCAGTACTGTCTGTAAAGCTAAAAAAATGATTACCTGTGATCCATGCATATTGTTGCCATTGTTTACCATAGAAACAAGACCTCGTTTTACATGTTTTATTTTAGGCACAAACTCCCAATCAAAGTATCTTGCTTGCTCTCCATATAAAGTTCTACAAAGATATAGGAAATAAATAACTACTGAAATAATTGATGATTTTCAAAATACATTTTTCAACATTGTTTTGAATTTGAAAAAAAAAAATCTTAAAAATTCAGATATTAATCATGTAATTTCTTTTACCAGTTTTTTCAAATAAATTGATTTGACTTGATTTGTTGGTTTTTAGTAAAAAGATACTATGTTTTGAGAACCTCTAAAACACACATATTTATATGTACTTTTAATATAATTTGAATATTTAGAACTTCACAAGAAACTGTTCAGCAGAATCTAATTGATAACCTCTGTTTAAAAATGTTTAACAATGTTTCTACTGTAAATCCAATGAACAAAGACAGGGTATTCTTCTCCTTTACTCATACATTTGATTGGAAGGATATAAATGCAATTAAAGAAAACGAAAACCTACCCATAAATAGATTCTCCCCCTCTACCATTTCCATCGGGATCACCAGTCTGAGCTATGAAATTTCTCTGAAATAAGCATAACTTGCATTTATTTTTTTGTTTTCATGTAAAATAAACTTTTCTCTTAAAATTTGTCTTTTAGTACATGTATGTATACAATCTTAATATTGCAGTTGATATAAGGAATAAATGAACATGATGAATCATTACATTTCACAGTTTGTTTATTTTATAAGCAAGTAAGTTTCTTTTTACCACATTCCTTCTTTAGATAAGCAATGTATTGACCAATATCAAGTATATCTTAAGCAACATACGTTGTCCATCTGACTGTTATTTTCTATTCAAATGCTGTAGAAAACATTTTCCTATTTTCTGTCTCATTATGATATGACATCAAATTCACACATTAAAAATAAAAATGCTATAAAAAATTAAATAGGCATAAATTTACAATTTTTAATATATTAATTGCTTTTTGAGACATTTCTGGCTCCAGGCCTAAGAGAGAAGTTACTTTTCACTGTCACAAAAGAATAGGAGAAGTTACTTTTCCCTGTCACATCAGAATAGGAGAAGTTACTTTTCCCTGTCACATCAGAATAGGAGAAGTTACTTTTCCCTGTCACAAATGAATAGGAGAAGTTTAATATTTTAAGCCAAGAGTACTAACAGAACACATTTATGTTACTTAAGCATACATACCTGAACAGAATGGAATAGGCAGAAGTTATAATACTTGACTTTGCATAACTTCAGGAAATTTTTACAACCTGCAACGAAGAATTAAAATTATTTTCTTTTCAGACATAAATTCAACATGTCTAAACTAAAAGATTGCAATATACAAAGCTCGATACAAAGAATGACTTCTAATTAGGGTTTAATAAACATGATAAATGTGCTCATAATCTATTAACTTTGGAATTTATCTATCAATTTTGTTTAAGCTCTTGAAAGTTAAAATAACATACATGTACAATGTATATATAGATTGCTGAAAAACAGAAGTGTCTAAAAAAATTGTAAGATTTCCAGTGGCAGTGGTAGTATTTATAAATAGCTCGGCACCTTGACATTCAATTTCACATTCTGAACTGAAATGAGGAAATGAAACCGTTTATTTGTTTATGTCAAAAATTTAATTATTTTCTTGTGAAAAGCTGAGATCACTATTTCAGTGACGAGTCAAACTTGTGTAAAGTTTGTGTATACAGTATTAGATCTGATGTTTAAATAACTAATTACATTTTGGCCTTTCGTCAGTGAACAGGTCGATCGTAAAATCTCCAAGAGATGTCTCTATTATCACAGACATGATGAGTTAGTTCTGTTATCTTGTTACTTTATTCTCTTTATCATTTTTAACATTTTTAGTGAAAAACGTTGTTGAAAGTTTTTACCGGAAATACACTTATATATGTAAAATCCGACCGTATCCCGGAAAAGCAATTTCCGTATTTAGTTTTTTTTTGTTGTAAATAAACTGAGACCCGCCCAACAGACGAAAAAGATGTAATTTGCTTAGTTTCAATTTATATTGATATTGAAAACATTTTACAAAGATGTAGCTTGGTACTAACTGATTTCCATTTATTTTAAACTTAATTAGTACCTATATAAAAAATAAGAAAAAAAATCTAACTTTTAATTTATCTCCATCATATTTCTCTCTAACTCAAATTCTAGCCGAGGCACATACTAGCGTCTGTTCTTCAAATTCGGGTAATCAGATTTAATATGTTCCTTTAACTACAAAACTAGTCACAATGATGGCATCGTTCAACATTTTTGTACACGCCAAAAGATGCTAAGTAGATGGTTTATTTATCATCGGCAGTTATTGATATACATTCTTTTCTGAACATGTGATAACACTCGCTATTTTTTCTGGAATTTCATATTGCTTAAGTTTCAATTTTGAAGTTTTGCCCGGCATTATTTGCAAGCGTCATTTAAAAATTTGTGTGTATACTGAAACTTGACAGGTCTCTCCCAAATATTATTCTCAAGTTCCTGTGCGGGAAGTTAAGCATTTACCATTCTATCAATTATGGATAATCTGAAAAGGCTTCTGGATGTTCAATATTGTGATAAAGTTTTATTTGAAAATCTTAAAACATTCGACTGTGGTCATGCATTTTAAGGTTGACCAAAACGAACTGGACAGGTCTTGACATAAGCAGGGTTTAAGCTAGGATTTTGAGGGCTTAAGTCACTTTTGCGCGCTATTAAAATCAACCTAATTTGTGTAACAGCAGGGGGTCAAGGATGTATATAACTAGCTTCATCTTTGACCTTGTCAGATTTTACGGACTTGGCATGATTGGTAGTTATAGTGTATGATTTGACTGTATTGACTTAGAACTATAAAAATTATGTAATTTCTCCAGGTCACAGTGGCACCGAAAAGAATTTTATGTTTTGTCAATAACTTGGTTTATAACAAGGTTACTTGGTGTGAATGTGTATTCATATTTTTTAGTTTAATTATAATTTAAATCATTTAGAATTTCTAATCATTTTCTGTGCTTTATTTTGTAATTCATTTCATTGTATAGCTCAAATTTTGGGCACCACGATTGGTTAATAAAATTATTTTATCTTATCTTATTGGCCCTTATTAGTAAAAGATTCTGACATCTTATGATAAGATTACCGTCAATTGTTGGCATGCGACCATAGAAGAATTGATTCACTCGGGTAAGGTTCCACTGTTAAGTTGTTCTGTGCTTCATTTCCCCGTGTATTATTTTCTATCATTTATAATTTTTGTCAAATATTCTCTACCTTATAAAAAAGAAGATGTGGTATGATTGCCAATGAGACAACTGTCCACAAAAGACCAAAATAACACAGACATTAACAACTATAGGTCACCGTACGACCTTCAACAATGAGCAAAGCCCATACCGCATAGTCAGCTATAACAGGCCCCGATAAGACAATGTAAAACAATTCAAACGAGAAAACTAACGGCCTTATTTATGTAAAAAAAAAAATTGAACGAAAAACAAATATGTAACAGAACAAACAACAACCACTGAATTACAGGCTCCTGACTTGGGACAGGCACATACATAAATAATGTGGCGGGGTTAAACATGTTAGCGAGATCCCAACCCTCCCCCTAACCTGGGACAGTGGTATAAAACAATACAACATAAGAGCGAACTATAAAAATCAGTTGAAAAAGGCTTAACTCATCAGATGGACAAAAATATTTATCTATTTTAGCATACCATTATTCTTTTTGGTAACCATTCTTTTATCTGTTAATCCAATGCATGACTACACAGTACTATCACACAAATACTACATAATTCTTAAAGAACAGGAATTCCCCCAATTAGGAAAGATATCACCAACCATGCACCAACAGTCTCCGACTTCTCCGAAACACCAAAAGAAATATACACTAGATCAACTCTGTCCCAAACGTCACAGAATCACCTGCATCGAATGCGATACATTTCTCTACTTCAGACAAATCTATTTGCAAATTTAAATTCCGATGTAACTGCCTATATATTGTAGAAATTGTTTCGCACAAGATTCGGTGTTGGAATCTGTTTCTCTAAATAATCATATCTTGAAGACGACATCTAACCTTTTCACTGATCTACAAAAAGATGTGCTCTCAATTATTTATTTTTTAAGTTAAAAAATTTGACAGTCTTCCATATTTGAATTTTACAAATGAACTCCATGTTGCTCATAAAAACTTTTTTTTACCGGTTGGGTAATAAAGTAACCTGCTAATGATTAGAGAAGTTATGGTTTACACACGAGACAACCACAAAAGTGTACTTACATTTGTACCTTGAGCAACACGACGGATTCCACATGCGGAGCAGAATATGCTTACCCTCCCGGAGTAACCGAAGCACGCATTCGGTTCGGGATTGTCTTGTTGTGTTAAAGGCCCTTGGTGTCCTTTTGGTTTTTTGTTTGTTTTTTTCTTTGCTGTTTGGCCGGGTTGCTGTCTATTTGACACATTCCCCATTTCCACTCTCAATTCTATTGTATACTGTTATATTTCTTTTTTCCGTTGGTCGTTTGTACTATGAATTTTACGGAATATCTTCGACTTACTAGTATGAGTTTTCACTCTTCCTTTGGTATCTTCCTCCTTCTTGTAATGTATTGCTAGTAGAATATTGCCGGATTCATCTATATGGTCTGATAACAGGAACACTGGGTTTGGTCGTGCACTATTTTTGATAATTAACAGCTTTATTAATATTTTGCGTTTGTTTTTATATATGAATAATGTATATGAAATTTATGATAAAAGAGATGATTTTTCATTTCCTATCGTTAATTATCCATTTGTAGATGGTGACGTTCTCTTGCCACCGTCTTACGGTGTTTAAATATCTCCTACTTATACGATTCGCTCGTGTAATATGTAACAATGTTTTAGATTTTAACGAGAGACATTTATGTATTACTGATTTTTTTTACAGCATGGGTTTCGATATCACAAACTTTTTCAAACATTTTCTAAATTGCATCATCGGTATAAGGACATCAATCGTAAATATAGCTCAACATGCAGACTTCTTATACGTTCAGATATTTCACATACAATTTTTTTATGGAAATATTCTTTATAAAGCACAAAAATACCAGTATTCACCTCAGAGGCTAACAAAACCTTTAAATAGGCTTAGTAAGAAGGGATATAGTTACGATACTGTTGTCAGGTCACTAAATATTGCATATATGTTGGCGTTAATATTGATTCACTTATAGGGTCTTTGCATCGGAACTAAACACATTTATCTAAAAACCAGTTGTTGGCATGACTCAGTCACTGGTTATGTTCTTCTCATGTATGTTATGATGGTATGATACTAAACCCCTAACGGGAAGGATTGTGCCTGATATTCATATGATGAAGAAATAATTTTTCAATCAGTTTAATTGAAGTTTGGAGCTGGCATGTCAGTTAACTGCTAGTATTCCGTTGTTATTTATGTATTATTGTCTTTTGATTATTTTCTTTGGTTACATCTTCTGACATCAGACTCAGACTTCTCTTGAACTGAATTTTAATGTGCGAATTGTTATACGTTTACCTTTCTACATTGGCTAGATTTATAGGGGGAGGGTTGAGATCTCATAAACATGTTTAACCCCGCCGCTTTTTTGCGCCTGTCCCAAGTCAGGAGCCTCTGGCCTTTGTTAGTCTTGTATTATTTTTAAGTTTAGTTTCTTGTGTACAATTTGGAGTTTAGAATGGCGTTAATTATCACTGCACTAGTATAAATATTTGTTAAGGGGCCAGCTGAAGGACGCCTCCGGGTGCGGGAGTTTCTGGCTGCATTAAAGACCCATTGGTGACCTTCTGATGTTGTCTGTTCTATGGTCGGGGGTTGTTGTCTCTTTGACACATTCTCAATTTCCATTCTCAATTTTATTTTAGTAATATATTGTTATAAACGAAGAGTTTTATCTACGTGATGGTACTTTTCCAGACTGTCGATTTTGTTATGTTGGCATAATTTTCTGTTAACACCAGCTATTATATGTGTGCTGTGTTCTGTTTTGGTTTTTTCATCAACCAATTCTATTAGTGATTTTTTGCTACTGAAGCAGTAATATGAAGTAATGGTGTTTTCTTTGTAACATGTCACTCTTTGAGACAATTGTTAACACTGGGAAAAATAATTTATTTATAAAACAAAAACTTAAATAAACTGATCTAGGCTTTTTATATTGTACAACATTGAATGACAGTTAAGAATATTGACCGCATTCACCTTTTACTCAACCTTTTCATACTTTTTTCACTAAGAACCGCTATAAATACATACAGTACTGTATAAATAGATGGTACTGTTGATCACCTGTTATCGCGATATTAACATTAAACGATCGAGTTCTTTTGGTCATACTCGATTGACAGATATTCTTCAGACCTCGACTGAACACCAGTCGCGACTTCTCGGCCATTCTCACTACCTCTTTATGGGTGAAGCAAAAATAGAAAAGTAGTTGTAAAGTACGGGCATTGTTCGATAAAATATCTTTCAATCATTTGACAAGTCTCAAAACTCATTTGATCTTATTAATTATAGGAGCGACAAAAACTACTACACACACTGATCTTTAAATTGGGGTTTTTAAAAAGCGGTACTTATAAGTCTCTTTCAAACGAAATCTCACTTGACTTTCATATAGTCACATTTATTCAGACCAATATTTAAAATACATAAAAAAATTAAAACAATTGTGGAAAAAAACATTCAAATTAAAAAAATGAACAGTGAGAAATTGCACAAATTAATATTTTCAACACATTCCGCTCTAACCTTTGTATTTTGCTAATCCCCGTAATTTCAAATACTAGAATACCTTTCCTTATGATAAATGTACGCCACTTTTAAACCAATAAATTGTTAGGCTCCTAAAATATCGCCTATGAATAATATCGTAAACCGTGTTTTGCTTGATAAACTGAATGTCTTTCATTAGAAACAATCTTGGTTTCACTTTGAGGCCATCGTAAAAAAAAATGCCAATAACATTTTACTGGCAAGTAAAAAACTGTATCTAGGTATTGAAAATGTTTCATTGATCCCGATATATTTACTCAATGAACATTATGAAAATTATCTTCTTTTTTTCTCATTTTCGCGTTTATATCTGTCGACTCGTAGCTTGGTGGAGAAATTATTTATATAAATTTATTACAAAAGAGACTTGTCTAGTTTTCTTTTGCGTCTGACTTCCTCTAAAGCTTTTTCTTGAGTCTTCAGTTCATCCCTTAAACGTTTTATTCTTTCAGGTGCACTTTCAGTCTTTACAGCATCTTCTGTTCTGGCAATTTTGCTTTTTGAAGGACCACTGTCATTATCTTTTGATTCATCTCTATCGCTAGAAATTCCGGGTTCAGTTTTAACTGTTACAACGTAATCGTCATTTTCTTGTTCATCTCCGTATCCTGCAGTAACAGGTTCGCTTTTCACTCTGTTCATTGGTAATATCGTATGCGCAGAAGTAGTTGAAGTGGAAGCCCAACCCGCAAATGATGAGGTTGCCACGCTAGAAGTATAAGGCGTTTGTCTAGTAACAGTCGCCGACGGTTTTGAGCTGGCTAATGATAAAATGGATGTATTTGTTTTATCAGGAAAAGAGGCCATATGCTGTTTTGTTACTAGTTTGATGGCTTCACTAAGCGATGTTTTCGGGTCACATTCTAGAACGTAAGCTTTGGGTTTATCAGCTTTATTGATAGTTGGGATTAGAATAGTTTTACTGCCTAACTTTATCATCATAAATTTGTTGCCATGTTTATCGGTGATCGTTTTATCAACTGTGGCAACTGTGTTAAGTGGAACTGTGGCATCTGTGTTAAGTGGATTTGGCAACATTCTTCCAGGTGTGTTTGCCACCGATATTGGTGGGACAATTGCACTTTTTTGTGCAGAAGAAATAGCATTAGGTTTAAGAGATAAAGACTTGGCGTTTTGTGTATTTTGACCAGATTTACCTGGAGATGACTTCTTTTGCAGTCTTTTTGCCGATCTATAAATATTCTTTCTTACACATATTTTATTAGATTTCAATCCTTTTCGAACAATTCTTTCACTTAATCTTTTTACAAAAGGTCTCCTACATTTCAGAGAACACCGTGAATCAATAGCTGTCGATCCGTCGTTTGAGCTCTTGAGAACAACAAAACAAGGTTCTCTGAGCCGATCATCTTCTTTAGTTTCTTTATCTAATCTCACGTTTGCGCGTTGAACATTACAATCAAACTGATAAGCAAAGTATCTAATCTGTTCTTTGTCGACTTTAGGCCAAATTACCTCCCTTGAAAGTTCATTTGGTGTCTCAGGATCATTCTGCAAAAGCGAATAAACAGAATCAATTAAAATTCCGGAACTTTCTGTATTTTCTTCGCAGTTTGACTCATAATCTATGTTGGATGTTTCCACCGTAGGAAGAGAAGTAGCTAAACGACTAACGGTACTTATGCCTTTGCTATGTGATCCGATAATTGGCACATTAAATTGAGACGCCGCATTGACTTTACTCAAGTTGATGATTTCGCCATCTTTCGAAATCAAAGGGAATTTGACAGATAGATTACCTCTATTCTGTTGATTTAATGGATCACGTGGGTCTACTGATGTCGAATCATTCTCAACATAATAATGAACATCTTGACTCACCAGTGTTGTTTTTGAATAATTATTTTGTTCAGATGCCGTTGGTTGTTTATTAGAACGGATGTACATCTCAGGAAGTTGCTGTGTCACAGTTGTCGTTTTCAACGGTCTAGCAGAAGAACAACCAATCGATTGTTTCAATGCATCACTTACGGTAAATGTTTTTAATGGCGAAACAAAAGTCGTTTTTTTCATTGTCGTATTTTGAGGATGTAATCCACCTGCTTTTGGAAGTATAGATACAGAATTGTTAGATTGCGTATTAACATGATTAATGACCTTAACAATAATGGGCGGCCGCACAATGACTTCTTTAGGTGGGACAGTTATAGTTGGTGGGATAATGGTATAACCTGGAGAAGTTTCTTTTACAACACATTTTGTAGGATGATTAGCTGTCGATAACATTTGTTTTTGTGAACTTACTAGCTTTGTGTTGGTATGGTTGAAAACATCCGGTTTATCACTTGTCTTGTTTAAAATTTCTAGTAATTTTTGTTCAAGTTCTTCTCTCGTGTTCTCGAGAACACTTTCAGCAGACGCTGTTGCTGTTTGTTTGTGCACGGTTTTTGGAAGGACAGAAACTAGTTTGCCGAAATTTTGTAACGATGCATTACTACTGCTTATAATGTTAGATGGACGTTTCTGACTGCTCATATTGTTAGATGGACGTATCTGACTGCCCATATTGTTAGATGGACGTATCTGACTGCCCATATTGTTAGATGGACGTATCTGACTGCCCATATTGTTAGATGGACGTATCTGAAAGCTTGTTATTTGGCTTGTCAATTTACGCACAGCAGTGTTAACTGTCGGAGATTGTAGTGAAGACTTTCCAGTTTGCATCAACATTTTTCCCGGAACAGTTTTAGCTGGAACAGTTTTAGCCGGAGCACTTTTAGCTGGAACACTTTTAGCTGGAACAGTTTTATCTTGAACACTTTTCGATGATGGTACCAATGCAGATGACAAACTATAATTTGTTGGATACACAGTAATTACTAATGGATTTTGGTTAGGATTTGTAACTTTTTCAGCGTTGTTAACATCGCTAAAACTGACACGCGGGTGTGTTCCCGTGTTTACTAACTGGCAATGATAAGGTCCCGATGAGGTGACATTGGTATAGACTGGATTTCTGACTGTCGAACTATGTTTATAACATAGTGTCTTATTTTCAACAGTTTTTTTGTTGGTAACATCATTGTCTGTCACAATATTGACTTTTGGGAGTTCACACTTAAATAACTGTACATTGTTTGCGTTTGGATTTGACGAAGAAGTTGGTATTAACATTGGTCGTAATGTTCGCTTGATCTCTGTCCTCACTGCAGTTGGAACATTTAGGTTTGTCGGCAATGCGGTTGATACTTTCACGTCAGAGGGTATTGCAGTTACAGCAGTCAGCTTCTTCGGCGCTACAGTTGAAACATTCACCTTAGACGGCACTGAAATTGCTACATTCGGTTTCGTCGGCACTGCAGTTGCAACATTGTGTTTCGTCGGCACTGTAGTTGATACATTCACTTGAGAGGGCATAGCAGTTTTGACATTCAGCTTTGTTGATAGTAATGTTGAGAGATTCGGCCTCGTATGACCAGCAGCAGCGATAGTTGGTTTACTGTCAGTATTCTTGAGATTTTGTGCTCCACAAGAATTTGATGTTACTATAGTTCCAGCGTTTGTAGAATTCATCGAAATATTAACAATAATTTCTGGAATTGCATTTTTGTTCCTAAAGAGATTATTATTGTATTTCCCAGAATGCATTGGGCGATTGCTACTTGCCGTAATATTGTTGACGTTGGAGGTTTCGGAACGTTTTGAAGACTGTCCTACAGAATTATCAGTGTTGCATATCTTCAGAGAATCAGAAGCAAACGATTTCAACAAACTTGTAGCACAGGTAGGATACACTGACGCGTTTCCAATTAAACGGGGGGTTTGTGTTCCTGAATTACCTACCAAAGTTGTCTGTGTCGATGAAACTACGGAGGTTGGACGCAAAACGACAATATTTGGGTCTACTGGACTAGTTGTGTGGTGAATTTTTATCAACGAAATTGAACTCGAGTTGTTGCTTTTGATTGCAGTTGTTTTTTCTGTAGTGTTCGGTCGTTTTGTTTTGTCTGTAGATACATCCGTTGTGCTACTTAATGACTTGGACACTTTCTTCAACGTTGCTATTGTTTTCGTCTTTGAGCCAGGTTTTGTTTGAAGATCTTTTTTGGCAGTTGAATCCGTGCAAAGAGAAAAAACTGGACTGTCTTCGTAATCTTTTGGTGTTATTGATTCATTTATATCTGTCTGGTAAAACTTTTTGTTATTCTTGTTAGCAAATAGAAAGACAGGTGTTGGATTAGTAAAACTGACGGTAGTTTCTGATTTAGATAACTGGTTCTCATTCAGTTCCTCGATGTCAGAACTTCCAACTCCATGATCAATTTCATCGTCCTTCTGAATACAGATTTCATTTTGTACCCTGCCAGTTACATTACTTTGACTGTTGTTATCTTTTCTACTTTTGGATGATATTTCTACAGCAACTTTTACTTTTTCTGGTGATATTGTACCACCTGGAGCGTGGTTTGTGTCATTGTTTTTTTGTTTTATTGCTGTGCTGGTCTCCCTTCCATCTAAGTTTGATTCAGCAGATGTGTTTTGTGTTAGTGTTTCTGGTGATTGTTTCTCATCACAGCTTTTGTCGGTATGTGGTAGAGATGGAAACTTGCAAGCAAGCTGCTTCGTAATTTCAGGAAATCTAAGATAAAAATCGGTACTATTTGAAGCTTCCTCTGACTGATCTTTATGTGTATCTTTGTCATTATTAATTGATTTTCGTTCTATAGGCTCGTCAACAGAAAATTTCGACCTGCTTAGCTCTGTCGATATTTTGTCCTTTTCCATACTTTGTGCTGGTGGCAATACAAACGAATCGCTGGAAAAAAAAACAAAGTTTGGTTTATTTTAATTGATTTGTTTTTTTGTTTTTACACTGTTGTAAAAACATTCTTATATACGTAAAACGTAAAATAACAAAAATACCGAACTCCCAAGGAAATTCAAAACGGAAAATCTCTGATCAAATGACCAAATTGAAAGCTTAAACACATCAAACTAATGGATACCAACTGTTATATTCCTGTCTTGGTACAGGCAAACGATGATTCACTTATTTTATTTACTCCGATCATGAAACCAAACAAACATAGAACATGTAGAACAATCCAATCGCACGTTGTTTCAATCTATTTCAAACAATTTCTAGTTATATCGGGTTGTGTGACTGTCGGATGTCTTCGGATGTCATTTCGATGGTTACTTAGATATAGCGTATGGACTATAATACACGAAATGCTGATATATATTGTCGACTACATGCGCATGCATTGTTAATTGTTAATTTCAAAATTATTGGAACTTGGATATACATTTTATTATGTTATAAATCAAATATGAGAATTTGAGACAAATCGGTGAATATGAATTTGTCAGCTAACACCCCTTTAAGAGGTCATAATAAATATGCATTCCAAAACGTTATCTTAATTGTCCAGTCATGTACTTATGTACTTAAAAAATATTAAGAAGCTAAGGTTTTAACTCCAACAGGCAAAGTTGGCCTTAATTTGATTTGATTATAAGGTTTTGATCCGTTTTGGTCATATAGATCCCCCATTGTTTCTGTTTGTATGCAGCCTTTGATTTCAAATATACAGATTTATAAATAAGAACGTCCATGATAAAGGTTTATCCAGAAAAGCGCTTCGGACTGACATTTATAAAGTAATAAAGTAATGTGTCCATTTTTTTAAAGACCTGTTTCCATCGCTTTGAAACTTGGAAACATGCAAAACAGAGACTTTGACAAAGAGCCTGGTCTCATTTGTTTGGAATTCGTGAAACTAAGTTTGTCCTCTATACATTGAGTGTCGAGTGTCTGGTTTCAGGATGTTCCAACTTACGTAAGTAGCAAAACTCAAGAAGAAATGATGTACTTTGTATGTAAAAGTTATAACTCAAAAGGACAGTGTTAGGTTGATTTTTTCTTGTCATGCACTTTTGATTTGTGCTCTAATTGATTTGGAGTAAATTTGAATTTCCGAGTATGTTTCGAACTTATCTGATGAGCATTGTTAAAAATCGTGTGTTTCGTACAAATATATATATTGATATCATGTATACCTGCTTTTACTCAATTTTGTCTTCAACTCAGCAGAAAGGTGACTTCCATCTGCATCATCCCTGTCATTGTTTTCCCTGTCATCATTTCTTTCATTGTCAATGACATCCACCTCCATATAAAAGGATCCATCATTACTGTCATTATTTGACAAAGAGAACGACATTATGGAATCTAAAGATGTTGGTGTCGAGGGTTGACTATTGTCAAGTTGCACGTGACTTGGGGCAAAATGTTCGTTCTCTTCACTTACAAATTCAACGTCTCTTTTGGTAGTATCCACTTCAACTGTTGTTTCTGTTTCCATAGCATTAGCATTTGACATTGTTTCTGGGCTAGATTTTGTATAACAATGTTCCTTTTTATAAGAAGTCGGATTTTGTGAACTAGATAATTTTTCAGTTTCAGTAGATAACATAATGTTTTCCTCGGTTTTGGTCAAATGTTCGGTGGATGGAATACTTGATGAAACTGCTGATACTAATGAACCTGATGAACCTTGTTCTGTAGATGCAATATTTGATGGAATTATTGATGTCAAAGTACCATGTGTGCTGTGT
Organism: Mytilus edulis; assembly: GCA_019925275.1. Lineage (NCBI taxonomy): Eukaryota > Metazoa > Mollusca > Bivalvia > Mytilida > Mytilidae > Mytilus > Mytilus edulis. Next base: position 41,167,120 of record CM034357.1, on the reverse strand, counting down.
TTGGTAGACGAAATACTTGATGAAACTGCTGATACCAATAAACCTGATGAGAAATGTTCTGTTGATGGAATTATTGATGTCAAATTACCTATTGGGCTGTGTTTGGTAGATGAAATACTTGATGATCCTGCTGATACCACTGAACCTTGTTGTGTAGAGGAAGTATTTGATGGAGTTATTGATGCCAAAGTACCTGTGGTAGATGAAATACTTGATGATCCTGCTGGTACCAATGAGCCTTGTTGTGTAGATGAAATATTTGATGAAATTACTGATGTCAAACTACCTTTTGGGCTGTGTTTGGTAGATGAAATCAGTGATGATCCTGGTGGTGCAAATGTACGTGTTTTCCGCGAGATATATTCGCCAGAAGAAGAACTAGACATAACAGCCAGTGACAATCCAACTGGTGGGTGTTTAGATGCTTCTTTTTGACATGTGGTTCTTTTCGGAATCGGCAAATTATTTATCCCTGATGACTTAGAAGTAACTGTCAGATCACCTGCCTTACCAATGACAGATGCTTCATTGTGACATGTGGCTTTTTTCGGAATCGTCACATTATTTATCCCTGTTGACGTAGAAGTAACGGGCAGATCGTCTGCCTTACCACTGACGGATGATAACACATGAGCTGATGCTGGTAAAGTTTCAGATTTTGTTGCAGATCCTTTTATCATGTTTATATTACTTTGATCTGTCGATGTTTGTGATGACGAACTTAGTGTTACTGTGGCTGTGGAACCAACAAGACAAACATCCGCGATTGAATCCATATCCGTAAGGTTAGGTAACTCTGTAGATGAAGTCGAGTTCCGAATAGCCGGATGCGAAGAAGTTGTCTTAGCCGAACTTAATATTATGCCAATTTTGTCTGAAGCTGCTTGCATTGATGGTGGGCCATCTTCAGATGAGTGATGGACTGGGGTCTTTTCTAACAACACCACACTTTCCTCCATTTTTATGGCTATTATAAGGTAGTCTGAAATTATAGAATATTGGTAAATAATTAACCAGGTAATATATATGTATAATATTTGACTCGTTAGACTGAAGTAAACAAGAGTGCACACGCTTAAAAGTCTCGCCTTCTTTACTAATCATTAATATTATGTTGATAGTCCTATAACATATAAAGCTTTATTATAACACTGTCACATAAACTTAACATTAACCAAGAAAACTAAACATTGATCAATGAACCATGCACATGAGGTCAACGTCAGATGAAACACGCCAGGCAGACGTGTACAGCTAACAATTCTTCCATACAACAAATATAGTTGACCTATTGCATATCTTATTAGAAAAACTCAAAAACTTAACTTTGAGCACTAAACCATGAAATGAGGTCAAGGTCAGATGACACCTGCGAGATGGACATGTACACATTACAGTCCTTCCATATACCGAATATACTAGACCTACATTGTATTGCTTATAGTATTTCAGATATGGACTTGACCACCAAAACTTAACCTTGTTCACTTATCCATGGAATGAGGTCGAGGTCATGAGAAAACTGTCTGACGAGCATGATGACCTTGCAAGGTACGCACATACCAAATATAGTTATCCAATTACTTATAATAAGAGAGAATTTAACATTACAAAAAATCTTAACTTTTTCAAGTAGTCACTGAACCATGAAAATGAGATCAAGGACAATGGACATGTGACTGACAGAAACTTCGTAACATGAGGCATCTATATACACAGTATGAAGCATCCAGGTCTTCCACTTTCTAAAATATAAAGCTTTAAAGAAGTTGGTTTACGTTGCCGCCGCCGGATCACTATCCCTATATAAATGTTGAGCTTTCTGCGACAAAAGTCGCAGGCTCGACAATAAAACAAAACCTATCCATTCCAGGCACCCGGCGAATCCTGCTTCATTTTTTATTTGGGTTTGTACGCATGAAATTCGCATCTAATTTTAGTTTCTTGTTACTTTCTTTTTTTTAGATTTTTAAGGGGTTGCCTTAAAGGAACTCTCGGGTATCGAATCGCAAGGATATACGATATCTCATTCGGTATACAAACTAGACATTATATTTTCATTCAACGGGTTTGTACTTGAGCAACAAGACGGGTTTTATATGCCGATCAGGATCTGCTTGCCATTCTTGAGCACATGACAACTTCCCAGGATTTGGCGGGGTTCGTCTTTCATAGTCTTTAGTTTTCTATGTTATGTTTTGTACTAATGTTTGTCATTTGGGTGGGGATTTTGCTTTTTTGCCATGACGTTGACATCACTTTATTTTCGGCTTGTTTGTTTGAATTTCACTTTGCCATTGGTATCTTTCGCCCCTCTTTATAATGCAAACCCTTAACATGTGCATGTGTTATATTTACTATTTTTCAAACTGGAAATTCTAAATATACCTTTAACATCTACATATTTGGGAAATTTTTCATTTGATTAATTAACTCATACATGAAGTCAAGTTGCGATTTTTGTCACGCGGATTCTTTGCCAGAATTTGCTAATCAGTTGATCTGATTACGTTTCATATTTACCAATATGATTATAAAGAAAATTTGCAAGGAAAGCAAAATATTCCAAAAAGAAAAAGGGAATGTGTTCATGGGACAAAGATGATGCCACCGCGTTCTTATGTGAAGTTATAAAGGGACATAGCTGCAGAACGGTTAAAGTGACGCCATTTGTACTTGAACTGAGTTTTTTGTAATAAGTATTGTGTATTAGTTTCATAAAATGTGGTTGAGGTAAACTGCATGAAAAGTAGAGATCTTAATAATCTTTAGCCGTCAGATTGTATCGCCTTTGTTGATTGTTAAGATGCAAGATATACTAGTATTTACTTGAATTTAACCCTCGTGGCACCTTTTTATACAAAGTTGACATGCTGGTTGATTGATTAGAACCAAAATAAAGACTTAGTACCTTTGTACTAGAGACCTTAGAGTTAGTCAGCCAACTTATTATTGCAAATGGTTTCAGAGAACATTTTTGAAAAGGTTTACGTTGACGGATACCAAGTGGACCCGCATGTTCAGGAGAACTAAAACGCTGTTTGCACGTCATAGTGGCTGGAAATAGTGCAGTAGTTTAACAGGAACATTTATTAAAAGTTAAGAAGTATTAGGCACAATTGTTTAATAGAAGATTTTTAAATGTTAGCAAATTTGATGGACAAATTGTGTAAAATTGTCTTTAACAGGTCAGGACCACTACCTTATATGGAAATGCATAAATTAGCATACTTATGTTCTCGCACATGTAATTGTTTATTTACATGTGACGCAATTTATTTTTACCTAGGTTTTTGACCAATCCAGTAAATGAGTCACAATGCATGATGGACTACTACGTGTTTACATCAACCAAGAACACGTGTTATTTACTGAAATACAACACATTTTTTCGTGCAATGCGGGATTCACATTTTCGCTTAGTTTTTCATTTTGTGTATCCTCATTTATAGTTCGTGATATAAAGTATTACTTCCATGCTCAGATTAACGAAGAGTTGTTTCTATGCGAAGAAAAAAGGGTTTGAATTACCCGATATATAGCCATTAACATGTTTGATGATGGCACAGAGATTTCATGAATTTGTCCACCAGAAGCAACGAAACAACAGCGAAAAAACACAATTACCCATGAGACAAACTTACTGGTGTAAAGTGAGCCGTCGATAACAGCCGGTGCTGATATTCAAGAGTACAGCAATGTTCGTATAGATAATTAAAGGCAAATGTGGGATCCTTGAATTTTGTGTTCGTAAAAAAGGCGAAGAAATATTTGCATAGATATAGGAAGATGTGGTGTGAGTGCCAATGAGACAACTCTCCATCCAAATAACAATTTAAAAAAAAAAAGTAAACCATTATAGGTCAATGGACGGCCTTCAACACGGAGCCTTGGCTCACACCGAAAAACAAGCTATAAAGGGCCCCAAAATTACTAGTGTAAAACCATTCAAACGGGAAAACCAACGGTCTATATATAATCTATATAAAAAAAAACGAGAAACACGAATATATTACATAAACAAACGACAACAACTGTACATCAGATTCCTGACTTAGGACAGGTGCAAACATTTGCAGCGGACCTTCGCCCTTTTTCTGAAACAATAGCATAACATCACAACATAGAAAAACACACGATAAAATATCAATTGGCAGACTTAACTCAATCAAAAAACGTAAATTAATACACAATGAATGGCATACATGGCAGTGTTAACAAAATCTATAAGTATTTTTCTTGGTCACATTTCAGTATATGGGACTTCCAAACTGTTCCCTTTGTTTTGAAGGTAGTGAAGTCAGCAACTGTTTCAGTTTGTTCGTTTTTTAACGGGCTCGGACATTTGTCAAACTAAATAAAATCATTACAGCTGATTTCTTAAACCTGCAAAGTAAAACTTTGGTTGGCTTGCTTGCTTTGTTTGTATAGTTGTGTATACAAGCTTTGAAAATAAGATTGCCATCTTTAAACAATATATATATATATATAGGCATAGTTTAACTTGTATATTTTATATTTTGTACAATATACAAACAAAGCAAGCAAGCTAACCAAAGTTTTGCTTTACATGCATTAGAAAATAAGCTGTAATGATTTTATCCATATGTATTTGCGACAAGGTGGAAAATTTGATATGTTTTGTGAAAATTGAAGCGTTGGATCTATAATAAAAAAGAAGATGTGGTATGATTGCCAATGAAACAGCTGTACACAAGAGACCAAAATGACACAGAAATTAACATTTATAGATCACCGTACGGCCTTCAACAATGAGCAAAGCCCATATCACATAGTCAGCTATAAAAGGCCCCGATATGACAATGTAAAACAATTCAAACGAGAAAACTAACGGCCCTTAATTACATGTATATAAAAAAAAAATGAACGAAAAACAAATATGTTACACATAAACAAACGACAACCACTGAAATACATGCTCCTATACAATATATTTTTTTTTGATGGGATAGATTTCTTGTCCTTTTTATATATTTAATTGGGTAGGGTTTTTTTTGTTTGTTTTTTTTATTGTTTGGATTGTTTTACACAAGTAATTTTTGGGTCATTAATAGCTTACTTTTTAGCATTGGACCTATGACTGCTTACTTTACTAAATTTTGTCTTTGTTGGAAAGATGTCTCATTTGGCACTCATACCTCATCTTCTTATTTCTATATACAAAGCACGTTTTAGAAAAAAAATAATAGGCAATATGGCACCCACTATGATCCAGAGACTTTTAATATTGGAGATATTTGACATATGTCAACAGGACAGCAGCCGAACGATAAAAAAAACCTCTGAGGTATATTTTGTGATAAAATTAGCAACAAACGGATATTATCGATGGATGAAATTATAAAAAATTTATTGAGCTATATACCGTACCTGCTCAGTGGCTGATCCAGGGGGCGGGGGTTCCGGGGGATGGACCCCCTTTTTTTGGACGATGAGTGCATTTGGATGGGGACATGTAGTTGGAACTCCCTCCCCTTTTGTCCAGGGTCAGGACCCCCCTTTTTAAAATGGCTGGACCTGCCCCTATCGCTTTCATAACACTTATTTTTAGCATACTGAATATTATGATGTTCTTAATACTATTAGTTCAGGTCATGTTAAAAAAAAATACACATTCAGTACAGAAAGAAGTGTTTCAATGAAAGTTTCGTCTTTTTTTAGGCAGAAATGATTTTGCAATAATATTATACAGGTTTAAAAGAGCTCAAATGATTTTCTTACTGGACAGTGGTCACTTCATTGGATATTTCACTGTGTCATGTCGTGAAATTAATGCTGGTTCAATTCATAACAATGCACAAAACCGGTTCAACTACTTTTGCAAGGCGAAAAAGAAAGTCGAATCGTGAAGCCAATAAACAATATTTTTTTAATCTGAGCATGCAAATTGAAGATTACGTTATATATTTTACATTAAATATATTTGCAGAATAAAAACTTTGGTAATGAGAGTCCCAGACAATATATTAATTGACTGTTTTCCCACTAATTCCACGTGTTTTAAGTAGTATAGTTTACTCGTAGTAGCCCACAATGCATTGTAGTTCATTGAGTCGATTGGTCAGTTTTTCAAGGCCATATTGGCCTTGTGTTTTTGAAATTACTATGCAAATATATTCTGACGTCAGAAAATCTAGAGTTCTCGACCTGTTTAAAGGGCAATAACTCCTCAAGGGGTCAATTGACAAATTTGGTCATACCTTTTTGTAGATTGTACTTTGCTGAACACTATTGCTGTTTACAGTTAATATTTATCTATAATAAAATTCAAGATAATAACAACAAACTGCAAAATTTCCTTAAAACTACCAATTTAGTGGCAGCAACCCAACAATGGGTTGTTCGATTGGTCTGAAAATTTCAGGGCTGATAAATTTAGAGCAAACAATCCGTATCACTCCTGTCAAATTTACTCTAAAAGCTTTAGTTTTTGATTTAAAAGCAAAAACTGCAATTGACCCCTATGTTCTTCTTTAAGTCATGGCGGCCATGTTTGTCGATGGGTCAAAATATTGAATACAATTTGTAAACTAAATACCCTAAGGAACATTAAGTTAAAGTTCGAAGCCCACGTAGTTTCAAAGGAGAAGTATTTTAAATAGTTTACGACGACGGACGACGACAGACGCCAAGTGATGGCATACGTTCACATTGAGCCCTTTGGTTCCCGGTGAGCCAAAAGGGTAAAAATTGACAAATAAAATTTTCGGATAGGGAGAAAAGAATATGCTGATTAATCAGGAAGGACAGGCGGACGGACGTCTACTATTGATAATACCACATGTGACTTGTGCAGTAGGAACAACACATTTGAAAGCAGGCTAATGCCGCTACAAGGCAGCACTCTCAATAATTTGTTTCCCAATTCACTGTAAATAAATATGTTTAAACTAGCACACTTGTTTATGTGCATTCAATAAGATTTTTTTTTGAATGCCACTTTTCATTCATATTGTAGATTCGTTTCGCTGATCCGTAAATTCTTAACTTTAGAATTTATGTTTATTATCACAAGGTTATAGAATTCATGTTTACGAATTAATAATTACATTCGTAATATCTGGTCTGGATGAGAGATCTCGAAATGCGTTATCACAAATTATAATTTGAAATTACTATATTTCAAACATCAGTGATTACGAATTTTAAAAGGTGATACAATTAAAAATTTCTACAATTGTAGACTAACAAATTATAAGGAAGGACATTTACGACTTCCAAAAATGTTATTTGAATTCGAAATCACGAAAAAAAAATCTTCAATATTTATTAACACAGATTTAGACTACTACGACAATTTATAATAATTTATTTAATCCGAATTACATAAATCTGTGATAACTAAGTCTAGTTCCACAGATTCGTAGTCAAGTGATAACTAATTGCAATCATTCGTGGCACAATATACATATATACGCAATGTTTTATATGTATATTGGAATGTATAATGTTATACAAGTGGTGAGACTTTAATAAACTATTGAATCTGAATCTGACAAGTAAGAATTTGCATCTGTAATCATGAATAACAGAAGTCTCTGTTCATAAACCTCTGCTTCGTTATAAAGAATTTAACCCTTAATAACGAGATTTTTATCGTATTGATTATATTCAATAAAAAGGTTTTTTGGGTTTTTTTTTTAATCCCTGATTTACGAAATAAAAAATAAAATGTAAGTACAATTTCTTTAATTTCAAATAGAAAATAAATTTAAAATAGAAGGGACTTTGCTATCACAGATTTGACTCGAAATTTGAAAGATTTAATCCTTGATAACGAATAACAACCATTTGCTCCGCAGGGCGCAGTTTTATACGACCGCAGAGGTTGAATCTTGAACATTTGGGGCAAGTATGGACACAACATTCAAGCTGGATTCAGCTCTAAATTTGGATTGTGATTAAATAGTTGACACAGCATAGGTTTCTGACACAGAATGAATGTGGTCTAATGAACTTAATTTTTTTTTTTTTTTGCCTTTGCGCAATTCACTATGCTGTTTTATCCTCTCAAAAAAATGTTTGAAGAAATTTTCTTTTTATCTATGAAATCTGAAATCTGAAATGAGAACAATTGAACACCCCCCCCCCCCCCCCACACCCAATTTTTTTTTCACATGCCCCTTTCCTTTATTCCAAAACTGATCTCAATTCAAATTTCTAATGGAGTTTGCAACAATAACTACTCATTTGGCATTTAAATACATCATAAAATATTAAAATGTAAAAAAAGTGCTTGTTATCACTGTATGATAAAGATTGTTTTAATTTATCAATTGGTAGTAAAAGTGAATATTATCAGATTATTACATGGCAATTTTCATATCGCATGTATTATCAGCCCTAGGTTTAATATCAGTCCAAGAGCCGCATGGCTAGAGGGCTGATATTGACCGGGGCTGATAATTCATGCGATATGAAAAATGACATGTTATGATCTTTTTATCATATGCTTCAACAATGGAGGAAAATTATAGATAAAATTTACAGATCCTTTTACGTGGTTCTGAAATAGAAGTTCAAAGAGTGGAAAGTTCATGGACGTCGGACCCCAAATGTAGTAAATTCGATATGAAATCTTTCTAGCATATGCCTCAACAGAGAAAAAAACCAGCAGTATGATATATTTTATTATGGACGATAAAAAAATAATTCAACAATATACACAATGAACACTGTTTGAAAAAGTAAACATATTTAAAGTAACTTTCTTTTAAATTATGTTTGAAACTTGTAAAAATGCATTTATTTTATCCTATGTTTGTTGTTGTTTTTTGGTGGTTTTTTTTTTTCATTTTACACAATATACTTTCCACTATCCAATTATTTTTTTGTACCCTACTTTGTAATGTTTTTCATTGAAAAATTACCATTGAGGTGTATCTTACGGAATTTGCCAAGTATCGCTGGAATGTCATGTAATAACATTAGGGAAAGGCATGTGATAATAATCGAAGCATGTGATAAATTTTTCATATCACCCCGCTTAACACTATTTCGGAAAAATATGGAATTTACCTTAATTTAATGCTATTATCATACTGTAAAAATCATATGTTATTTTCTCTAAGTATATGATAAACATTGTATATTGTATAAAACAATGATTTAAGTTGATTCAACTACTATTCTGGACAAAGAAAGATAACTCCAATTGAAAATTTCTTGCTATTGTGCAATATTGTCCAATTAGATATTTCTTGCTATTGCGCAATACTGTGCAATTGAAAATACTTGCTGTTGCACAATACTGTGCAATTGCAGATTTCTTGCTATTGCGCAATACTGTGCAATTGAAAATGTCTTGCTATTGCACAATACTGTGCAATTGAAGATTTCTTGCTATTGTTGAATACTACATGCAATTGAAAATTTCTTGCTATTGCACAATACTTAATATAATAATTTTGGATCCTGATTTGGACCAACCTGAAAACTGGGCCCATAATCAAAAATCTAAGAACATGTTTAGATTCAGCATATCAAAGAAGCCCAAGAATTCAATTTTTGTTAAAATCAAACTTAGTTTAATTTTGGACCCTTTGGACCTTAATGAACACCAATTTGAAAACGGGACCAAAAATTAAGAATCTACATACAGTTAGATTTGGCATATCAAAGAACCCCAATTATTCAATTTTTAATGAAATCAAACAAAAAAAAAAGTTTAATTTTGGACCCCAATTTGGACCAACTTGAAAACTGGGCCAATAATAAAAAACTAAAATTGAGAATGGAAATGGGGAATGTGTCAAAGAGACAACAACCCGACCAAATAAAAAACAACAGCAGAGGGTCACCAACAGGTCTTCAATGTAGCGAGAAATTCCCGCACCCGGAGGCATCCTTCAGCTGGCCCCTAAACAAATATATACTAGTCCAGTGATAATGAACGCCATACTAAAATTAATTTCCAAACTGTACACAAGAAACTAAAATTAAAATAATACAAGACTAACAAAGGCCAGAGGCTCCTGACTTGGGACAGGCGCAAAAATGCGGCGGGGTTAAACATGTTTGTGAGATCTCAACCCTCCCCCTATACCTCTAACCAATGTAGTAAAGTAAACGCATAACAATACGCACATTAAAATTCAGTTCAAGAGAAATCCGAGTCTGATGTCAGAAGATGTAACCAAAGAAAATAAACAAAATGACAATAATACATAAATAACAACAGACTACTAGCAGTTAACTGACATGCCAGCTCCAGACTTCAATTAAACTGACTGAAAGATTATGATTTCATCATATGAACATCAGGCACAATCCTTCCCGTTAGGGGTTTAGTATCATACCATCATAACATATATGAGAAGAACATAACCCGTGTCATGCCAACAACTATTTTTGTACATTTTTAGATTCAGCATATCAAAGAACTCCAAGGATACAATTTTTGTTAAAATCAAACTAAGTTTAATTTTGGACCCTTTGGACCTTAATGTAGACCAATTTGAAAATGGGACCACAAAAACAAGAATCTACATACACAGTTAGATTCGGCAAACCAAAGAACCCCAATTATTCAATTTTTTATGAAATCAAACAAAGTTTAATAAAGTTATTGTGAGAAAACTAAGAAAAATGCTTATTTGGGCCCTTTTTTGGCCCCTAATTCCTAACCTGTTGGAACCAAAACTCCCAAAATCAATCCCAACCTTTTTTTTTGTGGTCATAAACCTTGTGTCAAAATTTGATCGATTTCTTTTTACTTAAACTAAAGTTATAGTGCGAAAACCAAGAAAATGCTTATTTGGGCACTTTTTGGCCCCTAATTCCTAAACTGTTAGAACCAAAACTCCCCAAAATCAATCCCAACCTTCCTCTTGTGGTCATAAACCTTGTGTTTAAATTTCATAGATTTTTATTTTACTTAAACTAAAGTTACAGTGCGAAAACCAAAAGTATTCGGACGACGACGACGACGACGCCAACGTGATACCAATATACGACCAAAAAATTTTCAATTTTTGTGGTCATATAAAAAAGAGTGATAACTAGTTCCGAAGTTTAGATGTCTTGATAACTTATTATAATTCTTGTAACCAATTATACCGTTCGTGAAAATATTGGTCACGATTTTTAATTTTTTTTTTTACCAAGTTAATCTATTATCACGAATTTACGCAATCTGTGATAAAAAAAAATTGGCTCGTCATTCCAAAAATTACTACATCGTGAGATTTTCCCTATTTTAAACGGTTTGCGTATTATTAATCCAGAATACAAATTTGCATTTCAAAACTGCTGTTCTATTTTATGTATTTGAGGTCATGTTGGTTCATGCCGGATCACGGGACTGATTTCTAACTAGATATCGAGGATTATTGTGGCTAAGTTTGGTTCTATTTTGGTCCATCAATTCCAAAGGAAATTTTGATAAAAGGCGAATGATGGATGCTTAGTGATGATGATAGCACAAATTGCAGGTAAGCGGAAAACGAGAGCGAGATGGCAAAATCAAATTATATTTTTGGAATGTTCTAAATGTACGGCATCCTTACAATTATTTTCAAATAATCCAACTTGTTCCAAGAAAAATCTTTCTGATCATGATTTCGTGTGTTTAAAAGTTACATTTTAAACTTTTGCAAAGATGTGTTTATAATGGGACCGAAATTAAGTAGACAGCAACATGATTTAGTTAATATACAACACAATTAGTTGTTCAGTAGTTGTCCTTTGTTGGTGAGGTTCATAAGTGTTTCTCGTTTTTTATATGGATTATACAGTAGGGTTTCCTGTTTTTGAATCGTTTTGCGTTAGTCATTTTAGTGCCCTTTATAGCTTGCTGTTCGGTGTTACCCAAGGCTCTGTGTTGAAGGCCGTATTTTGATCTATAATTGTTAATATTTTATTTATAGTGTTACTTGGGTGGCGTGTTGTCTCATTGGCACTCATATCACATCTACTTATCTATAAAAAAAACTTCTATAAAAAAAACAGTGAATTTGCAACATTTTGTATAAACACGAAATACACACCATCTATAGACATCCAGAAAAATATATTTGCTTAAAAAAAACGAATTATATGTACAAGTCATTTTCATATTAAACACCCATGTATTGCCTTTCAGAGACTTTTCATCGCCCTAATAAAGCCCTAAAAAGTCCACCAGACTTTAGAGCAAGCTAAAACTATCAATTGTTATAGAAAAATGAAAAAAGAATACAACTAAGTAGAATATTCAATTATGAAAGATAACTAAAGGGGCATGTAATAAAGTTTCTATTTTTTCTTTGTCCGACAACAATAGGAGCACTCGATTACTTTGACAAAAGATATGAGTCGAAAAATTACGACCAAAGATTGAGAGATAACCATACTTACAATAAACATGACAAACGGTTTCTGTAGTAACCTTTCCAAAAGAAACTGTCACTTGTTTTATCTGCAAAATATAGTTATTATGTAAATTGTAAAGTTATCTCATAAAAAATAATAATATCCTTCTTTAGTCATTTGATTTTTTTTCTAAATTATTTTGGAGGCAATACGTTGTTTTCGTTTCTTATTCTGAAGTTACATGAGTAGTTTAAGGCATGCACCGATCATTTATCTTTGAAGGTGAACTCTCTGGACAATCAGGGTTTTTTTTTGCATTTCGTTTTTAACTGAAAAAAACTAGTTTTTATTTATAAAATCAAACAGAAACAATGAGTTTCGACAATCAATGTCTAACCCCCCCCCCCCCCCCCCCCAACTAAAATAAGTTATGTTTCACTATTTAATGCTCAACTTCTCACGAAAACATGTAAATGTATCTTAAAATGACTATCGGTTAAAGATTACGCTTCCACAATAGATGAGATGATTGTAACAGATACATATTCGTTTTTTATAAAATCAAACAAAAACAATGGTTTTCGACAATCAATGTCGTATCCCCCCCCCCCCCCCCCCCCCCCCCCCCCGGCCCCCAACTAAAACAAGTTATGTTTCGCTATCTAATGCTCAACTTCTCACGAAAACACCAAAATGTATCTTAAGAAAAAAAAGAATAAAAAAAATGACTATCGGTTAAAGACTACGCTTCCACAATAGATGAATGGTTAACACCATAGCTGGAAAAGAATATATCATCTTTGACACAGATGAGATGATTGTACCAGAGACATAAATTTTCGTAAATATCATGCGTCGCCGACTGTGCAAAACAGAGTCATGTACTAATGTCATGAACATACAAATACTCAATCAGTGAATTAAAAAAACAAATACAAATATATCAATGTTTGATGCATATTTTTAGCACTCCATTAGAAGCTTTTAAGCATGATAAAATTGTATTTATAAATATGGATCAGATCAACACATTAAATTTGAATATGCATACATATACATGTATCATGTACGTATTATCAGAGACATATAATACATGTATTATATGTCTCTGGTATCATATATGTTAAAGTTCGTAAAATTCAAAAACATACTGTATTTTTTTTAATTGAAATTGTAATACGTCGAGATTTTTTTTTATTTAATCAAATTAGGAGTTTAAACATGTTAAAGGTAAAACATATATATATACATAAAATGTAATACGCATTTCTCCATTAGACGTAAACAGTTCCGGTTATTACATTTACCTTTTGACCGTTCAAAATGATATACAGATTATTAGGGAAACATTTAATCGTTTTACCTTATTTTCCGTATAAAAACATTGACATTTAAATAAATACTATATTTACTCTGATATTGTGCAGAAATTTCAACAGTTATGCTTTAAATTAAATGCATTTGATATTTCTTGCGACTGCGACTTCATAATTATCCACAATGCAATATTCCGGAACTTCGTGTTGATTATCTCCCTTTTTCAGAGTGAAGAGTGTTCCGAATAGATTTACAAGAATCTTATTGACTTAGATGTCACAGAATTAGATCATCTAAGCTGAGTTGGAAGTGTTTTCACACTACAATGAAGTTAGAATAGAATTGATTACATATTAAGTTTTACGATATGTTGATTTCCTTGATAAATTGCGGAAGAAAACAATTTTCAGGTTATTTTTCAAGTAGGGAGCAGTTATTTATTCATCACAACTTCCTGTTGTATTTTATCATACAACAACCAAAGAGGATGTATTTATAAAGTGTTGTATTTTTTTCTTGAACAATAAAATATCTTATACTAGTTAGATAAAATATGTAAAATACGAAAACAAATCAAACTTTAAGTGTGTATATTACTCTAGGATTTATTTCTATATTAATTGTTATTTATTGGGCACATGAAATTATCAAGTTCTTTACTATGAATAATTATGCAAATTAACGCATGTCGGATTGACATTTGTTTTGTTACTCTATTTTTAGTTGTTATTTGATGTGTGAATTTGGTCACTATAATGTTTTCGATTATTTTTATCGGGTTTTCTTTATAGTTTAATTAACGACTACAAGTATACTTACGTATGAAATTGTTCAAAATAGTTTCTAACCCCATCTTTAAATGTTTTAAAGGTTTCTTTTTCTTCCTTGATAAGCTAACACTTATTGGGTATTATATATAATACTTAAATTTGCTACCATGATCAGCGGATCGACTGCAATTCAATTCAATATTTTATTTAAGTCTCATCTCTCAATAATATATAATACAACATTTAATTTACATTAAATGTAAAAATATATAAATATAAAAGGAGAGCCATTCTGTACAGAATTACAAGAGACTATAACATTAAAAATTATATAAAGAATGCATCTATTATAAAACATATTGACATTAACATTATTTACAGTATAAAACATTTCTACGTCTATTTAAAATAAGATTACAGGCTTTGGCACAGCTACGAATCATATTATTATCTGTAAATAAAAACACTAATTTCTGTTTATCACCATAAGACATAAAATCACTATTAAAATGTGTTGCTTCATCAAATAATTTTTTTCTAAAATCATCATACAAAGGACACGATAAAATAACATGGGCTTCATGTAGTGCTCATTCTGAAATCAACTTCCCAAATTCTTGTCTGTTCTTAACCGTTAAGATACGGAACCCATGTAGTAATAATATACATTGTACGATCAATATCAACATGATCAAAGTAATAATGTTAAAAATTCTAGAATCTAAACCAGCTTTGGTACAGCAAGGTAAACAAAAAGAAGAAAAGAAAACCAAAGACCAAAATATCTATAAAATAAAAATAAAAAAACACAAAAAAATTATTGGCCTCGAGGTATTGTTTACGTAGCATCTAAAAATTCATTGTCAGTATTTATTTTCGGAACAGGCGGATGTTGATACTTGTTTCTCTATGGCACTGTTAAAAAGATTGGGCAATTCCTGTCAATCTTGTTCAGTCCTTTTCAGTACTATTTAGTGAAAATGTATAGTTGCAGAGGTAGGCTGTTGATAACTTTTTTGTTATTATTTATATATATAAAATATGTGATACATGTACTATGTGTCTTGATCATTCAAGCATGGTTCATAGTTGAAAGTATAAACATATCTACTTATTTCTTTCAAAGAGAAACTGCCAACGCCATGGCTAAAAATTTTAAAAAAAACAGAGAGACAAATAATAGTACTAAATACAAAACAACATTAACCCAACCAAAATCCGGGGTGATCTTAGGTGCTCCGGAAGGGTAAGCATATCCTGCTCCACATCTGGCATCCGTCGTGTTGCTCATGTTATTACAAATCCGGTCAATAAGTTAAAATAGGTAAAAAGAGATGAGATATGAGTGCCAATGAGACAACTCTCCATCAAAGTAACAATTTATAAAAGTAAACAATTATAGGTCAAGGTACGGCCTTCAACACGGAGCCTTGACTCACATCGAACAGCAAGCTATAAAGGGCCCAAAAAATTACTAGTGTAAAACGATTTAAACGGGAAAATCGACTGTGCATGTTTAACATGAAAAACATAGTCGTTTAAATTATTGTAATATGAGTAAGTTTGCTTTGCATTCCATCCTAAACCGTTTTTTTGTTTTTTAATAAACTTCTATATAATAGGAGGTTAATAAAAAATATATATTACCTTTTGTAAAATTAGTTTATTATTTCAAAATTCTCTAATATTTAACTAGCCTCAAATTGTTCACATCAATATTTTTTTTAATTCAATAGAGAAAAACAAAAGGAATCTAAGAACCCGGCAAAATCCCTCGCCTAATAAGACGTGCCATTTTTATATTAATTTGTTTTCGCAACCAGCTCTGTTTGATTATTTGTTCATCTTATTTAGTGCCATAGATATAGGAAGATGTGGTGTGAGTGCCAATGAGACAACTCCATCCAAATAACAATTTATAAAAGTAAACCATTATAGGGCAATGTACGGCTTTCAACACGGAGCCTTGGCCCACACCCAACAACAAGCTGAGACAACAAGCTATAAAGGGCCCAAAATTACTAGTGTGAAACCATTCAAACGGGAAAACCATGTTTGTATGTCTTGTTTTGATGACAATTTTTACTGTTTTCATGATTTGAAACCTATCTCTAGTATAAAAGTAATTGAAACAACACACGCCATTTATTGTGAAAAGTGATAGTCAATGACTGCCTTCTACTTCTGAAAATGGGTAAACATGGTCATTCAGAGGCATTAACTCATGAAAAGGGGCATGTTTTGCTATATTTGTGATATGTGTCGATTTAATTGTGATTAACATCTTGACTATTTAAAAAATTTCTTTCGGTTAAAATTTTTGCAACAACTAAAAGAAACGCAAAAAAGAAGAAGAATAAATGGTTCTCCAAACGATTCAAAATAAGAGCCAATAAATGTGAAACTTTAGAAAAAAAAATTAAAAATTAAAAATGCGGAAACGGAACAGATCGCTCCGATTTATATTATTTTAATGTTACCTTCTCTATGGTAGGTATAAATTCATTAAATAAATCTCCCCTTAATTTGACAACAATATAAAAAAAAATCTTTAGTTAAAATCAAACTGGCAAAGGTTAATTTTGGACACCTCAAACCTTAAAATGGACAAATTTGAAAACAGAGCCCATAATCAAAAATCTACATGCACAATAAGATTTAGCATATCATACAGCCGCTATCAGTTTTTTATGAAATCAGACAAAGTTTAACATTGGACCCTTTGGACCTCAATGTAGACATATTTAGTAATGGGCCCCAATATCCAAAACAGTGATACAAGGTAAAAAAAATAAAAATAAAGACTTTCAATTAATTTCATTGAAATTGGTTAAGTGATTTGTATTAATTTTCAATTGAAGATTTCTTGCTTTTGGACAATACTGTGCTAGCTATTTTGCAATACCGGGCTATTGTACAATACTGTGAAATAGTCAAAAACAAGAATGTGTCCCAAGTACACGGATGCCCCATCCGCACTATCATTTTCATTAAAATTAGAAAGATCATATCATAGGGAACATGTATACCAAGTTTCAGTTTGATTGGACTTCAACTTCATCAAAAACTAAGTCGACCAAAAACTTTTACCTGAACCGGGACGAACGGACGAACGAACGGACGTACAGACCAGAAAACATAATGCCCATAAATGGGACATAAAAATTATTAACAGCATATTTTTAATGCTGCAGATAATGTTCTAGGTAAATATCATGCTAACAAAGTCGTACAGGAAAAGAATCCGGCAAAAAGGGAAATAGACCATGGTTTGATTAGCAATGTTGGAATGAGAGAAATATTTACAGGAGAGTAAAGAGAAAAAATTATATATAATACAAACTTTCATACTTCATTTTAATATGATGAAGACATAATTTTTCAATCAGTTTAATTGAGGTCTGGAGATGGCATATCATTAAATGCTGGTAGTACTTTGTTCATTTATGTATCGTGGTCATTTTGCTTAGTTTCTTTTGTTACCTATTCTGACATCGGACTCTGACTTTTTTGAACTGAGTTTTACTGTGCGTATTGCTATGTGTTTCTCTATTCAACATTGACAAGAAGTATAGGGGGAGGGTTGAGATCTCACAAAACATGTTTAACCCCGCCGCATTTTTGCGCCTGTCCCAAGTCCGGAGCATCTGGTCTTTGTCAGTCTTGTATGTTTTTTAATTTTAGTTCATTTATATGTTTTGGAGTTTAGTATTGTAGTAAATTAAAAAATAATATGTTGATATCTGTATACCTAGTCTTACTTTGTGCTCCTATTTCTGACTCTAAACATTTTGAAGCGACTATAGCTGGTTGCAATACCTATACTAGTATATGGTATATAGCATATAGCATTGCTGTCGCGGTAGTATTCTCCACCATTTATTGTATGAAATGAAAAATAGGGTTGATATCTAAATAGTATAGCATTTTACAACAGTTTAGTTTAAGAACAGCTTATTTGAAAATGAAAATAAAACATATAGGTCACCGATGAGTTAAAAAAGATATTTAAAAAATGGCATTTTTGCACCAAAGGGAGATAATTTGGAGCTTTTTCAATAATATTTTTTTATATACATATACATTTAAAAAGTCATCTAGGGCCAAAACGATTTGATTTTTGTTTTGCCATTTGATTAGGGACTTTCTGTTTTGAATTTTCCTCGGAGTTCAGTATTTTTGTGATTGTACTTTTTTCTATCAAGAAATAATTAATTATTTATTCATTTGCATTAATCTTGTTATGATTAAGATAATGTTTTAGAAGATTATTTAATTATTATTGACAATACTCAACTATAATTTGTTTCATTGCTTTTGATCCCTCTGTCAATATAAATAAATCCCAAATGGATGAAAAACAGAGACTGTCTTTTTCTGTAACAACAATCACCCAAAACACAATCACAAAGGCTGGCGTAAATTTATAGTACTGCAAAGCACTCCATACCTTATGAAATATGTTAAATTTAGCCTCGTTTATTTTCATCTATCATAACATGTATAAGTAAGTGTCAACAGTTTTCTAGTTGTGACCCCTTGAATACAAAAAAAAAGTCTTTCCTTATTTTTTTGCATATTTGCCCTAATTGCAGGTTACACATCACACTCTGTCTTTTTTAACCTTTTGCTAATATATAACACCTTTTCAACAATTGTCTACACCTACAGTTGAGAACAGTGGCGAATCCAGAACTTTTCTTAAGGGGGACCCGCTGACTGACCTAACGGGGGCCGCTCCAGTCATGCTTCAGTGATTCCCTATATAATCAACCAAATTTGCCCCAGCGCTCCCCCCCCCCCCCCCCCCCCCCCTTTCCACTGGATCCGCATATTGAGAACGACTAAGACAGGGTGCGATGTACAAGTCGTCTAAAAAATAAATTTTGAAAGTAATAGTATTGATTCCTATATCGATTTCATTGCTTGAAATTTATTTGATTCGCAATAAATATAACTTTACAAAAGATTCCATGAAACTAGTTTTTTTTTAATTTAGTATGAAGACAAGGATGGACTTTAAATCACATTTCATCTTTTAATATGTTGAGCATTATGTCAAAATATCACATCATTAACTAAAACTACCAACATATTAAGGACTTGGTTCAGTGCAAAAAACATGCGACGGTTTTTTATTAGTCTAATTGGATCCTAAAACTCCATTAAGTATGGTCAGATATGAAATAACGAAAAGAAAAAACAAAAAATACAAAACCAAAGCTTTGTCCAGGAAAATGAAAATAGAGAAACAATTGCAAACTCTGACCTGATAACTACAAAACAAAATATAGCAATGACAGCGTAACACATAAAGCTAACAGTATTTGGTCAACACTGATCCCATTTAACTCCAGGAATCTACGACCTAGGCACATGGAAGGTTGTTTTTCATGACACGGACAATTACATCGGTTAATCAATTCGTGAGGACGACTATATAATTAAATGAGGGATAATCTAAATCGTAAGACTTCATTCCCCTGCTTGGCACTGTCCAAAAAGACTTTTCAATGACAACATGCTCTTTAGTAACTAACGAGTTGAAATTTAAATTCCAAACGCAGGTATGTACTGCTTAAATGTTGTTACATTGGATCGAAAAATTAATTACATTTTTTTTCCAATTCATCAAGGAAAAACCTAAACTTCAAGAAGGTATTTTGAAGCGGAGTATTCCCTCATTTAACGATTAGCGATGTGATATTTTCCTTCGACCTATGAAATGAATATCATTATGTTATAAACCTCTCCCGAAATTGTAAATGTTACTACATCAGGTATGGTGGTATCGGTTAAAAACACCAACTCGACCGTGTTTACTAGTGTGTAACGGACGGACGGGCAGTCCAGTAATTATCTTAAAAAAATTCACAATAATTTTACAGAAACAAATTTATTGTTATTGTCATGCGGCACTATCTTTGATAGGCGACTCGCATAATCATATCAAAGTACTGAAGTACTGAACTTCGGATGACCACAGGTTCTTGTGTATGGTCAAAAGCACATGTCACAGAAACAGATCACATCTCTATACCTGAAACTGGTGTTAATTTACAGAGATATTTTTTTCTGATACAAATTCGTGCTTGGATGATGAATAAATGACAGGAAATTCAACCTCACCGTAATAACTATTATATTGTAGTGCAAAAAATCAGTATACCTTGGACTATTATACTTATATAATAATAGTCGTAGAGAATACACTGGTTTGTTGTTATATATATTATTAATATTACGCCCCGGATTACATGTATATATAATTTTCATCTATTTGTATATGATCATTCTATTCTACTATTATTATAGTGCAGTGCAAGTGCATGGTGGACACTCTTCTGTAAAGAAAATCAAACCCTAAAGGCTGTAAAAGCAATACACCTTATCGCTATTTGTCCTCCATTACTGGATATTACACAGGTTCCCGTAAAATTTTGACGTCATAAAACAATATATATCTGACGCCACAATGGAAAAGTGATTGTTGTATGCATCAAAAGTTCAAGCGGCCGGGTCAGCCGGGATTAGCGATAAGGTGTATTGCTGCCATGTTAATGTTTTGGGGACTTTTATTTTTCATCTACATATATAAGAATCAAACCTGACAGGACATGGTTGTCTAGTGAAAAGCAAGAAGGTTTTGACTTTATATCAATAAAAGACTTAAGCAGGAAATCATTTTTAATATGTTTTATATTTCACAAGGAGACAACAAGTTTACCAGGCTAAAGTTGGGGATAATTATGGATTATCCCCTGGTAGTGTTTATAACTGGGCAAAACTTACTTTTATTGATTTAATTTTAACAATTTTCATAATTAATTAAATTAACCATTCAGTTAAAACATTTCACCTTTCGAGACGCTAATGTTGAAAAATGGGACAGAAATAAAATATCTTACAAGACATAAACATGTAAAAAACAAGTGAAACTGCGAGCTACTGCTCACTGATGATACCCCCGCCGCAAGTGGATAATATTTATAGTGTAAAAATATGCAAGTGTTCGGTAAACAGGAAGTTGTCGAGTGATGAATCTAAAAACGTATCACACGGTATAGCTGACTTATAAAAATCCTGAAACCAAATTTCAGAAATCCTTGTATTGTAGTTCCTGAGAAAAATGTGACGAAAATTTTTAACTTGGTTATCATGTGTAAAATCATACAAGTGTTCGGTAAACAGGAAGTTGTCGAGTGATGAATCTGAAAACGCATCGCACGGTATAGCTGACTTATATAAATCCTGAAACCAAATTTCAGAAATCCTTGTATTGTAGTTCCTGAGAAAAATGTGACGAAAATTTTCAACTTGGTTATCATGTGTAAAATCATACAAGTGTTCGGTAAACAGGAAGTTGTCGAGTGATGAATCTGAAAACGCATTACACGGTATAGCTGACTTATATAAATCCTGAAACCAAATGTCAGAAATCCTTGTATTGTAGTTCCTGAGAAAAATGTGACGAAAATTTTCAACTTGGCTATCATGTGTAAAATCAGACAAGTGTTCGGTAAACAGGAAGTTGTCAAGTGATGAATCTGAAAACGCATCACACGGTATGGCTGACATATATAAATGTTGATACCAAATTACAGAAAGGGTGGATGTGTAGTTCCTGAGAAAAATGTGACGAAAGTTTCATGGGACGGACTGACTGACGAACGGAAGGACTGATGGACGGACGGACGGACTGACAGACAGAGGTAAAACAGTATACCCCCCCTTTTTTTAAAGCGGGGGTATAATAAATATATATTTCAGATTACTGTAAATATTTTCATAGTGTTACTTTGGCATCATTTTTAAAACTAAGTCCCACACATAATTGTTCATTTGATATGTGTCATCCTCATGCGATACGAGAAGTTTTCATGTCGCTAAATAGTCTTCTTGTCGCTAAATTTATTCTTCTTGTCCGTTCTTGACGTTTCTTGTCGCTAAAATTCTTCTTGTCGTTATTAGTGAGACCGCTTTTTTTAGATTACAGGTAGACCAGTCATTAACCCTACACGTATAACCTGTGTAGTGATTTTTATTTTACGATAAATTTATGAATGAACGACAATTTTATAAATGAACAAGATCACCTGACCTCTTTTTTAAACACCAATTAAACATATAAAACCGTATTTATTAATATATAATTCAGTCAAATTTTCACCACTAAATCAACAACTGAAATGATTCCATATTTTGTTGAAACATCGTACAACCGGAGAACAGAAATCGCAGGTAGGAGAATGCACTTTTTTCACTGGTGTTGAAAACCCCAAACTAATTTGACTAATTTATGCATGACGGAAATTTAAGCGATAACAATACATCGGAGTGTCCTCAAGGTCATCCTCTGTAAAAATTGAAGAGACAGCTGATCAAGGTGCGGAATGATTGCAGTAATTTTTCAATCAATTCAACGCCGGTTAAATGTGTAAATACATGTTATAAGATTAATCATATCTATAATACTAAAATTACGAGGTCCAATTTGTCAGCCGTCATCACGTAAAAACGACGAATCAAAGAATTCAACTTTATATATAACTAATATAGTACAAAGGTGTAGATTAAAAATGACACCATTCCAGGCCCTTTTGTTTTCCACGTAATTAATATTGCCTATTATTAAGAAGTTCCGGGTCGAGTCCGATACCGATACCAATAGTATATTCACCTGTTACCGATTACCTTATCTGTACGTTCCGCATCTGACAGGCGCACCACCAAACGGTGTATTCAGGATTAATATGCTATATGTATTACACGGGTCATAATCACAGGGTTGACACTACTTAATTGTCAAATTGTTACCTATTGTAGTATTTTAATCAGTTAAACTTTCTAAGATAACAATACGAATCTATAATACTAAAATTACGAGGTCCAATTTGTCAGCCGTCATCACGTAAAAACGACGAATCAAAAAATTCAACTTTATATATAGCTACCTATTGTAGTATTTTAATCAGTTAGACTTTCTAAGATAACAATACGAATACTAAAAATCTGGACTAAAGTAAGGCGTATAGGTACAGTTTTCAATTTGTTAGCGGGCATTAGACCGTTGGTTTTCCCGTTTGAATGGTTTTACACTAGTAATTTTGGGGCCCTTTATAGCTTGTTGTTCGGTGTGAGCTAAGGCTCCGTGTTGAAGGCCGTACTTTAACCTATAATGGTTTACTTTTTTAATTGTTATTTGTATGGAGAGTTGTCTCATTGGCACTCACACCACATCTTCCTATATCTATGACGTAAAACAGCGAATCAAAGAATTCAATATTTATAACTGATATACAATGCTGTTGATTAAAAAATACTCCATTCCAGGACCTTTTGTTTTCTAATTAATTAATATTATCAATAATTGATAAGTTCCAGTTCGACGGGTTCAAAGCAGAGAAAACTGTGTATCTTATAATCAGCATGACTTTATCAGATGACAATACTAATACTAAAATAAGGCTTGCGCATAGTTATACATACTTTAATTCAGTCACGGACCCGCGATATACGGGTGTGTTCTAGTAATAGAGAAATATATCGATTTAACTTTTTGTTTGATATGTCTTCTGTAGCTATATATAGTCCAGACAGTATTAATAAGGTTAAATCGAAAATGTATACGTTGTGATTATCTTGATGATTTCATTTTTGAGACGACCCCTCCATTTTACCTGTAAACTGTAGATGTTATTAGTCAGTGTCGACAGATGTTGAAAAGGTCTGCTATGAATTGTGTCGGGAATTCCTAGTTTATCAATTTTCTTGTACTTTCGATTACAGACAGAGGATTTAGATGTATAAATTTCCAGACGATAAGCGGGTTCTCGACTGACTACTACACTTTGTTCTGACCATTGTTCACAGAGCAAAACGTTTATTACAAGCGAATTCAAATTTATTCTAGACGATTGACAGTAAGAAAATTCTGTGCTTGATAAGTTTACACACCCTTAAGTTACAAAATGGCAAGACACACTGGGGATTTAAATCGAAAGTTTCAAAGATTTTATCACGAACATGTTCAAATGAACAGAGAGGAAACCAAGAGAAATGCAAATGTTGTGAGGGACGTAGTTGAAAAAATCCTTGAATATGTGAACGGACTAGATTCAAGGTTTCAAAAGGAACCGGAACAAGTTGGGAGCTTTCATTCATTAACAAAGGTTTCGGGGCCAGATGAATTTGACTACAGTATTCTATTTAATACCGGAATGGAGCAAAGTTGGAGTGATTTAAGCCAACCTGCCTTTTATACTGTTGATGCCAAGCATAGGATTGTCAAATCAGCAGTACCATTGCCAATTTTGCCGATGAAATATACTCTTAAAACCCAAGACAGAGGACCTTATAGTATGACAGAAAATGGTTGTCTTGTGCCTCTAACATTTAAAAGACATTTCAGGCAGCTGGTACTTAAAGCTTTGGATTACTTGACAAAGAATTCCAAAATTATCCAGACAGTTAACGTTAAACCTTTATCCGATTCGCCAGCTGTGACGATCACCATCAAGCAGCGTGGTAGAGACGAATTAAATGTAGATTTGGCACCAATGGTCAATACAAGACTGCCATTTAAAGATGAGTTCGGATGGCCTAACCATAGGGCTAAATGGCCAGCTATAGAAAAAAATCAACAACTAAAAAATATCAGAGTAAACTTAGTTACATCCGATCGTCTTTACTGGAAATTGTCTTTCGCCATTTGTGAAAGAGAACTCCTTGTAGATATAGATAGGGATAGATCTGGGACATGCAGGAGGAGATCTATTAGAATCATGAAAAGACTTCGAGAACTCTTTTGGTGTTCAGATCAAGACGACCGAGACGGTCTCACTTCCTATCATCTGAAAAATTTGTTATTTCATGAATGCGAAAGACTGCCAAAAGATTATCAGTGGAGTATGGAAATGATGGGTGAACGAATAATTGGTATGTGTGAGCAACTCAAAGTTCATTTATTTGCTATGCATATGACTCAGTTTTTCAACAGTTCAAAAAATCTGTTCGCAAATAAGAAGGATTATAGAGGACTGAAACTTGCTGCAAAAAATTTAAATCAGTTTTTGCGTTGCCCTGAAAGGTATTTACAGTAAATAATTTTCTTCAACTGACAAGATCTTTTCATGAACTATAAGAAAGATACAAACGATATACAAGTAACACGTGCACCCTGTATAGGGTTTTCTTAATAAATCTGTAACGAAATTTAGTACATTATATTCTTTAACTCCCTTTTATGCCAGGAGAACCACCAATCTTATGAATCGGTGTAAAATCATTCTTTCGGTTAAAAATCATCAGAACTAGCTATATAGTTGATATGTTTGATCTTTTGATTTTGCTATTGCTTAGGAACCTTCCATTTACAATATCAAGAAAATCCGTATTTCACCTATCTTACTTTTTAAAAGGTGAACCTCTTTTAAAAGACTATAAAAGACATATTAATCATATATATATCTCCTCTGTCGACAATGAAAAATGATGGGATATATAGTTCCAAAAATGTGTACGATTATATGATGACAAATTTGTCTGTTGATATGAAATAGATAAAGTTTGACAGGGGCAAAAGAAATCAGGATGTTCAGATCTACTTATTGTTCATTGAAGTTTAAATTGTCAGACGACTTCTTTTTGGAGTATATATACCTCTTAAATCCCAATTTTTTTATGTTTTTATACGACTGCAAAAACGGTTGTATTATGTAATGACGTTAGCAGTGTCAATGTCGTTGTTGACATCGTCTTTGTCGTCTAAATAATTTGTTTTCCAGACAATAACTTTAATGTTGTATGGATCTCTATGAAATTACACCCAAGCTTCCAAGCCACAAAAGAAAGGTAGGGATTGGTGTTGGGTGTAATTGTCCTTTCTGTTTAGGAATTAGGGTCTAAACATACATTTTCTCGTCTTTGCTGTCATCGTCGTCGTCTTTGCTGTCTTTGTCGTCGTCATCTGTCGTCGTAAATTTTATAAAAAAAAAACTTCTTTGAAACTACAGGTCATAATTTAACTAAAATTTGCCACAGTCTTCGTTAGGGTGTCCGATGACCCCACCTGCCATCCAAGATGACCGGCATGACTAAAAATAAAACATAAGGGTAAAATGCAAGTTTTGTATATTGTTTTGAAAACTGTTATAAATAGAGAAAATCTTATAGGGACAAAATTCACCTATCGCAGAAGTTTAGACAAACCTATTTGTGTCTTAGATGACAGTATAAAATCAGAAACATAATTTCAAGACACTTTAAAGAGGCATTGGATCTTGATGTTCAAATTAATTCTTTTAACATCACAAAAGAACAACATCATGAACTTCTATCATTTATAAGAACAAAAAGGAGCGCTTTTGCAAAAGACCCATCAGAATAAGACAAAACAGACATTCATTATCAAAACATTGAAATTTCAACAGGTTCACCTGTCAGATCAAGATGCGTTCAATATTCACAAAAAATTAAAGAAGTTATGGAATACAAAATCAAAACTCGGAAAGACAATGACAATATTGAAGAATAAATGCGTCCTTATTATAGCAGTGTTATCTCATCCCTTCGTAAATTTTACGGACGCCATCACGAGTTGGTTGACCGTTATGGAATAACCGTTTCACAAATGATATCGGATATGTTCCTTACGTCGTAACTACAATCCCCTTCCCTTTCATGAATGTGACCTACCGAATTAGACTATTTACCGGATTTGTTATCACATAAGCAACACGACGGCTGCCACATGTGGAACAGGATCTGCTTACCATTCCGGAGCACCTGAGATCATCCCTAGTTTTTGGTGGGGTTCGTGTTGCTTATTCTTTAGTTTTCTATGTTGTGTCATGTGTACTATTGTTTGTCTGTTTGTCTTTTTCATTTTTAGCCATGGTGTTGTCAGTTTATTTTCTATTTATGAGTTTGACTGTCCCTTTGGTATCTTTCGTCCCTCTTTTTTAGTGAGAGAAAAAAACAGATAATACATACAGGTTTGTTTTAGATTTTAGAACATTAAATGAGGTTACTAAAAAGGTGTATTTCCCTATTCCGACAATAGATGAGGTTTTATGTCTTATCGTAGGTACTATTAATTTTAGTTTTTATTGTCTATTCGTATGTAAAAGTAAAGATAATTAATCACCTAGTTCATTTATATGATTTTAGTTTAAAGCAACAAAATGCATAGAATTTATTTGTTTGACACATTATGAATTAAAAGAAAAACCGACATAGTTAGATATTACAATTAATAAAAGTTACTAACTCAATTCTATATTAATATTCTTGTGATTGTTCAAATTGTAAAATACATCAAATAACGGCATTACAAATTTAATCCCGTTTTAAATTAAATTTTGAGACATCTTTTTGTGGCGTCATTTTTTGTGACGTTGTAACAAACATGTGACGCACAGTTCGTAATTTTATTATGCTATTTTGTGAACTGTCGTAAATCAATTTTAGTTGATTTCATCAAGTGCCACTTGATGAAAAGTCAAAACATAAAACAGCTTTCATGACACCACAAAGCTAATACCATTTTGAGAGATTATGCTTTAGTCTATCAATTGCACCAGCTACATTTCAAATGTAAATGACTTAAATTTTACAAGAACTTCATTGGAAAATAGCTCTTATCTACATAGATGAAATAGTAGTATTTTCCAAACAGATTGATTATCACCTCTAACATTTAAAGTTTGTTTTTCAAAACCTGAAACAAGCAGCATTATTCTTACACCTATTAAATGTCATTTTGCAGCAAAACAGGTTAAATATATTGGACATATTATCTCTGAACATGGAATACTGGTTTACAAATCTAAAACAGGAGCAGTTTCAAAATATCAAATTCCAATAACAGTCAAACAATTATGCAGTTGTCTAAGTATGTGCAATCATTATGGAAAAATTTATTCAAAACTACAGTAAATTATAATTTCCACTTACAACACTTAAAGAAAAATGAAAATTTGAAATGACTACAAAACAAGATAATGCATTCAGTAAATTAAAACAAAATATCACAAGTTCAGCAATTTTTTCATTTCCTGACTTTAAGAAATAATTTTACCTCGCAACATATTTAGCTGTTGGATTTGTATTAGGTCACAAATATGATAAATG
Source organism: Mytilus edulis (assembly GCA_019925275.1). Taxonomy (NCBI): domain Eukaryota; kingdom Metazoa; phylum Mollusca; class Bivalvia; order Mytilida; family Mytilidae; genus Mytilus; species Mytilus edulis. The sequence continues at coordinate 41,138,588 of CM034357.1, read as the reverse complement.
ATTAAAAAAGTTCATTGCATACGGAGATGGAGGTTTAAGAGATCTGGAAAACGTCACCAAATCAATCACAAAGAAGGGTTAACTTAAGTTGAAGCTAGTAAGAGTTTCGAACTATACATAGCAACAGCAAGTTTACTGGATTCACTGATAGCATTACAGATTACAGTGCGCTGGCTAAATAGTCCCAAAGATGCTACTAGGAAACTAGGGCGATGATCATTATTTCTACAGCAGTAGGATTTTTTCCTTATGCACAGATAAGGTACAAAAAACAAAACTGCGGATGCATTGTCAAGTAGACATCAAGGACAAAAAATATCATTCTGATGAAGACCTACCAAAGATTGGTTCCATACAGGCTGTCAACTTTTAAATTTGGTTGGGAAAACAACACCAGGATCCCTGAATCAACGCTTATCCATTGTATCTATTACTTAAACTAATGTATTGATGCTTTAACAAATCGAAACCTTTTCTTTACTAGCAGGTATTGTAAGTGAGTATAATATACCCTGATATCATGTTCAGCGATGTGTTACTAAATCAAAGTTTACAATTAATTGGTTAGAAAAATACTTAGCACATACTTACAACTTTTCGTCCAATCAAATTGCTTGAATTTGCGTTCTAACTTTCATAGTGCATACTGTTTCCATGTACTAAGTAACTACGCATGAATGACCACAAGGGTAAGATTTCATTGTATCGTAATCAAGATATTGAAATAAAAATTGCTACTGGCTATTTTGAAAAAAACTGATGGGTTCCAAATTAAACTAAATAGTTTGTAATTAGTTTTCAAATTAATTTTTAAACATTCCACTATTTAATCTTTGGATCTGAAAATGTTTTTGACAATTAAAAGTTTCTTTCAATTAAATAAAAAGTAACACATATATAGTCCCTTATAACTTGATTAGAGTACAATGCAATCTATAATTGTAATCATTTATCTTCCTGCATGTAATTACTTTGTACCCAACAATAGAGTGAACCATGAAACCTTGTGAAGGGAAATTGAAGCAATTTGATCTATTTCGTCATGAATCGATTTATTATTGGTTGCTTAATGTTCAATAAGCGTTTTCCACCACCCTTGTTTTGGTTCTGCCACTGGAAACTATCTTAATGTTTTAAAATTTATCATGTATAGTAAAACACAGCTTTATACAAATGTACTAATGAACATACTTACACAAGCAACTACAATCTTTTCATTCTGGAGTCAATATTTTACAATGATAATTTTGAGTAGATTTACAAAACTACGTAAATGAGCTACATCTAGTCAGCCAAAACATATCAATAGACTAATTACAGGATTACTCAAGTTTTAGAACATACTCACCCCTTCTCGTCCAATGAAAAGTCAGTTTTTTGCCCTCTAATTTTCATAGTACATGGTTTTCCATGCACTATGAAATGCTATACATGAATGACTTTTCATTGTCAGTTAATTATGAAAGTGAACTCTTAATAGCTGCACTAACGAAGTGTACAATCCCCTAAGGCATTTTCCTTGGGAAAATAGCCTACTGATTAGAGACGAAAGAGCAAAGATTAAAATAAAAATATTGTGAATTCTGCAAAATTTCATTCATTTTTTAATGGTACACATATATAGAATACACAAAAAAATAATAAGGATAAATGAAATGATATGCATTTGAGGGAATTATTTTCTTTTTCTATCAAAAAACACATTGCCAGACTGCTGATATATAGCAAAGGATTGTTTTCGGAGAAACACAATACATTTAAATTTATCAATAAAAAGTAAGCATATAATGTTGTATGGTCTGAATTCAAATATTCATACAGAGAGTTTACTATTTATAAAAAAAAATCAAATTTCAAAAAGGGGATTCATATAACATTGTGTTGCTTTTTAAAATAAAAAAGATATATGATATAAGTATTAAATTTTACCTGAAGCAGAAGAAAAACAATTTATCCATCACAAACTATGTCAGTGCTATTTCATTTCATCCATTGAAATGAACATTACCTATGTATTATATTTAGTTCATTATAAAAAGTGAACTCTTATTTAGGTTTGAATATTACAATGGGAAAGGATAGTTTTGTAAGGTCATTCGAAAGTGTGGATATGTTCTAAATTAGTCAGACAATACTTGGTCATGTTTTATGAAGATTTAAGCCCTCGGCTTCGCCTTGGGCTTAAATCTTCATAAAACATGACCAAGTATTGTCTAACCTATAAGTAAATGTGTGCTAAATTGGATAGTGTATAGAAAGGTATATACTGTAACGCCTCTGGTATAGCATTACGAAGCTCATATTTAAATGTGTGTGTGTGTTTACTTGATTAACACTAGAACCTTGGTAGCAGGCCTTTCATAAACTTTCACTGGTAATCGTGAAACATGCAATGGTAACTTGCAAACCTTGGTAGCTGGACTGAGTAATCTAAGACACTGGTTTCTTATTCATTTCAAGACAAAATATAACAAAAACAGTTATTTTAGCAATGACTATTTAATCTGTCATAAATCAATATATATATGTTATAAATAAATATCCCAAAGCAAAAACGGTTCAGAGCCCCCCTTGGGTGTTAATCGTCGTGCGTAAACATGGGAAAATGGTTTTACTATTTATGGTATAGTAAATAATATAGGTCACTTGTCAGGTCGTAAATATCCTAAAAATCGGGGTTAACATTAACCTGGTAATGGTTCACAAGTGGTATAGGCTCTGGTAATAATGGTATATCTATCAAAAATGGTCAAGGTAATGTGAGCTGAGCTGTCCAGAATCGTCTGCTACAACCGTTTATATAGTCCGGAAGTCTGCGGACACAGAAAGTGTGTCCGTTACTATAACGATAAGTGTGTCCGTAAAATTAACGTAGCGATTGGTTGTAATTCTGAATATACATAATACCGGGTTTTGGAAACTAGGTTATCTCTGTCCATTCCGATTGGTCCTTAAAACCGGAAGTTCCCACGGCAATAATACGGTACATGGCGCAAAAACAAATACAAATAGAAATACACAACTGTCGAGGAAAAAGGGGAGATATGGGCTTATCAAGAATAACCCTTAGTGGGAACGTACCCTGGTTACAATATAGACCCTTAACGTGATTGAATAAAACAGGTGAGCAAAAGAGACAAGCGATATACAGGTCAAACTAAAGCTGGGATCATGTCAAAGTACCCCCCTGGTCAAACAGTGAGAACGAACCCTGTCCTATCAATATTTCCCATAATATAATACATATAATACAATACAATACGGCCGCGATACCTGAAATATAAAGTGTTCATAGGCATAGTGCTTCCGTTCATAATATAACAGTGCAGCTCAGAGTAACGGAACACGAAAATGAAAGTGAAAGTAGAAATGAACTCTCTGAGCAACACAAGAAAAGAATGAAACATGATACATATAAACCTATCAATCTTAACTCCTACCCTTAGGCATAACACTACCCCCACCCAGGGTTAAAAAGGGTTCGTCCTGTAACTAAAAATAAGGGACCTACTTACCCAGTACTTACTTACTAATAAATCCTTAAATATAACCCTTATTCTTCTGTCGATGGTGTTGTTGGCTGGTCAGAGGTCCAAACTTCCTTCATTTCCAATCTGGTGCCATCCGGTAAGTAACATCTTTCCTCCTTCATAATGGTTCTTACTCCAATTGGCACAAGTTGCCTCTTATACCTTGCCTTCTGAGATTTTCTACATAAATTTACCTTTTCCTGTAATGTAGTAGCCAAAAGGTGTGTTTTGTATTGAGATGGAGCACCAGCAAAGAATAACCTCGGATCTAGACAGAGGTGTTCATGGTTGTCTAATTCTATGTTGATAGGTTTGACATTCCAAAGGTTGGTGGGTACAGAACAGTCAATTTCGGGTGTCAAAGAGCTGGTTGGAATCTCTTTTGGTCTTAAATTTAACTTATTTGCTGGTTTCAATTTTATGGAGAGATCTAGAGGTTCATCTTTATGGTTGGTATTTGGTTCTTCTGGTGTAGTGGTAATTGGTTCTTCTGGTGTAGTGGTAATTGGTTCTTCTGATGTAGTGGTAATTGGTTCTTCTGGTGTAGTTGTAATTGCCCTGGTCATGGTCAAATCTAAAACTTGTTCTGTTGGTGACGGTTGTTTGTCTATCATGGTGGCTGTAGAAACTAAAAGTGATGATTTAGGATCAGTAGTGGTGGTTGTAGTAAATAAAGGTGATGGTTCAGAATGAGGTAAAATGATGGAAGGTTCCTGTGGTTCCAAATCAATATCTATAGAGAAGTTGTCTGGAGAGTTTACAGGTGACAGATCTTGTAAATATTTTGAGAATAACTGATCGGAAGGGATGATTACTTCTGATGGTGGCTCTTCATTGAGGAGTTGCCTCATAGGTGATGGAGTACGGGGATCCACACCTAGCAAGTCTGAAAAATCAGGCATACTAGCCTCAAGAAAGTCGGTCAGTTGCCTGGTTGTGTCAGTGTAAGTGGAGTTGTCTTCTGGTATGTATACATCCTCCCTCCTTGTCTCACACACATTGTTACTGGTTGTTATCAGGTTGGTGTATTTGTCATGGCATTTCTCGTGCTGCCTTACCCGGTAGCCATCACATTTGGGTTGTGAATACGGGCACCAGCGACACTTTATAAATTCATTACCATGTGACCTCCTTCTGTGCCTTTGGAGGCTGTCCCTAACTGGGAATCTCTTTCCACAGTCGTCACACTGAAAAGGGTAAACAAACCCGGATCTCACTAAATCACTCATACTACAAAATATTAAATAAAATCCATTTTAAACACAATGGCCCACTAAGATTTTGGTATAAATATATTCACAGGCTTTTGCATATATATACATGTATATATATAAATGCACACAAGAAAATAAATGTCTGGTTACTTTAACATGTTGCATTCCATGTTCATGTATACTACATGTATAAAGGTTCTAAGAAATCACTGGTAATGTGATAATAACAAGGTATAATCCTGTATACTATGCACATGTACAATACATATGCATGAATGATAAATCTTTTTGTTTTGTAATTAACTTAAATGCACCAACTTTACATGGTATTAAGTTTCCTCTAGTCACTGGTTGCATGACTAAACGCACGCTTTGTATATATATAGCATACATATAACTTTTGGTATTCATAAATACATGTTTCAATCAAAATTAAAGGTTCTCACTTCATTAATAATCAGGTAATTGAACTATTACCAACAATAAATATAATAATTTATAACACATAGAATATCACTCAAAACACTGGTAACAATAAACATATCTATAATATAACAATATCAGTCATGGTCTGTCTGTTCTCTGTCTAGTTTATTCCTGACTTGAAATCTGGTATTTTGGGCTGGTTCCCCCACTGGTTGATACCATCTTTTCATATTTCCTTGAAAAGGTTTAAGTCTGTTCACATGAACAACTTTAAATTTCACTTTTGGGCCTTCCTGAATTTTATACAAGACATCAGAAAGCACTTTAATAACAGTAAAGGGGCCGGACCACCGCATTTGAAATTTGGGTGAACGTCCTTTATATTTTCTGGGGTCATGTAGGAGTACTCCATCTCCTACTTTAAATGTGGGGAAAGTACAAGAGAGGTCATAACGCCTCTTTTGTCTCTCACTTGCACTGACAAGTCGGTCCCTTACTTCTTCATGGACCTTTTCTAATTTATATGACAACTTATCAACATAGTTGGTCACACTATATTTATTAAGGTTAATACCACAAGCCCCCCCCCCCCCCCCCCCATAAATTAAATCTACTGGCAGCCTAACTTCCCTGCCCATCATCATGAAACATGGTGTCTCTCCCAATGTTTCATGCACTGATGATCTATAGGCCATCATAAGGTACGGTAAATATTGATCCCAGTCCTTTTGGTGTTTAGGTACAAATTTACTAATCATATCCTCAATTGTACGATTCAATCTTTCCACTAATCCTGAACTTTGGGGGTGAAATGGACTATTCCTGGTCTTGTCAATATTTAACTTTTTACACATTTGTATAAACAAATCGGAAGTAAACTGAGAGCCCTGATCAGTGTGTATTTGTACGGGGAGACCATAACGGCATATAAATTCTTCTAGAAGCTTATCTGCTACAGTTTGAGCTTCTATATCTGGTACCCCATATGCTTCAGCATATCTTGTAAAATAATCCGTCACGACAATGACATATTTATTACCCTTATAGGTTCGGGTCGCTGGACCTAAAATATCAAGCGATACTCTCTCCATAGGTTCCCCAACAATATATGATTTCATCTGTCCACGGGTGTGATGGGAAGGTTGGTTCCTTTTCTGACATTCAGTGCAACGCTTACACCACCTTTCTACAAAACTGGTATACCCAGCCCAATAAAACCTATGCCTAATTCTGGCTATAGTTCGTTTAAATCCTAAATGCCCCCCTAACTGATCATTATGCAACAATAAAAGCACACGGTTTCTATCTGCACATGGTAATACATACTGTAAATTTATATCATTAGTGGTGGTATTTTCCCACTTTCTTTTTAAAATTCCCTCAACAACAGTTAGTCTTTCCCATTGACTCCAATAGGTTTTATGGTGTTGACTAAGATGGGAAATTTCCGGCCACTTTGGTTTTTCTGGTGACTTTTTCCAAGTCAAAATTTGACTAATAATAGGGTCATTTAATTGGGCTTGTTTGAATTCATCAGGGGTCTTATTATTAAACCAATTAGTAACAATAGGGGTTTCTTCAATCTCATTCTCATCCAACAGATTAATGGCCCTTATTGTTGGATTCTCAATTTGATAACTGACTTCTGTCACATCTCTGGTATCACAGTGTTTACAATTAACACATGGTCTCCTAGAAAGACCATCAGCATTTCCATGTTTAAAACCAGCACGGTGTTTTATAATAAAAGTATAGGTTCCTAAAATTTCTAGCCAGCGGGCTAGTTGACCTTCAGGGTTCTTGAAATTTTTGAGCCAGTTAAGAGCTCCGTGGTCAGTTCTCACAGTAAATTTGACCCCATACAAATAATGGTGAAAATGTTTCACCGCTAAAACAATAGCCAATAATTCCCTTCTAGTTACACAATATTGTCGTTCAGTTTTAGATAAGGTACGACTAAAATATGCGATAACACACTCTTTGCCCTCATCATTGATTTGGGATAAAACTGCCCCCACCCCTGTGCCACTGGCATCGGTGTCTAAAATAAATTCCTTATCAATACAAGGATAGGTTAAAATCGGACTAGTTATAAGGGCCTCTTTCAAAGTATTAAATGCAGTTTCACATTCAGCATTCCATTTAAAAATCACATTCTTTTCTGTAAGTCTATGTAAGGGTCGGGCTATTTTTGAAAAATCTTTAATGAATTTTCTATAATAGGAACAGGTTCCAAGAAAACTTCTTACATCCTTAACGTTGGTTGGTATAGGCCATGACTGTACAGCTTCAATTTTAATTGGATCTGGTGAAATACCATCTGAATTTACAACATGTCCCAGAAATGAAACTTTCTCTTGAAAAATAAAACACTTTTTAGGGGCAATTTTCAATCCAGCCAACTGAATTCTATCAAAAACTTCTTGGAGCCTGGTAATGTGCTCCTCAAATGACTTCGAAAACACAATGATGTCATCTAGGTATACAACACAAATTTCCCATTGCAACCCAGATAAGATATACTGCATAAGTCTGGAAAAAGTGGCACCAGCATTACACAGACCAAAAGGCATGCGATTGAATTCAAAAAGGCCCTTACTAGTTACAAAAGCTGTTTTAGCACCGTCTTGAGGGTCCATGCCCACTTGATGGTAGCCACTGGCCAAATCAAGAGTACTAAACCATTGATTTCCCCTTAACGCATCAAGGCAGTCCTCTATTCTTGGCAACGGAAAATTATCCTTGATAGAAGTATCGTTGAGTAAGCGAAAATCTATGCATAGGCGAATAGACTGGTCTTTCTTACGAACAACTACAATAGGAGAGCTCCATGGTGACTGAGAATGCCGTATAATACCCCCGTCGAGCATACGTTGTATTTCTTCGTCAACTTCCTTCCTTTGAGCCAAAGGTACGCGTCGTGGATTTTGTTTTATAGGATGAGCATTCCCTGTATTTATTTTATGTTGGATTATATCTGTCCTACCAAGGTCATTTTTGGACATTGCAAAAGCTCCAGAATATTTGGTTAAAAGGTCAACTACAATTTTGCATTGATCTGTTTTGAGGTTACTTTTACACTTTTCCATTACAACTTGCATATGTTCAGGTAAAACTAATTCAGGTTCTGCATTTATATTTCCCAGAATGTTTTCTGAACATGTAGTTTCAGCTGTACCAGCACAAGTATTTTTATATAAGGTCTGGGGTAAATCAGTCAAATTCATGACACGTAAGGGTAAATTATCTCCCTTAAACGTACAAATAGATTTTGCAACAAGAACACCCTTATTCTTAAAAGACTGACTGGTATTGTCAAGAGTCATGGTTGTACCATAAGGTAATTTCTCATTTGGTAGTGCATGAATAATGGTTTCACTATTGGGGGGTATAGTCACTTGCTCATCAATTGATATTTTGAACAAACTAGGTATTTGACTCTCTAAATGACAATCCACAGTTTGACTATTCAATAAAATATTTTTATTTGGTACATCAATCACACATTGATTGTTATACATGAAATCATATCCTAAAACAATAGGTATATCTATATCAGCAATCACAAAAATTTGGTATATGTACTGATTGTTAATCAATAATGGTAACTTAACAGTGCCTAATGGTCTAACATTATGCCCATCTGCCATTTTCAAGTTATTTTCATACGGTTGTAACTTGGTTTTACAATGCTCAGGTAAACTATCAAAAATTTTGGGGTTTAAAACACTCATAGATGCCCCAGTATCAAGTAAACAATGAATTGTTCTACTAAAAATCTCAACTTTCATGAATAACCCATCATGATCATGAGTTTTCACTTTCAAAATATCGGGTCGTTTTAAAATACAAGGTTCAGCTGGGAGGTGACCCTCTCTTCCAGCAACTAATAGTTTCCCTGGTTTGAGGAATTTGTTGTGGACACTTCACTTCTTGGTTGGTTATTTTGTCTGTTAATACCTTGGTTATTGTTGTATTGACCACTTTTCATTTGCTGAATGAATTGACTATTATCAGTCATGCGTTTTTCACAATCCCTCTTAAAATGTCCTGGTTCCCCACAATAATAACATGCCCCTTTTCCTGAATTTCCCCCCTTTAAAATAGGTTTTCGGTGCATTATAATTTGCGTTTACTTCGCTGACCTCGGCAAGTTTCCTTAAATTAGGTTTCCTATGACTTGAATGAAAAGCTTCATATTTCAGAGCCAAATTAAGGGCATCGTCAATAGCGTCAATATTTGATTGGGTGAGAGCCCAAGCAAGGTCATAGTCATTCAATGCTTCTCTAAAACTTCGGTAAGCAAGACTATCCAAAACCTCTTGGTGTGCTTTTGGGTAAGCCAAACGTACAAGTCTTTTAATATCCTGGGCAAGTTCAGGCAAACTTTCCCCCCTTTTCCTAATTCTTGTGTCAATTTGAGTTTTATACAGCTCAGTCTGGTTTTCTGGTGCAAACCTTCTAGTTAAAGTATTGATAAGCTCACTATAAGATGGTGGACAATTTGTATTTATATCACCAATTGCTGCAAGTGCTTCATTTTGCATACAAGAAATTAATTTTAAAGCTTTAATTTCACTAGACCACCCATTTAATTGTGCAACAATCTCAAAATGCACTTTATAATCTGACCAATTTGATTTTCCGTCATTGGCTATACCAAACCCAACAGTTATGACGGAAAATCAAATTGGTCAGATTATAAAGTGCATTTTGAGATTGTTATTATGGTTATTAAAACTTATACTACGGTTAGGCACAACATTTATTGGTTTGTCAATCTGTGGACATGTAACTGGTACTGGTTGTATAAATATGTCTGAACTAGGTGGGTTCTTGGTATTTTCAATAGGTACAAAAGCACTAGGTATACGACCTGACGTATGGTTCTCAGGGTTTTGTAGGTTTTGGTTGTTTGATTTATTTTGGTTATTTATTTCATGCACACTAGGACCAGAACTAACAAGATGTGTGGTATCACTATTTGAATTTGAAGATGGTTTATCATTAAAACTGGCTTTTAAAGGAAAAAGCTTTTCTAAAATATAATCAGCTTGCTTTTCCATTGCTGTAGTGATTTTTCCCATTTCACCATGCAGGTTCACAAAATTATTTTGTAATTTTGAGTTAATTTCAACAGACTGGTTTTCTAATTTTGTGTCAAAATCTTTTGACATGTCACTTAATCTGGTATTAAATTGTGATGACATGTTTTCAATTTTTCTATTGGTATATTCACTATAAGTATCAAATTGGTTTTTGAAATTTTGGTTCTCTTCAGCTTGGTCACTTAACCCCTTGTGTAAATGGCTAACAATACCAGTTAACACATCAAATTTGGTTTCAATAGTATGAAAATCTGGTGCTTGCACTGCAGATGGTGATAATATTTCAAGAGATGTCATTTGGGAGCTTTGACTACTTAAAACTGGTGAATCTCTGGCACTTGAAGCTTCAGATCCACTGTAACTGTTTTCACTCATTTTATATATGTCAGTAATATTTAATAAAATTTATTTAATTTTATGTCAAGAAAAAAAAAACTGGGTTTATAAATCGAATCCCACCGCCGGTCACCAAATGTAACGCCTCTGATATAGCATTACGAAGCTCATATTTAAATGTGTGTGTGTGTTTACTTGATTAACACTAGAACCATGGTAGCACGCCTTTCATAAACTTTCACTGGTAATCGTGAAACATGCAATGGTAACTTGCAAACCTTGGTAGCTGGACTGAGTAATCTAAGACACTGGTTTCTTATTCATTTCAAGACAAAATATAACAAAAACAGTTATTTTAGCAATGACTATTTAATCTGTCATAAATCAATATATATATGTTATAAATAAATATCCCAAAGCAAAAACGGTTCAGAGCCCCCCTTGGGTGTTAATCGTCGTGCGTAAACATGGGAAAATGGTTTTACTATTTATGGTATTATAGTAAATAATATAGGTCACTTGTCAGGTCGTAAATATCCTAAAAATCGGGGTTAACATTAACCTGGTAATGGTTCACAAGTGGTATAGGCTCTGGTAATAATGGTATATCTATCAAAAATGGTCAAGGTAATGTGAGCTGAGCTGTCCAGAATCGTCTGCTACAACCGTTTATATAGTCCGGAAGTCTGCGGACACAGAAAGTGTGTCCGTTACTATAACGATAAGTGTGTCCGTAAAATTAACGTAGCGATTGGTTGTAATTCTGAATATACATAATACCGGGTTCTGGAAACTAGGTTATCTCTGTCCATTCCGATTGGTCCTTAAAACCGGAAGTTCCCACGGCAATAATACGGAACATGGCGCAAAAACAAATAGAAATACACAACTGTCGAGGAAAAAGGGGAGATATGGGCTTATCAAGAATAACCCTTAGTGGGAACGTACCCTGGTTACAATATAGACCCTTAACGTGATTGAATAAAACAGGTGAGCAAAAGAGACAAGCGATATACAGGTCAAACTAAAGCTGGGATCATGTCAAAGTACCCCCCTGGTCAAACAGTGAGAACGAACCCTGTCCTATCAATATTTCCCATAAACAATAATATAATACATATAATACAATACAATACGGCCGCGATACCTGAAATATAAAGTGTTCATAGGCATAGTGCTTCCGTTCATAATATAACAGTGCAGCTCAGAGTAACGGAACACGAAAATGAAAGTGAAAGTAGAAATGAACTCTCTGAGCAACACAAGAAAAGAATGAAACATGATACATATAAACCTATCAATCTTAACTCCTACCCTTAGGCATAACAATACTATGTAAATAAGAGCTTGGGGCAAGCCCCTCGCTCTAATTTTCATAGTATATACTTAATAGTTATCCCACAAGGACGAGTTGTGTCAGTGTAAGATCACCCCGATGGCCGGAGGCCAGAGGGTGATCTAACACTGACACACCAAGTCCGACTGGGATAACTATTTTACATCCCAGCTGTTTTAGATTAGACGAAAAACCATTTACAATTCATTAAATCTAGTTTAGAACGCCACACAACCATAACAATATACTTTATATATTACTATATATATGATGTATACCCTTTTTGACCCCCAAACACGATGAGTAGATATCAAACAATGTCAACTCGCCCCACTTGCCAATCGGCCCACACTATATCGCCACTTTATAAAAATATCATCCCATTCTTGTTTACCGACTTTCCCCACTTTGAAAAAGTGTAACATCAAATTGAACAATCAGTCTGAAAACTCACTAATTAACGAAAAAAGGTTAAAACTCCACTGAATAAAGGTCTGACGACTCGCCCCACTTATAAAAAGATTTTGCTTCCTTTAAGTATGTCAAATTACTATTATTTCGTATTCACTCGTCCTGGTGTAGTGGTATGTGTCGTGGTTTGATATGCTAAAGGTCTTGAGTTCGAATCGCAGCATATACACTGGATTTTTTCTACGTGAATTTTGATAGATAGTCTTTTCCGTATAAGTAATTTTAAGTTTTATAGCGGATTTGACATTCCCGCCAAAATGTTACAGAACAAAGGAAAGCATGCATAACAAAGAAACCCAAACTGGGGTGACCTGGTAGGGGTGATCCGGCTCAGATCACCCCTGTTAGAACAAAGGAGCTGGGATGTAACTTTCTATACACTAACGGACACGAGGATAACAAAACACATTAGTAAGTAAGTAAGTAAATTTTATTTAGAGTCGGACATGATATGTACAAATTAATACAGTAAACATCAGCTCTACATAGCTCTTAACCGACTAAAATTAAGTCTGTCTTTAAATTATTATGCATAAGAATTTATTTGTAGTTTAACAAAATAAGACACAATCGAACATAATTTTAAGTATATAAGTATGTTATGTAAAGAATCCATGGTTATAGTGGGAGATATTATAGAAATAATTGTGCAAAAAGTGATACAAGCATGAAATTTGGTATAAAGAATGATTAAATGATAATTAAAAAAAATCAGCTGCTGGCTATAAAAAATTTGGCAAATGGCGTCATATTCAATTAGCTACATTTCGTAAATCCTTGAAAGCTGTGTTATAATCCAATGTAAGATTTGATAAAATGTAAATTACAGTTCCTAAAGTACGAAATACACATCACAAAAATAAAGAAAAAGAGTGACTTCCGGTTAAAAAATGGCGGCACAATCTTTGAAAATGTATTTTTTTCATAATTTCCATCAAATTAAAAACTGATATCACTTTCTTTGTTAAGTTTAAATGCATAGTTCGGTTAGAAAGACAGGTTGCTTATCTTATAATAATCTGACAGTTGCCATTACAAAAGCTCGTACAAGGAAAGCCAGAACAGGATCATTTACACTCACCAACACAGCTGGATTTTTTGCCACCGCATTTCAAAAGTTTCTGACACGATGATACAACGGCAGCCAAAGAATTCCATTTTTGGTTTCCAACTGCCATTGATTTTTTCTTTCATCCAACCCCAGTGTTCATGATTTGGAACATGTACCTGTCGAATACCTGAATCTGGCTAAGCCCGAACATGTCCTCCTTGATATGGTTCTCTTTTCATGTGCTCCGGAAAAAAACCTCTTGTAGCCGGAATTGCATCACAATGCCGCTGCTTTCTGGCAAATAATTCACATCGTGCCTCGTTAACAGCAAATGTTGATGTTGTTCTGTCGTACATGATGAAAACAAATGCTTCAATGATGTCAATGTCTGTGTCTTCATACTTAAGCGAAAAAAAAGTCCGTTACAACTGGAAATACTTCCTTTCCCACGAAAATCCGACAAAGTGCCACATCCATTGAATGCATGAAAAGAAGGAAGAGCAGCTACACGAGGAACAAACGCATTTTATAAATCACATACAGGAACCAATCAATAGTGTTTAGTCCTCCAAAACCGATCCAAAATTTGTTCCACCTAATTTTGCGAATGCTGCAATTCTTAATACTACTACATTTGTGTCAGTACTACTTGAAATTACCTTTTTCAACAATTTTCATGACGAACATGGACAAACATTGGTGTATCTGCTTCTTCATTATTGCAAGGGAAGTATCCTTATTGAAATTACAAAGAATATTTTCACCATGAAAAACATACACATTTTTTATTAGTCCCTAAGAAAGCAATTCTGTCAGCACGAAACTTGAAAATATTCATTTTGTTGTCATCTTCAAGGAGAAAACTACTCAAATCCCTTGGTGTTACACCAGAACCAACACCTTTCCGTCTAGCAAAAGAACCTTGCCTTTAACTTTGTCATGTCACAGGCAAATGATTCATTAAGTAAAAATCAAATACAATGTTTACTCTTGAATACTTATTGATGCAAGATTTTAATGTAAGGAAGTATGTCATCATTTGCATAATCATCAAATATGTTTGCCCAACTTGGTGGCCTGGAATTAACCATTGCTGTTCCACCAACGATAAATGCGTCAGAATTTGGATAAGCAAATCGCAGAATATTTCAAGTATACCCATTTGCATCGATTTAAAACCACTGTTTAAAGTGACATTCTGAGACAAATACGGAGGACCAGTTCGATTTTTATGGATTAAAAAAATTTCCAAGTCAAACTGTCTACTATGACAAAAAATGAAAAATCGAGAAAAGATATCGCAATTACTTTTAAGGTTCTCTAGCTTTGTTTTTGACAAAGATGTTTCCAGTTTCCTTTTACGGCCATAATAGGAAGTTGTTCTTTTTTTTTATCTTGTTATAAAAAGCAGGTTTTGCATTTGCGCCAAAAGATCTTCATATTGTTACGACCAATATCTTGGAGTATAATTACATATCTTACCTGCTTCCTAATAAACAATTTCCTTAATAGAGTTTTTTTTCATCTGACGGCTCTTCTAGAAATGGATTTCTAAATTTGTTCATCACTTTACAAAGCCTTTGAAGCTTTTTAAAGAAAGCCTTCTTTGTTTTCGAAGAATCTTCATTATTTCGTCTTTTATCGTATAACGACTTAAACCACTAGATCTTTCATATTTATGTTCTAGTCTACTGACCTCTGGTTCAGCTACCATCCACTAGTCAAAAAGGGATCGTCGGTTACACATATGGGACCAACATCGCCCTTCACAACTGCATTATTCGGTTTTTGTGCTTGATCAATTGTGCTATAAGAAAAACATGTGCTGGTCTTACGTACAGTGACCTTATCATTTTCAAATTCCATTGCCATGTGCAAAAGAGATCTCCTCGTAGATATATATGTAGTACCGAAGTCCCACTAGGACACGATCGCACTACGATCTGTAAAAAAAATGCAAATTTTAACGATCGTAGTGCGATCGTGCAGATCGCAGTAAGGTCGTTGTACGGTCGAGATGAGGTCTTCATTATCGTGATGAGCGTGGCCAACTTTGAACATGTGCAAAACAATCGTAATGCGCTCGTGGTGAAATCAGGTCGTAGAAAAGGCATAGTAAGAGCGCAGCAAGGTCGTGATAAGAACGCAAAGGTCGCTGTACCATCGCAGCGACAGCTTGATTCTAGTCGGGGAAACTACGCTACGATTGTCGAGGATAAATAGAGACAATCACATTACGCGGGATTCATACATGTACTTATACGCGTTACCGCTCTCTATATGTAACGTCATGGTTGCTATGTATTAACGTCATTGTATTCCAGCATTAAATCATCCATTTGTATAGACGTCTTTTTTCTCTATTCATACAACACAACGCAAACTACAATTATACGATCACGAGATTGGTGCCGTGACCAGAATAAAAGATGGATTCGTCGAGAATCAAGTCTATTCGAGCTGGAAATAGAGCCGCTGTCACGAACTTCTTCAAGAAACTAGATGAGTTGAACACCGATTCGGAGATGGATATAGACATTGCAGGTCCAATTATTGACGCTATAGTGAAAAAACAAAGTGTAATTCTTAAACTGGATGAACAGATTTTGGAAAATACATCGGATGAAGATATAGAAGTTGAAATCACAAATGCAGATGAGTATAATTTAGATCTTGAAACGCATTTACGCCGTTATAAGAAATTAGCACAAACAGTTACACGTACATGTACAGAATTATCTCATGAAAGCATTCCAAACACACGCCCCGTCATGAACATGCATGAAATCAATTCCGAAACCCGTCCTGTAATGAACACAGAATTCATCCCAAGATTTTCTTCACAAACCAGTTCCCTGTCTAGTCAAAATCACCGCTTGCCGAAGCTAACCCTACCTACTTTTTCTGGAGATATTCTTGAGTGGCAATACTTTTGGGAGTCGTTTGAAAACACAATTCACAGCAATCATACACTTACTGATGTCCAGAAATTCACGTACCTACAGTCACTTCTTGATGCAGACGCTATGAATGTTATAAATGGTTTAAACTTGTCCAGTGCAAACTATCACAAAGCCGTGGAGTTATTAGTAAATCGCTTTGGGAAAACACACAAAATTGTGAACGCTTATATGAAAGCTCTTTTAGATTTGCCAGCACCCTCATACACATTAGATAGTATCCGTAATTTTTCGAATAAGTCAGAGGTTTATATCCGTGGATTAGAATCTTTAGGACAGTGCCAAGATACGTATGGTTCCCTGTTAATCCCAGTTATGCTTGGTAAGCTCCCTATTAGCGTTAAAAGCAATATCACAAGAGAAAACGGAAACGACGACTGGACCCTTGGAAATCCAAGAAAGGCAGTACAACGGGAAATATCTATTCAAGAAGCCAGCACTAATGGAAATGAAGCTTGTGATATACCTACCGCAAGTTTCCATGCCGGAATTGGTAAGAAAAATGGAAATTACGTAAATAAATCAAAATCTAAAAACTATTCTCCAAGTAAAACGTGCGTTTATTGCAATGATCAACATTTCCCTGCAGACTGTAAAAAGTTCACCGACAGCAAATCAAGAATGGAGATTGTTAAGAAGAGAAACCTATGTTTCAATTGTTTAGGTAACCATAGAATATCAGAATGTAGGTCGAAAAACATATGCCGTAAATGTCAACGTAAGCACCACACTAGTTTATGCAATGAAACTTCAGTTCAAAATCCACAGAGTCAGAATGTTACAAGTAATACAGAAAACAGCACGCCAATCATGCATACATCTGCTAAACAGGAAAATTCGACCGTCTTTTTGAAAACAGCAATAGCCCCAATATGGTCACAGAATCAGTGCGCCGACGCTCACATCCTTTTCGACGAAGGAGCACAACGATCATTTATGACGCAGGAAATAGCCGACAAGT
Source organism: Mytilus edulis (assembly GCA_019925275.1). Taxonomy (NCBI): domain Eukaryota; kingdom Metazoa; phylum Mollusca; class Bivalvia; order Mytilida; family Mytilidae; genus Mytilus; species Mytilus edulis. Next base: position 41,121,195 of record CM034357.1, on the reverse strand, counting down.
TGAACGTCAAGCCAGACGGAAAGGAAACCCTCAACATATCCGCCTTCGGAAATTCGGACAAGAACGTTCGTCACATGAATAAAGCCACAGTGTTTTTAGAAGCCGACTCAGGAGAGAAAATACCTTTACAGGTATTGATTGTAAATAAAATTGAGAATGGAAATGGGGAATGTGTCAAAGAGACAACAACCCGCCCAAATAAAAAACAACAGCAGAGGGTCACCAACAGGTCTTCAATGTAGCGAGAAATTCCCGCACCCGGAGGCGTCCTTTAGCTGGCCCCTAAACAAATAAATACTAGTCCAGTGATAATGAACGCCATACTAATTTCCAAATTGTACCTACCATAGCAGCGCCGATTCAGAATAACCGCAGGTACATTTCGCAGCAACTACATTATTTGAAAGGACTAAAACTAGCCCACCCGTTATCAGAGGATAACAGCTTTGATATTTCTTTACTCATTGGAGCAGACCATTACTGGGATGCAATCAAGGATGATATCGTTCGAGGCGACGGACCGACAGCGATGAGCTCAAAAATAGGATATTTGTTATCTGGACCACTTACATGTACAAGAGTACAACGCGATTCACACATGATGCATATATTATCTAGTCACACAAAAGAGGACTACGATATTGAGAGATTTTGGAAATTGAAGTCCCTTGGTATACAAGAAAACGACAAACTTAACACGGAAAAACAGAATATCAAAGAATTTTCATCCTGTACAAAGCAGAAAAAACGTGGTTTCATCGAAAAGGTAGAAGAGAAGGAGGACTCACAGCGCATACACTACATACCTCATCATCCAGTTAAAAAAAAACGACAATGATGAATCGCAAATACTTAGAAGGAGTGTTCGTTTACAAAACCGCAATCAGAGACTGTAATTAATTGAGAACAATTTTCAATCGCTACTTGATTCAAAAATAGTTTTATATGTGATTCATAGACTTTAAAGTTTCAAATATTTCATTTCTTTTCATTTATAGATAATTTTCTTAATTTGGATAAATTGCTCATTGTGACTTTAACTGCACAAATTAGCGGCCCAGAGTATGTCGAGGATAAATAGAGACAATCACATTACGCGGGATTCATACATGTACTTATACGCGTTACCGCTCTCTATATGTAACGTCATGGTTGCTATGTATTAACGTCATTGTATTCCAGCATTAAATCATCCATTTGTATAGACGTCTTTTTTCTCTATTCATACAACACAACGCAAACTACAATTATACGATCACGAGAACGATCATACAGCGACTTTAATACGACCTCATTACGATCACCACGTTCTTAATGCGACCCAAACACGCTTCCACTACGACTATACGACGTTTATACCACACTTTTACCACGGTGTTCAATATCATAGTACGATTTTAGCAAGCCCACGCTGTTCTTACGACCAATCTACGTTCATACTACGATCATCCTGGCTATTGTCATATAAGATTTATAAAAGCTCTCCAGCTTTTGTTTGTCTGTATGTAATTTGGATCTCTTTTCTGTTAACTCAAATGGCTCAATTATGATGACACATCTGTGTCATCCTTGATTTCGTTTACTAAAGCATCATTTGATATTGATTGACCAGCAATAGGTTGTGTATCAGGTTGGATTGGTGGGTCCGACATATATCTTCTGGATTATGATTATTTACTATCAGATCTCCCTCTGCCTCAACCTCTACCAATGGCTCAATTATGATGACATATCTGTGTCATCCCTGATTTCGTTCCCTTAAGCATCGTCATTTGATATTGATGGACCAGCAATGGGTTGTGTATCAGGTTGGATTTGTCGGTCCGACATATATCTTCTGGATCATGATTCTTTACTATCAGAACTCCCTCTGCCTCTACCTCTACCCTAACCTTTACGTAGATAACAACTATAGGTCACCCTCCAGTCAATTTGTTTTTTCATTCGAACTTTTTGACGTAATTTCAATTTTTCAAATGAGACGAAAGACAATTTTTTTTTATTTGGTGGGAATTTCTTTCTAACAGTAACGATTCAAACTGTTCAGCAAGCACAAGTTTTGATCATTTGTTTCTAACATACTTTTACAAGTTTGTACAAATTTTGACAAACTATACACTCGCTGCAAATGCGTCTACAGTTTGTCGTTCATCAAAACATTGTCTAAAATTACTCAAAATTTCAATCCCCTCTAACCAAACGATGCATTTGTTTCTACTTCTGTTACGTTTTAAAAACTATAACAAACTATAAATACCGCGACCTCACCACGATCTGAATTTGTTTTAAATCGCGATGAACATGGTGCGGTCGTGGTCTAGTGGGCCTTAAATAGGAATGCAACTTGAACATGTAGAAGGAGATCTCTTAAAATCATGAAGACTTCGAGAACTCCTTTGGTTTCCTGATTATGAAGATCCATGTAGTCTTACATCCTATCATTTGAAAAACTTGGTATTTCCAGAATGTGATAGAATGCACAAAGATTATCAGTGGAATATGGAATTGATTGATGAACGAATTATTGGCATTTGTGAACATCTCCTCGTTCAGCTATCTGTTAACTGCATGCCACAGTTTTTTCAACAGACGAAAAAATCTTTTTAAAAATAAAGAGGATCATGGGGCAATGAAACTTTCTGCCAGAAATTTATATTTGTTCTTGCATTGTCCTGAGAATTATTTATAGGAAAAACGGACATAACTCGATTCTTATGATCTTTATAGTTTATATAAAATCAATAGCACATATAAATGAGAGGGTGATAGAGAAGTTTTTCACACCGAGAACACGTTGTCAACCGATGCGAAGCTTTTTCGAGGTGTACCAATCTGTGTTATTTAATTCTTTGTACTGAATGTCCTGTCGTTATTGTCTTTTGTTTTTGATTTTTAGATTTAAAGTATTTTACAATGATGTCACGTACATAACAACGTTAAAAAAAAACCAATATAAGTGTGGTTTTTTTTTATTATTCAAATTTTGAGTCTATAAAAACATTTTGAGCCAAAAAGTGAAACATGAGAATTGTCCTTAATTATTTAATGTAAATTCAATTTATTGTCCTTTAAATTATCGATTTTTGAATTGGTCTGCATTATGGGGTGACATGAAAAACAAGTCCGATTTGATTTTCCTCTGAGTTTGGTATATTTGTGATTTTACTTTTTAAAATCAAATGCCAAGGTCATAAGTGATTGTTCGAATTGTTTCATCATGTAGACCCTTTGCAGTTATATAAATTCTCAAACTTTGAAGTAGGCTTGGGTAAATTTTAAAACATACTTGTGCAAAGTCAGAGGTCAAGTTCATTAGTGAACATTGGATTTTTTTTTAATTGTAGAACATTTAGAATTATATACTATTTGGTTCTCCAACATTTGTGTAAGTTTTGCAACTATATGGGTTCTTTAAAACAAATTAAAGATTCTTGTTTCAATCGAAAAAAAATTTCAATGTCATAAGTTCATAAGTAACCACTGACCTCTTGGCCATCCAGTAGGCCATATGTTCCCATGGCCAGTACTGAATACCACATGCATCTATCACTAACTGTTCTCAAGTACTAATCATCTGGAAAAAAAATAAATGAAATCTCATAGGAATTTATAGTAATCTACTCTTTCATTTTTAGCACCTTTATAACCCCTATTGCAGATGTAGAGTAAAACCTTATTGCACCACTAGACATGTAAGTCTAACATATTGTGGGACCCTAAGTTGAGCATTTAATCTGACCAACGGTTGTTTGAGAACGGATGCTGCCAAGTTCAAATTAATAACCGGTGGAAGAGGAAAAGGCAAAATAGTATAAATAAGAAAAGTAATAAGTCTCAAAACTTTGTATGGGAGATTTTATTAAAAGACAGTATTGCTATTCGAGACCCGGTCGAATGTCATACAAGATAACAAATAAAGGGCCTTCAACGATTAAAAAACCAATACCGTATAGTAAGTTAAAAAGGTCCAAAATGGCATTGTAAAATAATTCAAACGCGAACACTAACGATAGTCAAATTGGAAAAAAATCGTATTATACATTCCTTATGCCTTATCTGGATTGCATTTAAGTGATGCACATTATTTGCTTTGCTATGTATAATGTGTATGATCATGATGTTTTATAATATCATCTGACAATGTAATATCAATCCCAAATTAAAATCCCCAAAACCACAATAACATGTACAATTACTAAATGTTTTGTCTAGGACATTGTTTCTACTAATTTTACTTTGTTTAAATGCGTATACATATATTTATTTAAATGTACTATAAATCATTCTAATCATTTGCAAATCATTTGTTTTATTGCGAAGCTTTATTTTGTTATTCATTTAATTGTGTATGTCAAATTCTGGGCACAATGATTGGTTGATGAAATTTTTTATATCTTGTACCTTTAGAACAGAGAATTTGTCCAATTTACAAGGATGGAATTGAAGATGAGTTCCATTTCCTCATTCAATGTAAAGCGTTAGAACTTAATAGAAATGTACTTTTTTGTAATTTAAGTGATATAGTCCCATCTTTTGTTAATATGTGTGAACAAGATAAGTGTAGTTTCATTTTGAAAAGTAATGATACGGACATTTAGTACTGTAAGTGTAGCTAGAATAAGCGATATGTATGATTTGAACATTCATTTAAAGCAAACATAATGTTGTTAAGAGCTTTTATAATATTAAAGCTTATTGTAATAGCTTGAATTAATAATATTGTATGAATAACACCTCCACGCAATGTAAATATAAAATATTGAGAAAATATGTTGGTTTTTGTTTGTTTGTATGTTTGTATGTTTGTTTGTTTTTGTATTTATTTTTGTATTTGTATTTTGTAAATGTCAGCTGGTATCATTTCTGTATAGGAATTTACACCAATAAAATTATTTGATTTGATTTGATTTGTACAAAGGCTGACGTAATTTTATGATAATAGTAGCACCCAATGCCTTTCAAGTAAGTTATATATATAATAAACATATTTGAGCCTCCTTTATTTTCAGTTCTAAGTAAGTGTTTATGAAAATCTGACTATAACCCCATAAATACAAAAACAAATTAAGAAAAACAAAATTTACTAGCTCTAAGTTTTGCATGCTTGACTAGGTTGCTGGTTACCACATTGTATAAATACTTTTCTTCAGTTTTTTACACTTTTCTAATAATAGACTGGCTACTAGGATGTGAATTGTGTCGAGAATTACTTGTTTATCAATTATCGAGTATTTTCTATTGCTGGACGTGAATTTCTTCGAAAGGTAAACAAATTGAAAACACATATCAAGTCCAACAGATGGATTTTTTTTAATTGTCACGAAATTCTTATATTGAAGAATTCAAAATGCACGATTAAGAACAAGTAGACACTTCCAGACGATTGACAACGGTGAGAACATTCATTGGCGCACCCTTTAGATACAAAATGGCCAAACATACTGAGGATTTACATGGAAAGTTCCAAAAATATTTTCACGAAAACGTTGAAATATATAGAAAAGAAACCAAGATAAATGCAAGTCTTGTGAGGGATGTTGTTGGAAAAATCCTTGATTATGTGCACGAACTAGATTCAAGGTTTATAAAGAAACCCGTTAAAGTTGGGAGTTTTCAAACCTCACACAAAGGTTTCGAAAGCAAATGAATTTGATTTTAGTGTTTTGTTTTATACCGATATGACACAGCGTTGGATTCATATAAACCAACCTGCCCTTTATAAGATCAACGCTGAAGAAATCATCAGTTCAAGCACACCATTGGCAATATTGCCGTTGAAATACACTCTTAGACTAACAACTCGCGACAAAGAGCCTTATTGTGTGACGGAACATGGTTGTCTGGTGCCTCTTAAAGTTAAAATGCACTTCTTTAAGCTTGTAATCAAAGCTATTAATTACTGGACAAAGATTAAGTCCAAAAGTAGCATAAGAGTAACTTACCTCTATCCGACTCTCCGGCTGTGACTATCACCGTTAAACATCCAAATGAACAGCCCGATGAACAGCCCGATGAAATTTGTTTGAAAGTAGATATGGCTCCAATGATCAATGTGAAGCTGCCATTTAAAGATGAGTTTGAATGGCCTAAACATGGACTCCGAGCTAAATGGACACCTCGCGATAAAATTGAAGAACTTGAAGATTTCGGAGTAAACTTAGTTACTTCGGACAAACTGTACTGGAAGCTGTCATTTGCCATTTGTGAAAAAACCTTCTCGTAGATATGGACAATGATGTATCATACAGAAGGAGATCTCTCAGAATAATGAAAAGTCTCCGAGAACTTGTATGGTGTCCAGGCGATGAAAGTGAAAATTCGGATGGTTTAACTTCTTATCATTTGAAAAACATATTATTCCTGGAATGTGAACGATTCCCAAAGAACCGGCATTGGACTATGGATTTGTTGGATAAACGAATTATCGGTATGTGTAAGCAACTACTCAAACATTTATCAGAAAAACATTTGCCACAGTATTTCAACAGGTCAATGAATCTCTTAGAACATAAATCTAATAGAGCATTTGATAGTGCTGCAAGAAAAATAGACAAGTTTTTACAGTGTACGGAGGAAACACTACAAAGTTCTATATAACTTACAAAAAGTTTTTAGGAATGTAAAGTAATATGAACTGAAATAAAGTTTCAAACGATATACAACAATTGCTAGTACCCTGTGAACAGTTGTTTTTTCTATATAAAAACTTGAAAAACAATTTCTTAAAATCTTTAACTATTTTTATAAACCAAGGCTTGAACATGCTTGGTTTTATTCACCAGTTTTGTATATGTTATTCAGTTCTTCTCCTTGATAATTGTATATATGTTCAATGTTTAAATCAAATCAATCATTCAAATCATGTAAAGTAAACTGTAATTATTCTGCCCTATTACGGGTACAGTGATTATTGATTAAAATTTGTATTTGTTGAAAGGATGGACAATCAGAGACATCGATGCGAAGCTGATATACGCACATGAATAAAAGCACATGGTCTATCGAAACGTCATGATGATTGCACATAATCAACGCTAGAAGGCATGCATGCACCTGTGAATGACACACAACAACTGCGTACTCGATTCAATAAAGAAAAAGAAGAGCATGAATGATTTAGCCCCCCTTTTTAACGAATAAGAAGGACACTCCTAACCAAAAGCAATGAACATAAATAATGTCCTACAGCTACAACTCATAGAAAATACCGCGAATTAATAATGTTGTGTCAAAATTTGGTCCAACTATAATTTTAAGCACTTAAAAGACATTATTTTGCAGTATGTAAAATAATTCAAAATCTATATACTTCAGTCGATAAACACATGAGACACGCCATCTTCAAATTATTACTATTAAAAATACAGTCAGTTCTGATGTGTTGCCTGATAATGTTTTTTATGTCGCTTGGCAAAATTGTAAAACCTTCGTGAAAAGAGGGAGATTATAAGCAAATGATCAGAATCAGGATGGAAATAAATAATAATTTAAGTATTCGGGTCAATGAAAATAATCCTTAATGGAAGCTGATGAAACAATTCTCCATAAGAAACCATATGCCATAGACGTTGACATCTATAAGTCACCATAAATTCTTCAAACGATGAACAAACCCTATACCGCATACTAGTAGTATGATATAATAGGCCCTGAAATGGCGAATGTAAAACAATTCAAAAATAAAATCACAAAAATAATGAAAACGGAGGAAAATTAAAAAAAAGAAAAGCCTTAATTAAATGGCAATATCAAAATCTCAAACACATTAAACGAATGGAAAACAACTGTCATACTCCTGACTTGGTAGACGCATTTTCTTATGTAGAAAATGGTACATTAAACCAGGTTTTATGGCTAGCTTAACCTATCACTTGTATGACAGTCGCATCAAATTCCATTTTATTGACAATGATGTGAGAACAAAACAAACAGACATATAAGGTAAAAAATGTCAAAGTACAAATTGTTTTACAATTACACCATGGCGGGATGTATTAGTACAATGCCACGTCATATGTATCAAAGAAACACAAAAAGGCATATACACAAAGCACAGTAGCAAAAACGAAAGAAAAGAGTACAAATTGTTTTACTACAGTACAATATCTCAATGGCGATAACACTAACGATTGTCAAAATTAATTCATTTATTATTATGCATTCATGTTGATCCAGCTCAGTTTTGATTGTGCATAACACGATTAGTTTTACTTATGTACATAATTACCTATGTATGAATTGTTTAATATTTATACGATAGAAAAAAATAGAAATTGTACAAAAAAACCACTAAAAACACAAGCTGAAGCACATTACTGATACTGCAAACTACTCCATGCCTTTTGAAAAGGTTGTAAGTATGTTAGATATGTTAAATTTCACCTCGTTTATTTTTTGCAATAAGTAAGAGTCAACAATTTTCTGAATGTATTCCTATGAATGCAAAATCAAAAATTTTGCATGCTTGACTTAGTTTCAGCTTACAAATACCTTCCATCCTTTTTTTTTTTTTACCTTTTTCTAATAATAAACTGGTAACTAGGATGTGAAATGTGCCGGGAATTCCGTGTTTATCCATTTTCGAGAAATGTCGATTAACGGCAGGGAATTTCTTCGAAAGGTAAAGAAAAATTAGAACCACGTAATAACTATATATTCGCACAATTTGATTATCCTCTTTATATAACAAATATACACAGAGCTAGATTTGAAGATATAAAATGCAGGATTAAGTTTATGTATACACTTCCAAACGAGTGTCAATGAAACTATTCTGACCTAATTAAGTAAGCGGACCCTTTCGTGACAAAATGGCAACAAAATGGGAATTGAATAGAAAGTTTCAAACATTATATTATGACTATGTTGAAATGGACAAAGAGGAAACCAAGATTAATTAAAGAGTTGTGAGTAACATAGTTAGGAAAATCCTTGAATATGTAAACAGACTAGATCCAAAGTTTAAAAAGTATCCACAAAAACGTCGAATGCCGATGAATTTGACTTCAGCATTCTATATGATACCGGAATAGTGCACAGTTGGACACATGTGAATCAACCTGCCTTGTACACTGTTGATGCCAATCATAGGATTTTCAGTTCAGAAGTTCCATTATCAATATTGCAGAGGAAATTCACACTAAAACACAAGACAAAGGGCCTAAAAGTGTGGCAGAAAATGGGTTTCTTGTGCCTCTTAAATTTAAAAGACATCTCGAGAAGCTGGTACGCGATGCTTTTGAATACTTAACCAATAATTCCCTAATTGACCAAAAAGTTGAAGTTGAAGATTTATCCGACTCACCTGCTTTGACTATCATCGTTTTACAGCGTGGTACAGACGATCTTAGTGTAGACTTGACGCCAATGGTCAATGTGAGACTGCCGTTCAAAGATGAGTTCGAATGGCCTCAACATGGAGCTCAATGGCCAGCTCCAGTAAAAATTCAACAACTAAAAAATATCAGAGTAAACTTAGTTTCATCCAATCGACTTTACTAGATACTATCATTTGCCATCTGTGAACTTCTTGGAGATATTGACCAGGAAGGGCCTGGAACATGCAGGAGGAGATCTTTGATAATAATGAAAAGCCTCAGAGAGCTTGTATGGTGTCCAGGTGATTTAGCTGGAAGTCCGGATACTTCCTATCATTTAAAAAACATATTATTCCTCGAATGTGAACGACTACCAATGGACTGCCAGTGGGAAATGGAATTGATTGGTAAACGAATTATCAATATGTGTGAGCAACTACTCAAACATTTATCAGAAAAGAATTTGCCTCAGTTTTTCAACAGATCAATAAATCTGTTCGAAAATATAGATAATTGAGCACGTAGTCGTGCTGCAAGAAAAATAGACAAGTTTTTAAATAATGCTAAGGAAAATTTATAGAAAACCTATTATCTAGAAAAAAGTTGCAAGAACTGTGAAGTATTATGAACTGAAATAAAGATCCAACCGATATACAATTATTTCTTTATACAATTATTACTTGTACCCTATAGTAATGTCTGTATAAATCTGAAACAAATTTTAGTATATTTTTACCTTTCTTGTCTATAAACTATCAATTTGATAATATGTGAATGAATTCAAAATGTTTCCTTTTTTTTATAATGACAAGGATAACAATGAATAATTCAATTTATATATCATAGAAAACATCATTGGTTATAATCACACACGAGTGCACACGCTGAAATGTCTCACCTTCTTTACTGGCCGTTGATAGCCCCAAATATAAAGCTTTACTTCAATTATCACAGAAACTTAACATCATGTAAGAAAATGATGTCAATATCAGATTAACCAAATTTGAAGCACCTATTGTACATAGTATCTAAGAAACAATATAGTTGACCTAATGCATACAGTATTAGAAAAACAGACCAAAACACAAATTTTTTATTTAAACCACTGAACCATGAAAATGAGGTCAAAGTCACATGACGCTTGTCAGTTGGACATGTACACCTTCCAATAATTCCATTCATCTAATATAGTAGACCTATTCCTTGGAATAGCTGAGATATGAACTTGACAACGAAAACTTAACCTTGTTCACTGATCCAGTACATGAGGTCGAGGTAAGTGAAAACTGTCTGACGGGTACGAGAACCTTACAAGGTATGCACATACCAAATATAGTTATTCTATTACTCATAATAATAGAGAATTGAAGAATACTAAAAATATTTCAAGTAATCAATGAACCATGAAAATGAGGTCAAGGACAGTTAATATATAATAGACGGAAATTTCATAACATAAGGCAACTATGTACAAAGCATGAAGCAATTCCACGTCTTCTACCTTCCAAATTATTAAGATTTTAAGAAGTTTGTTAACGCCACCGCCGCCGGATCACTATCCCTTTGTCGATCTTTCAGCGATAAAAATCGCAGGCTCGACAAAAAATGACCATTCCCATAAATGTACGGAGTGTGATACGAAAAAGAGATATGAAAATACGCGTTAATTTGATGGGCTAATTCAGTATCATGAGACGATATTACGAGATTTCCATTGGCTATTCATAGATACGATTTCTTCAATAACATACAAAACATTCACATTTTTCACCTGAAAATCTTCATTTTGTCAAATTTTATTACATTTTGAAGCGTACAAAAAGTTTTAAAATGTCTCATGTTAAAGTGGGACATCGGAACAGGACATATGACGTCATATTGGTATGTTCAAAACGAATCGCGGGTAAAAATCAAGACAATGAAAGTGTTGACCACAAGAGAAATAGGTTTAATAACTTGTAGATTATATACTTAAAGGTATCACAACGAGTAAGAATTGGATATAGCTTTATATCAATTCTCGTTATTAATTTATAAATAGTAATAATAAACACGCCGAAGGCTCGGTTATTATTATTTTGAAATTAAATAACTCGAGTTGATATAAAGCGATATCCAATTCTCACTCATTATGATACCTATAAGTATATAATCAATTTATAGTGTATACTGTTTACGACCGAAAACTTTTTGCAATCGTATAATGTTTATATGACGTTGTCGACGTCGTCCGAAGACATTTGGTTTCCAGACAATAACTTGAGTATAAGTGTATTCATCTCTATGAAATTGTACCACAAGGTTACATAACTCAAAAGGAAAGTTGGGATTGATTTGGTGTTATTGTCCTCACTTTGTTTGAATAAGGGACCAAAAAGGATCCAAAACAAACTTTTTTTCTTTTTGCATGACAATAACGTGTTTATAAGTGTATGGATCTCTATAAAATTGTTTTACATTGAGTCCAGAGGGTTCAAAAATAAACTATGTTTGATTTTATCAAATATTGGATTCTTGGTGTACTTTGATATGCTGAATCTAACAATGTCTTTAATTTTGGAAATTGAACATTAGAGGTAAATGTTCAATTTTAATATTTTAAGTTCTTAGACCGAATTCATTCTGTGCCAGAAACCTAACCTATTTCACATATTTAAATACAATCCAAGTTAAGAGCTGTGTTGCATATTTAATGAAAATTTTAAGTAGATTAAAAGTAAGTTATTAATGAATAAATAAATTGATGTCAGAAACCCATGCTGTGTCAAATATTTAATCACAATCCATTTCAGAGCTGAATCAAGCTTAAATGTATTGACCATACTTGTTCGACCTCTGTGGTCGTATTAAGCTGCAACCGGCACATTGTAATATATTTAATTATATTTTTTCTATCGGTTGCACTCTTTGCGGAAGATATTCAGGGTTACAGGTAAACATTAATTTTACAATATTAATCATTTATACATATAAATGGATTGCCAATAACTGTTATCTTGTCAACAGTCGGTTCTTATCTCATGGTATTCAGACTTCCTGTATCAAATCAAAACTGTCCGCAATGGTAAAGACAATAGTCCTGAGGTGAATTTACACAACCAACATTCTATTCAACAATTATATCTCTGTCTAAAGATTGTTGTCTTTTACGCACAAAAAGAATCATCCGTCAGTTGAAGTACTTTCGCAGGTTTTTGCCTTTAATATGCGTAATTTAATGCGTTTCATAATAGAGAGGATTAATTCCCATAAGAAACGCATACGCCATTATTGGTCGACGAGTGTGACCGCTATCCAAAAGAGACTCAGAAAATTACCGATGGCGTGACTCGAGGAACAGAATGACGGTCTCTTTTTTTTTGTCACTTGCAGAAGTCCCCCCTTTTCAGTCTACTCATAAAAAAATTCAAAGGTTTATTAAATTAAGTTGCAGAGTTCGCGATTTTTATTTTATTTTGATACCTTAAGATATTGTTTACATTTGTCATAAAACAAAAATCTTTGTTCAAACTGATATATAAGTAATATTTACATAGTAAAACAACGCGCATGTATACAATATGACATTCATTGACCAGAATGGCAGATATTCAACCACAGCATGCTATATAACAGAAAATTATATTGATCTATAAGTACTTCATTCTTCATTATCCTCGTTAAACAGTTGATTTATTGCTGTGAAATGTGTGTAAATCTTTTTTTTCATTTATATTTCTTCAATAAATAAAATCCTGGATTATTTATAAATTGTTTTATGCATATCCCAGCTTGGTCCAAAGATTGGTGGCTTTTCTTCACAAAAAGATTCCTCCGTCTGTCCAAGTATTGTGGTAGATTTTTGTCATAGATAGACGTAAGAAGCCGTTCCAACATAGAGAGGATCCGTTTCCCTATGAGACACATAGGCCATTCATTATCCTCTGGGTAGCTTTCACACTCGAAGAAGAGAATGTTGATCAAATGATACGATGTTAAACCGTTGGTCACCTCTTTAGGACACCAATTTAGCTCGCAAAGTCGTTTCATTATCCTAAGGGACCTTCTCCGACATGATTTATTCCTATCAATGTCTTTTAAAAGTTCTCTTTCACATGTTGCAAATGAAAGTTTCCAATACAGAAGGTCCGTCGTTACTAAGTTTATACCAATTTTAAACATTTGTTGTACTTTTTCAGAGGACGGCCACTTAGCTCCAGGTATTGGCCATCCAAAATCAGGCTGCCATCTATTCTCAGACTGAAATGGTAACTGTAACTTCAGCAACGGAGCCATGTCTATGTTTATATCGTCTCCCTCCAGTTGTCTTATGGTCAATCTCAAAGCTGGAGAATCGTCAAGATTTTGAACAATAACTTTTTGATTACTAGAAGTTCGGGTTTTATTAATGTTGTCAACAGCAGCACACACAAGAGTCCTAAAGTGTCTTTTCATTTTAATTGGAACAATAAAGGGTCCCTCGGTAACACAGTCTTGTCCTTCATTCAGACCGACATATACGGGATATTTCAATGTCATCCTTTGTAGTGATTTTTCTGAACGGATCACCTTTTTCATCTTACAGTCATAGAATGCTTTTTTGTGCAAATGTTTCCACTCGTTATTCGTTCCAGTTTCAAACACCACACTGAAGTCAAACTCATTTGCCTCTGATACCTTTGTATATGAATGAAAACTCCCAACGCACTCTTTATTTTCAAGAAATCTCTTGTCTGCACCGTGAACGTATTCTAGGATATCTTTAACTACAACTTTTGCTAACTCGGAATTACTCCAGGCTTTTGTCTTATCCAACTGGACATTTTCGTCATAAAAATGTTGAACGTCGTTTAAGTTTATCGTACTTGAAACACGCGTGGCCATATTGGAGGGACGTATGTAAACATGTTGAGAGTAGATGCATTGTACAAAATCGTGATTCGATATAAATAAGCTTACAATGCCGTTTTCTCCTTCACCTTACTATATATAGTCTACCAACAAAATTTATCACCCGTGAATTGCCACATGATTATGCATTCTTAAATGCGACTACGCAAAGCATATGCCCTTTATTCCGTAAACATTGGTAAAGAACAAAGACAATAATATTTTCCACTGAAAACAATAATTCAATGTTTGTTTTCGGATTGATTAGTATCTTATATTAGAAAGGAACTTGATGACACCTCAACACTTATACCTTATGTCATCTATATTTAGAACTGAAGTGGGTTTGCTATCAATAGACAATAAAGTTGTCGTAAAGATTATCATTCAAGGGAGAATAATTTTATCAAATTGCTATTTCGGTGAAAAATACCGACTTCTTAACAAGATTTACACAAACGTGTCGCTTAAAAGGGTCAAGTTTTATACACAGGGACTCGGTGAGCTACTATATATTTGTTGTTTTAATTTGATATTCGTATTTCCTGTCTATTTATGTCTATAAAACTATCAACATTGGCACCAATATTTGTATGTTAACAAGCAATGTGCAGTTTACTATCCATGTCCTTATACTGAAAACTGTCTATTTATGTCTATAAAACTATCAACATGTGTGTGTTCAGTTTACTATCCATGTCGCCATACTGAAAAACCTATATCCCTTTGATTTTATATTATTCAAATATATCAAGTTTGGTTGCAATTCTACAAAGGTTATATTTGAATTGGTCATACACATTTTTATAGGGTTGACAAAACAAATTCTCAAGCTGACACCACTATGGCGTATCATAAGGATCAAAAGTATATTTTGTTGCAAATGCTATATTCTTCAATTGCAAATGATATATTAAATACTGCAAATGCTATAATAAATACTGCAAATGCTGTAATTATTATAGCAAAATGTATTTTACCTTTATCTGTAGCAAATGCTGTACACTTACGTATCAAAAGGCTCAACAGTATATAATGGTGCATTTGCCATCTTAAATGTAGCATTATGACTTATAATATAGCATTTGCATTAATAGTTATAGCATTTGCACTATTTGATATAGCATTTGCACTAATTAAAATAGCATTTGCACTAACTCAGTTCATGTCCATTTGCTGTTATAAATTAAGCATTTACAATTGTTCAAATTATTTAAACTGTCAAGAATTATGGAAACGCCTTGTTATTTCTTTTTACTTGAGTCTCCACCCATTTCTAAAATAATCTCAACCTCTTTTAATTACATCTATAGACATGGCAGGATAAGAACTCCTCGAAGAACTCTTCTGACTTTATTCCTGTTAACTTCTACAACATGTGTAGCGTTTTTCTTTAACTGTTTTCAATATGGCGTATACATACAAATAATTTGCACAGATCTCTGAGTGTATTTCAAAGCATTGTAAATGATATACAGTACATGATTTAAACAATGATGATGCTTCTTTTGATTTTATGAATGTTGCATTAAACCAGCTGAACGCATTGTAAATGAAATTTAAAAAGTTATCTAGCCATAGTAAATTCGTTAGTTAGTACACTATTACTGCGTTCTTCCAGTACTGTTTTTCTCTTCTAATTCTTTGTATATAATCACTTTTTGACGAAAGTTACGTGCATAGGGGTTTAGTCTCATACCCTAATAAAATATATGAAAAGAATATTACACTTATCATACCAACAACTGGTTTTAGTATAATTGTGTTTATTTCCGATGCAAAGATCCTATAAGTGAATCAATATTAATGCCAAAATATGTCATCTTTAATAAACTGACAACAGTATCGTAGCTATTTATATCCCTTCTCAATAAATCTTTATAGAGGTTTTGTTAGCTTTTGAAGTGAATGCCGACATTTCTGTGCTTTGTAATAAGGATACAGATATCAAGATCCAGGAAAGGGTTTAATAATTTTTAGTTATACATAGATTTCCTTCTCTAAAACCTAATACATACACGAGGGAATAGTACAAGTTGAGATAATAAACACTTTAAGATAGTGACCAGGGAGAGTAACCATCTATGAATGGATAATTAACAACAGGAAATGAAAAACCATCTCTTTTATAAAAAAAAATTGGTATTAAGCTTCCCGTTAATGAAACAGATATCAATATCTGGAAAAGGGCCGTGTTCATGGGTAGCATTAGCTTTATTTAATGTTAGTTCAACAGGATAAATCTCTTAAGTGTTCATACTGAAGTCGTGAAATTAGGGTAAAAAATCTGGCTTTTAAATTAGAAATATCGTATCACAGGTAACATGTTTCAAGTTGATTAGAAACTACTTTGAACAAAAGAGGTTGGGATTATTTTAGAAATGGGCGAAGACTCAAGTAAAACGAAATAAAGCGTTTCCATAATTCTTGACAATTTGAATAATTTGAACAATTGCAAATGCTAAATTTATTACTACAAATGGACATGAACTGAATTAGTGCAAACGGTATTTTAATTAGTGCAAATGCTATTTTAAATAATGCAAATGCTATACCTATTAGTGCAAATGCTATTTTTACAGTGACTCAGAGCTTATCAAAACAATTGTCATGTGTATGTTGAATATGATATATGTTTCCTCTTTTTCAATGGAATCAAATTTTTTTTTTTTTCATTTAATGAATGGCTATTATTTATTTTGAATTTATTGAACCACAAAATTAATTTTTGACTCTTCACATTGAATAATCCGCAAAATTAAGGCTCAAAGAATTGTTTTATATTATTCATATTACCAATAATAACAATGTACACACATGTTGGCGTATGAATACACAACGTCAGAGTGGGCGTGTCGCCATAAAAATTGACAACATTGAAAATAAAAGCATTACTTTTCACCAATCAGAAGACAGTAAATACACCAAATTTATATATTTATGAACTCAAGAGAATATTTCCGATAATGTGAGACAATGTATTAAAATTTGAATGCTATATAACAACATAAATTAGATTATTCTGTTTTTTGGCCCATTCCTTTAAATATGCAAAAGTTCACCTCAGTGCAAGAAAGAACCTTTATTTTTTAACCCTGGCTGAAGGCAATGCTTTTAATCCAGTGTTATCGATGTCGTCTATTTCGGGAGAAAGATATAAACGTTTGTCTTTGGGTTTGCTGTAAAAAAAAATTAAACCTAGTAAGCATATTTAGAAGTGTCAAGGCATTTGATCTAAGAGAGGAATATTTTATTTGGTAAAACCTTTAGGAATTTTAGGTCAAGAGAATGAAAGAGTGTGAAAGAATATTACAACTTTTGTTTTTATCGCCAATACATATTTTGGCTTAGGCTGCCAGGCAGCCAAACCATTCCAGCTCAAGTTTTCTTCATATCAGAAGATTGAAATTTGAAGTAAAAATCATCTCACTTTTTAAGATTTGCTAGCCTGGCATTAGTCAATGCAGATAATACGTTTTGAAAGACAATTTTATTTTTATTTTTTTGGACTAGCCTGACATATCATTCAGTTTAAGTAATTTAAAAGTGTTCACATATTAAACAATTGACAATCTTTAGAAATTAACATTTGCGACCCAGTTTTTTTTAAAAGGTTATTCATGATCACTCATCAACGGACTTTTTTGTGTAGGGGGATGGGTCAATCTAATTGAAATTAAATCTCTCACTCGCTATTTTTTTTATTCTTGGTCGCAGCGACCAAGAATAAAAAAAATAGCGAGTGAGAGATTTAATTTCAATTAGATTGGGGGATGGGTAAATGAAAAATCCGGAAAACTACAAAAGAAAGCAAATTTAATCATATTTTAATGCATTTGTTACTTCGGAAAATGGTTTGAATTGGTAATTATAATTATGAATGAACATAGTATGTTCAAGGAACACAGATATGCCCATTCCTCTAACAAGACAGTACCCAAATCGATCCGAGTACCCAAATTGCACCTATTTAGCAAAACTAGCAGCAGAGAAATCGTTCAAGTTTTCTTAGAGACTAAACAAGTTGTATTTTTATGATTTGACATTATGCACGTCTTTCAACATGCGTATATATATATATACAAATATACACAAAACGTTCACATTATATATCAGATGGAGTGGAGTGTTTACTGGGAAAAGTAAAATGTACGGAAACGTCTCCATGCGACATCCACAAAAAGTCATCTTTAAAAAAAAAAAATTATGTCACAAGCATCCATTTAAAAATTAATAGTAAGCATGGACTAATGTCAAATTGTTTTAAATATTTGAAGAAATAAAACAAAACATCTGTTATTCGATTTTTAAGAATGTGAATTTAAGCATGGATGCAATTTGGGTACTCCTCATAACAGAATCATCGTTTGGGGGTCTGTTCAACCCCACTTTTCTATGATTCAATATGGATTCAAAATAAAATTCGTAAAACCATATAGTAAATAATGATACATCTACAAAATAAACACAGAACGGAAATATTTGTCTGGATCATAAATAAACGTAGGTGAAAAAACTGTCAAAATAGGTGCAATTTGGGTACCCTCATGTTATAGTTAAGCCCCATTTTAATTGTATAATGAAATTATACACTCAGACCAAACCAAAAACAAGAGGCTGTCACAACGACAGCAAACCGGATTATTAACCTTTATTTGTGTCCTGCCAATATCACAAGAACCATAACTGATGAACAGTGAAAGTGAAAATTGTCAATATCAAATTTGACCTCAATTTTGTCATCAGTATCAACATATTAAAATTTGAAATGCTTAGGTTGAAGGAGTAAATGCAACAACATGAATGGAAACGCCATTTTTCGATCTTTCAAGAACCATAACTCCTGAACGGTAAACGTCAAAATCGACATTATTGAACTTGACCTCCATTTTGTCATCAGTAACACCATATTAAAATTTGAAAAGCTTCGATTGGACAGCTCATGCGTAAATGCACGGACACGACTGGAAATGCCATTTTTCAATCTTTCAAGAACCATAACTCCTGAACTGTAAAAGTCAAAATCGTCATTATTGAACTTGAACTTCATTTCTTTGTCAGTAACAACATATTAAAATTTTAAAACCTTTGGTTGAACGGTTCATGAGTAAATGCACGGAAAACATTTGGTTGCCGCCGCCCGACCGACCGCCCGCCGTACATCCCCAAATCAATAACCGACATTTTTGTCACAAATATCCAGTTAAATAAAGATGCACATCGGCATCGATCAAAGTCTCAAAAAATCTATATCCACTAGAATTGTTGTCAAAACGCTCATTGCATACTGATAGCTATGAATAACCAAAGTATATTGAAGAACTGGATGGCCGCAAGTTCGGATGGATGGTAACAAGCACTTGTCTCAGAAAAAAAAATATCTTTATTACCTGAAAATTAGGTTAAGGTACATAGATTAGAAGAACAAAAAATCTGAAAGAATTTCCTGAGTGGATGATGAATAAATGACGGACAGGGAATTCAACCTCACCGTAATAATTATTATATTGTAGGAATATAATCATTTGTTATCAGTATCATCTGGTGTGTTGTTATATATTATATTAATATTTGTTTAACAGTCATATATAGCAGGTCATCTTAATAACTCTACAGGCAAATTTTCATCATTTTTCCAATTTAGAATGTATGTAAAAGGAGCCCTACTCTGACACAAAATAGTGCTTTTGATGTCATTGTCTACTTAAATTTGTAGAAATGAAACTTTTGGTGAAAGAGATAAAGGCAACAGTAGTCTACCGCTGTTCAAACTCATAAATCCATGGACAAAAACAAAATCGGGGTAACAAACTAAAACTGAGGGAAACGCATAAATATAAGAGGAGAACAACGACACAACACTACAATGTAACTAACACACACAGAAACGGACCAAGCATCAGACAAAATCCCACGAGAATAACAAATATAACATCAAAACCAAATACATGAATTTGGGATAGACAAGTACCGTGACACGTCTTATCCCAATGTCAATTTACACTCAAAAATAAGAGAAAACAAACGACGCAACGTTAAATTGTAACACACACAGAAACGAACTATAATATAACAATGGCCATATTCCTGACTTGGTACAGGACATTTTTAAAGGAAAAAATGGTGGGTTGAACCTGGTTTTGTGGCATGCCAAACCTCGCACTTTAATGGCAATGTTAAATATAACATAGAAATGACAACATAATATTACAGGACTACAATACAAATAAATAGGAAAACGTATTAGACAAAGAAACACATGATTAATGTATAACAAAAAGCATCAGGTTTAAAATTTAATACGCCAAAAACGCGTTATCGGATTAGTAGAAACATACATTTTAAACCAAAGATAATTGTGTAGGAATATTTGAGCTAAAAATGACAATTGAAATATATAATAATTAAAGTCAGAAAGGTGATAGTCCAAATAATTAGCATGCTTTTCGTCCGGTCATAGTATACTAATACATAGAAAACCAGGGGTTATTTTTGTAGTACCTCTGTTTTGAAGGTGAGATTTTTCTTATAAGACTTTAAAGGTAGGTTAATAATCGGCATGTAGAACGGTGACACATGTACAATTCAGGATAAACCTGGGGTGGTGTTCTCGAAGCTATCTTAGGATTAGAACGTGTCCTAAGACCATCTTATGACAAGTCCTTGTCCTAAGTCGTGTTCTCGAAGCTCTCTTAACTTAGGATATATTACAATGTTCGTCCTAACTTTGGGACACCTAATTAGGTGTCTTAAGATCATCATATCTTCATCCTTAATTTGTGCATGCTTTTTTCTCGTTTTTTTACTTGATGATGAGCGTGAAAAGAAACGCAGCATCGGTTATTAACTCGTATAAAGAAATTGTGCATGATTTTAAACTTTGAACTGTGTTTTTTATGATACGATGACACTACGAATTCAATATTCTCATTTCAAAACAAATTGCTTTACAGTTTACATCAAAATCCTATTTGATATTATTTTATAATTACATTTTAAAATATTCCTTTAATCAAATACATGTTATTACAAAAATGTGTAAACAAGTCTATTAAATGGTTTCGTCACTAATAAATGTTTTATCAAACAATCACTTTAACTATTTAGAATTTCGCAAATAGGATATGTTTAGGACTTCCTAACATAAGATGCGTCGAGACGCAACTTAAGAGTGTCCTAAGTCGATCACAAGTCCACCCTAAAATCGGTCTTAACTATGACTTAGGTCGAATCTTAGGATACTTTCGAGAACACCACCCCTGGTTTCTATGAAGTTAAACTTACGGTAAAATATTTAGAAAGCTATGAAAATCAGATATGGATTTTTAATTGGTGATCGGACACCTTTAAAGCGAAAAGCGGCTGGAACCTACATTGAGTTTTTGTCTTAACTGATCATTTGAAATGATAGTAGCCATATTTCAGTCTTGTTTTTTGGCAAAAAGTCACATAGAGCCTTAAACTAGAATGTGTGCTATTTTTAGCTTTTCCCATCCTTACAATTTGCTTTCATATAAAAAAGAAGTCCTACATTGTTATGAATGCATGATGAGTTCACTGTGCGTATTGGTGTGTGTTTGTTTATTCTACATTGGAATAGGAAACTAAGCAAAATGGCAATGATACACATATCAACAAGGGACTATACAAGCAGTTACTGGCATGCGATTGCCAGTTCCAAACCTCAATTAAACTGATGTCTTCATCATTTGAAAATCAGGTACAATCTCTCCAGTTAGGGATTTAGTATCATACCATCATAAACCGACATGATAAAACAATATAGATATATCAATTACTTATGCATGGCATAAACATGATAAATTACCATAAATTGAAAGAAAAAAATAACCAATACACAAATAATTCATTGTAATAAATTACATATTTAAAAGAAATGAATGACACATATAGCTTTATATGTCAAATACTACATTCAAACTGAAAATGAAAGATATACATAAGGAGAAATTCATGAGGGAACGGCCGTCTTTGCTCACCCTGCAACATATACCCTTGAGTCAGAAACTGTGTGGATCGTAACCCTTGGCTAGAGAAGATTGAAACTATAGTCATATATTATAGTGTTAAAAATATATAAATTCATATAGATTTCAAAGCAAAGACGTGATTACTTTGTTATGGATAATTTATAATTCAGTGTTTCACGTTCAAAATATAGGAGTTCATAGAAAAAAGTTTATTCTTTGTAAATCAATCATCGAACTGTACAATTCATCATGTCCTACATAAAATAGTCTTTTTTAAATAGTAGTTGGGACGGTATTCCTAATTATCTTATATCCCATAAATAAATCGTATCGTTGACATTTTGTTCTGTGTAACATTTTATTTACAAAAATGTACTTAACATATTGTTGACATTTGCCCCAACATGGAAATGTCAGATAGAATTTTTTTCTTATTTCAATAGACAAAATTTATATCAATTTTCAAGAAAAGAGGCCAGATAGATAGGAAGAATAAATTAATTGATTTTAAAAATAATTTTATATCTATAGACTATCAAAGGAAATGTTCCGGACTTTAACGGTGCTTAACCAACAAAATGTTCTAAAAAATAAGATAGATGTATAAGAAACGGAACTTCATTGCTTTGCCTAACACAAGGAAGATTTATTTTCTGGCGTATATACAAAATTTAGTCCTGGTATCTATGATGAGTTTATTTACTACCAATGGGTCGATGCCACTGCTGGTGGAGATTTATTTCCCCGGGGGTATCACCAGCCCAGTAGTCAGCACTTTTGTGCTGACATGAATTATCATGGATATGGTTATATATAAATTTAATGTTCACAAAATTTTGAATTTTTGAAATACTAAGGCTTTTCTACCTCAGGCATAGATTACCTTAGCTGTATTTGGCAAAACATTTAGGAATTTTTAGTCCTCTATGCTCTTCAACTTCGTACTTTATTTGGCCTTTTTAACTTTTTTGGATTCGAGCGTCACTGATGAGTCTTTTGTAGACGAAACGCGCGTCTGGCGTATATACAAAATTTAGACCTGGTATCTATGATGAGTTTATTTACTAATCATGGTTTTTTATTTCTTTGTTTACTTGTATACAAGGTATTTAAGATTAGGATACACAACATTGAGAAAGTGTTATTTTCTATTTTTCTAATTGTATTTTTATTACTATGAGAATAAAATGTTTCTTTGTTGTATTGTACATGTTGCATAGAGCTTCAACTTATTTAAAATTCAGCATACAAAGCAAGGAGAAAGTGTTGTTTTCACTTTTTCAAGACCTATTTTAATTTTCCTTGAAGTTCAGTATTTTTGCTATGTTACCTTTAACTGAACAAGTCGTTGGCTAATAGTAAGATTTGTGTTCAAAGAATGCACATGTATATATAAATATGAAATATTTTGACCAGAATCGCACGATCCATTCGTACTTCAATATTTGCATTCATCAATGTCCTCGTTTTAATGCAGTTGCTGTATTGTTTGGATGTATGTGTAGCTCTTTATTCCTTTTTATTTCTTATTCAAAAACTTTATTGGTTTATAGTCAGTACTGTGAAATAAGCGAAACATCTACACAGTTGCTGTGAATAAGAATAAGAAATGAGATAGATCACCAGGTATAGATGATTTTACTGCAACTGGAGAAAGTGTTGAATGTTTGGTATTCATCATATACTAACTAATAAATTCATAACTCTCACAATAATTGGACATCTGTAGATTTAACACGCGTCTCATAGACCATCGCATATTATCGAAAGAACCATCGGACTTCGGCGCAGACCATCACACTGCAGCGTCCTCTTCGCATCTCCGAGTCCTTCATTTATAAATTGCTTTATGTTTATTCCAGGTTTTTCTAAAGACTGGTTATGTTTCATCACAAAAAGATTCCTCCATTAGTAGAAGTATTGTAGAATGTTTTTGTCTTTGATATGCTAAAGATGGCGTCCCAACATAGAGGATTATTTCCCCTAACAGACACATATACCATTGATGCTTCTCTGGATAATGATCCGATGGCGGTCATAATGGAGGAACAGAATGTTGGTGAATTGGCGTTTAATTTTTTATTAATAATTGAAAGTGAGGACGAATAAAGAAAGGAGACTATCGATTGAAAAAGATTTTGTTTCAGCTTGTCACTTGCAGAAGTTCCCCCTTTTTAGTCTACTCATAGGCCACTGCGTAGAATTAAAATAAATATTCAAAGGTTGATTATTTTTAGCTGCAGAGCTTGCGATTTTTGTTTATCCTGTTGATACCTGAAGATGTTGCTTACATTTGTCACAACACAAAAACACTTTTAATTATATTATTAGAATTAGAATCAGAATATTAATTGATCAAATTAAGGGACTTGGTGGTCTGTATGATACAATGTACTCACAATACACTGTTTGTGATTTTCAATTTGAAAGACATATATGGGAATTAACATTGATTTATTAATATGAGTATAACAAGTTATTTCGTTTGATTACTTGTGTATAATGTTTTAACAATTCAGATTAAAAAAAAGAGGAAGTGTTAATTCCACTTTTTCGTAATTTTATTTTTTAAAACCTCTTAGTGATATTCAACCAGTAGCTTAGACGACATACAGGGTCATATAACATACAATTTAAAAGAGCTTTCCCTAGTGATAATGCAGAATGAGTTTGGTGAACACTGGTTTCTGACGAGTCGATTTTTTTATAATATTTAAAATGTGTTTACCTGAAGACGAACACCAATTAACGACAAAAGCTCCCAGTACTAGTGAGCTATTTAAACTGCTATATAACTAGCATTTTCGAGAAATATTTTTAAATGCTTAAATTTACTGACTGTATTGTACCTTTTATTAATTTATAATTGTTATAACAACACTTATTGTATTTTGTTTGTAGGCATAGGTTGAATATATTTTTATCAAATGTTGGCATAGGTTGAAGACACCCATTTTAGTACAAAGTAAAATAACGTACATGTTTACAGTATGAAAAATCAAATTTAATGACTTGATTGGTAGATATTCAACCATAACATGCATGCTACATTACAGAAAATCACATTGATCCATTAGCACTCCAATCTTTTTGTTCCTCGATATCCTCGTTCAACAGTTTCAGTTTTGTATGGAATATGTGTATACTAAATTTTTTATTTGTATTTCTTATTCAAATACATTTCTGGATTATTTATAAATTGCTTTATGTATATTCCAGCTTCGTCTAAAGATCGATGGTTTTTCTTTACAAAAAGATTATTCCGTCTGTCGAAGTACTGAGGCAAGTTTTTGTTTTTAATATGCTGAAGAAGCCGTCCCAACATAGAGAGGATTCTTTCCCCTAAAAGACTCATATGCCATTGATGATCCTCTGGGTAGCTGTCACACTCGAAGAAAAGAATGTTGTTCAAATGATACGACGTTAAACCGTCGGTCACCTCCTTAGGACACCAATTTAGCTCGCAAAGTCGTTTCATTATCCTAAGGGACCTTCTCCGGCATGATCTATTCCTATCAATGTCTTTTAAAAGTTCTCTTTCACATGTTGCAAATGAAAGTTTCCAATACAGAAGGTCCGCCGTTACTAAGTTTATACCGATTTCAAACATTTGGTGTACTTTTTCAGAGGACGGCCACTTAGCTCCAGGTATGGGCCATCTCATCTCAGACTGAAATGGTAACTGTAACTTCAACAACGGAGCCATGTCTATGTTTATATCGTCTCCCGCCAGTTGTTTTATGGTCAATGTCAAAGCTGGCGAATCGTTAAGATTTTGCACAAGAACTTTGTGATTACTGGGAGTTCGGGTTTCATTAATGCAGTGAACAGCATCACAAACTAGAGTTTTAAATAGTCTTTTCATTAGGATTGGAACAATAAAATCGCCCATTGTAACACAGTTTGGTTCTTCATTCAGTCCTTGGAGCCTCCATTTTTGAACCGAAGTGTTAACAAGTAAGGGAAATTTCAATAACATTCTTGGTAGTGGATTCTGGGATCGTATCACCTTTTTCATCTTACTGTCCAAGTCGTAGAATGGTCTTTGGTGTAAATGTAACCACTGATGAGTCATATCGGTGTCAAACACAACACTGAAGTCAAATTCATCTGCTTCGGACACTTTGGTATACGAATGAAAACTGCCAACGCACTCTTTATGTATCGAAAATCTCTTGTCTGCATTGTGGACGTAAATTAGAATTTCTTCAACTATGTCTTTTACAAACAGTGATTTTTTCCTCGTTTGTGCTATATTCAATTCCACATTTTCTTTGTAAAAGTAATGAAATAGTCCATTTAAAATATATGCCATATTCGAAACTCGCGGGTCAAATTATGTGTACCAAAATTGGGCGTACTGAATTGTACTAAGTAAAACATATTCGGCGTATTCATGTGTAGTGTAATGATCTTATCCTACAGTAACACACTGCAGTTTCTGTCTTCAAATTTACTGTAGCTGAACAATAATAGTTTATTCCACCGGTACCACAGGATTTCACATTAAACCAATATAAGTATATCATATAAAAAAAATTAAGAACAAGAAAACACCTTTGATATGACGGCGTGTCCCAGTGTTGAAAATTATTAATCAAGCACTGCCATTTATATAATATTCCGAAAGTCAGTCTATCTTTAGAACTGAATTAGTAACGACTGAGATGATAAAATCGTTATCGTAAAATCATAGTTTAATTATCAGAAAGTGTCCCTGCAAGACAAACCATATAATTAAATTCATTTACTGATTAGATTAAAGGAATTTTCAATAAATACTAAACTTGATAATACATTTAATTAATATTTTTCAATAAAAAGTACGAAAAATAAATACTAAATTACAATAAATCTTGTGTCGTAAATTCTTTGATAATTATCAAACAGCAAAAGAAATAATAATTTATGATTATGATACACTTTCATTGATGAAATGACCGAGTTTTTGTACTGTTGAGCCTGTTGAGAAGGAAAAATACACCTACAACTACAGCTTCTTTCCACATACTATCCTCCGGTCCTATCCGGCAAGACTGGAATACCATACCTCTTTTTGCCGACTTGTTTCTTTATTATTATGATGCTGACTTCATACAGGAACTTCTTATGAAGAAAGATAAGAAGTAAGCATTATCCTTTAACTTTACTTTCCACTTTATAGATGCGGATTTTTTCTCATTAAATAATTCAAAATTTGGCCGTGTTGAACATGTTGAACGCATCTATCATTGTCTATCCCATATTATACTACTATAGAGGAAAGAGATACCGTCAACAGATACAGTT
The DNA here is from genome assembly GCA_019925275.1 of Mytilus edulis. Taxonomy (NCBI): domain Eukaryota; kingdom Metazoa; phylum Mollusca; class Bivalvia; order Mytilida; family Mytilidae; genus Mytilus; species Mytilus edulis. The sequence goes on along the minus strand of CM034357.1, from coordinate 41,093,729 downwards.
AAATTGGCCTCATAGGTGATACCATGACTTACATCTATAAATTGATAATGAGGATTTATAGTTGAAAACAAAACTACGATAAAAGAGATGATCTCAGCTTCCCAATTCTGATCTTTCCACAACATTCCAGCAGCACCTGCATACGGAGTATATATCTCCCTATTGATATGATATTCCCGGGCTTGTATGTCCGTATCATGATTTCCTTGATAGAGAGTTGGAATGCATGTAATTCGTACAACAAACAAAAATAAATACAAACAAGAATGTGTCCAAAGTACACGGATGCCCCACTCGCACTATCATTTTTCATGTTCAATGGACCGTGAAATTGGGTAAAAAATCTAATTTGGCATTAAAATTATCATGATTATAAAGATCATACTCATATGGAACATGTGTATTAAGTTTCAAGTTGATTGGACTTCAACTTCATCAAAAACTACCTTGACCCAAAACTTTAACCTGAAACTCCCACTTTCGTTTATTATGTTCAGTGGACCGTGAAATTGGGGTCAAAAGACTAATTTGGCTTTAAAATTAAAAAGATCATATCATAAGCAACAAGTGTACTAAGTTTCAAGTTGATTGGACTTCAGCTTCATCAAAAACTACCTTGACCAAAAACTTTAACCTGAAACTCCCACTTTCATTTTCTATGTTCAGTGGACCGTGAAATTGGGGTCAAAAGTCTTATTTGGCTTTAAAATTAGAAAGATCATATCATAAGCAACAAGTGTACCAAGTTTCAAGTTGATTGGACTTCAGCTTCATCAAAAACTACCTTGACCAAAAACTTGAACCTGAACGGACGGACGGACGCACAGACGAACGGAGGCACAGACCAGAAAACATAATGCCCCTCTACTATCGTAGTAGGGGCATAAAAATACAATATACATTTTGTAGTAAGGAATATACTAAAACCTGGACTGGAGTGAAGAGTTTGAAAGTAGGAATTTAGAATGTTAATTGATTGTTTTAAATCTTTGTATTATTCTGATATAAAATTGTACAGACTCAAAAATTTCTTTCTTTTGCTGAAAAAAAAGATCACCGTCACCAGCTCAATGGACTGATAAGATAAATGACTCAATGGATATACATGTATATATAGCATATCTTTCTAATTTTAAAAACAATAAAAAGCGCCGCACTAAAAAATATGAATACTATCCTCAACAGGGTGACCACACAGCTACATGCGCAGTGGCGAATCCGGAACTTTTTGTAAGGGGGAGGGGGCCGCTGACTGACATAAAAGGGGGGTGCTCATGTTATAACAAATCCGGTAAATAGTCTAATTCGGTGGGTCACATTCATGAAAGGGAAGGGGATTGTAGTTACGACGTAAGGAACATATCCGATATCATTTGTGAAACGGTTATTCCATAACGGTCAACCAACTCGTGATGGCGTCCGTAAAATTTACGAAGGGATGATTTCAACTTCACCATTTGGAACTCTTGGTTTAATAGCTTCCTTGTGAGCAGCAACCCTCTATCAACATGATCAAGAAAACCATGATAGGAAATGCAAGCACGGGAATATCGTTTCAATTGGGAGATATATGCCCCGTATGCAGGTGCTGCTGGAATGCTGCTACTTAGAAATGGAAAGTTCACAATTGGAAAGCCGAAATCATCTCTTTGTCGTAAAGTTTTGTTTTCATCCGACCCTCATTGCTAATTTCTAGATGTAAGTCAAGATATGAGGCCGACTTAACTGTATCTGTTGTATTCTTTATCTCTAGTTCGATGGGATAGATGAGTTCAACATAGTCACCAAATTTTGAATTATTTAGTGAAAGAACATCATCTATATAGCGGAAAGAAGAGTTAAAGGATATTTATTGCTAACTTCTTATCTTTTTCCTAAGAAGTTCCTGTATGAAGTCAGTCTCATAATAATAAAGAAACAAGTCTGCAAGAAGAGGTGCGCAATTGGTTCCCATTGGAATGTCGACAGTCTGTTGAAAAACACGTCCTCTGAACGTACTAAATATGTTGTCAATCAAGAAATCAAGCATCTTGATAACGTCAGTTTCAGAGAATTTTTGGTTTAAATCAGAGTGATCCATTTACCCCTTTCTTATACCAGATACTTGTATCTACGTTGGCCATTCTTTTTTTATGAAACAAAGCAATACCAACTCTTTCAATTTGTCTTTTAGTTTGGAATGTGGAATACTTGTGTAAAGTGTAGAAAAGTCAAATGTTTTAATACTATTGCAAGATGAAATTAAGAGAGTTAGATTGTATACATGTAGGCCTACTCTAAAAGATCTTTGGATTTTTAAGTATCCACATCTGATTCACGCCACCTCTAGAGTAAGCAGTTTCACAATAACTTTGAAGCCCGTCTTTGATTGCTGATAAAATAGATGTTAATAATTTAGAAAGAGGTTTCGAGGAGCACTTGGGGATCTCCTGTAGTTGGTGATCGCAATATACCAGTATTGTGCTGGTATAAAAATTTTGTACCAGTATTGTAACTTTTTTTTAAGAAACAACAATACTGGTACATTACTGATATACAAGTATTGTAGTTGTATTGTTGACTATACTTTAAGGTGTATAATAAAAAGTGAATTTAAATATAAATTAGACATTGACGGTCCAAGGGAGATTAAATGAACTCAAAAAGATTATAGAGGATAATTGTGAAATCAATTAACATCCAGTTAAAAATAATAACTATACTTGTACAAATAAACTAAAGATTATTGTAATTAACTCATATTATTCAAACAACTGTTCGTTATATAAATAATTGCTAATAATTTTAACATATTTCTATATTTTATTTAATTCAATTGAGATACAATATCTGAGTTATTATTAATTTTAATAAATTCAAGAAAATTATTACACTATAAGACCTATAACACTGTAAATTCAGCATTTACATGTATGTCATCGTATAATTTTTACAGATATTTTAATACATGTATACATGTACTTAGATCATATGCATTTGTTGGTCTTTATTTTCTTATTAATCTTTCTCAATAGAAGATATCAATATCCATTTAACATAAAAAGTTGCTTCATAGGGAAACCTGATTATAATATTAATCAAATCAACTAGTTAAAGCAACGGATTCAGAACCATGAAAATACAATTTGAAGCAGATATATCTACTAATACAAATACTCAAATACTAATACATGTATTAGACATGCACTCCTACAGTAAGAGAGCTGTACAGTTGCTATCTAAACAAGCTTGTAATCTAGTAGGCGTAAGAGAAAGTCAACAGACTGAATACCTAAATACCAATATAGGAAGTGGGGGTTACAGAAATGCCATCTGAAGAAGAAATAAACAATACCAATGCTGATGGTACCGAAGCTATAACAGCATTAATGTCAATATAAAATTCACTAAAATATACTATTGAGTCTTGCTAAAAAAGAGCTGGAAGAAAACATAGAAGAAAGTAAAGAGTTTGTTAAAATGCTGAGACAGTACAGTTTCCTTTTAAAAGAAAAAAAAACCATCAGAAGATTTAAAACTTTCTTTGATTACAATCACAGTGTACCATCAATGGCACCATCAGTTAAACATACACAGTCTCATTCCATATAAAATTGTCATGTCATATATGTTAATATCATTATGCATGTATATGTGACACCTTTGATAAAAGATTAAGGATGTACTTAGGTGAGGTTAGGTAAAAATTAAGAAATTAAGAAATTAAAATTGATACTTTAAGCTGGTAGAGCATCAATTAAGGATAAAGATAAGCTAAAAATATTGATAGGTCATGGACCTCCTTTTCGAGATATTTGAGATTTAAAATATGGCGGGAAAAGGCGGAGTCGGACTTTTACCTTATATTTGCATTGGTATTATTTGGGTCTCAAAAACAAAAGAAAGAAAATCAAGAATCTTATAAAATTTTGGTAAATGACCTTTCATGAGCTATCAAGTCTTATATGAAAAAATAAATGGGTGTTATGGGGCAAAGTATTTTCCATTGTATTGTATGGAAAAACACCAAGGAGTCCGAACATTTGACACAAATTCGAAAACCGCACCTAAGTACATCCTTAGGGAGCTACCATTTGATTTTTAGGGGGGGGGGGGGGGGGGGGGGGGGGGGGGGGGCTAGGATGAAATTTGAAAAAAATAGGCAGGATAGGAGTTTTGAGTAAAAAAAAGGCAGGATGAGACACTATGCCAAAAAAAAAGGCAGGATGACAATTTAGGTAAAATAAGTCAGGATAAACTAATAAAAAAAGGCAGGACCGAATAGAGTGAAAAATAAAAAGGCAGGACAGAGATTACAACTAAAAAAAAAATGCAGGACAAAATTTTTCATCCTAGCCCCCCCATAAAAATCAAATGGTAGCTCCCTTAATAATTACCTATATGTATTGTTTATTTAAAAAAACAATACTGGTACAATACTGGAATACAATACTGGTACAAAATTTTTATACCAGTATTGTGCACAATACTAGTATACCAGTATTGCGATCACCAACTACAGGAGATCCGCACTTGGGAGACGAACGTTATGTTCTATAATCAACAAAATGTTCCCACAAAAGGGGGCCCGGTCGGACCCTCAGGGCCGCTGGATCCGCCTATGTTTGTTTTTCAAATCGGTTTTACCACAAATGCCTCAGTTTTCATATAGATATGTATCTGCGTTCCCCAGATATATGTTCTATTTTTAGCAACAGTGTCCATGGTTTTTTTTTAATTGAAGAAAATTGAAAGGTTTAGATGACAGACGGACGGACGATGGACGCGAAGTGGTGAAAAAAACTCACATATGTCAGAGTTGCTTAGAAAGATGAATATGTGCGATCATCATTGACATCATTTCAATTACTATCATTTTTTTTTATAAACATACTGCTCCCTGCTTTCATTAGCAACACCAAGCCACGCATGCGTATAATTAATGGCGGGGTGGCAGGAACTTGTCAGATGAAATTGTAAACACAACAAAAACCAGTAAAGTTTACATTTTAGATTTATGCAATACACTTTAACACATACAAATTATCTCTGTCTGTTGATTTTAATGAAGCAAAAACTTGTTAACCTGCACTCCTCTGTTTTAATAGGCCTAATTTCACACATCTCACCAGATAATCAGACCTTGATAACTCATTAACTGAATAAAGCAAGAGCGAATATAGTGGTGTCTTTAGTTAAGTGAATTGGAATGGGTTGTTACGTCTAATTTATCCAAAAACAGTTATTGATGAGATGTTTTGTGCGTTATCAAATTACAACACACCTTCTCGCTATAATCCCGGCTGACCCGAGAAGCTGTACCGCTTGAACTATTGACAACAGGCACTTGTTTGCCTGTGCTATTGAGGTCATGTACAACAATCACTTTTCCATTGTGGCGTCAGATATTTTGTATTGTGACATAAAATTTTACACAAATAGCGATAAAGGTGTATTAATCCTTGAACCCTCAGACTCTTCAAATAAACAATTTATTATTTTGAACTGTTGTAACAGCTAGGGACTTTCTATCCAGGTGTGTTGATAAGTCGTTATCCTAAGGCTATTTTTATGCCCCAACTACGATAGTAGAGGGGCATTATGTTTTCTGGTCTGTGCGTGCGTCCGTCCGTTCGTTCGTCCGTCTGTCCGTTCGTTCGTCCGTCCATCTGTCCCGCTTCAGGTTAAAGTTTTTGGTCAAGGTAGTTTTTGATGAAGTTTAAGTCCAATCGACTTCAAACTTAGTACACATGTCCCCTATGATATGATCTTTCTAATTTTAATGCCAAATTAGAGTTTTTACCCCAATTTCACGGTCCACTGAACATTGAAAATGATAGTGCGAGTGGGGCATTCGTGTACTGAGGACACATTCTTGTTTTCTTATTTTTTCTGTAGACTTAGCTTTCATTTTTTATTACCATGCATTGTCAAGCTTGGTAACTCATAATTGTTTGTCAGTAGACTTAGCTTTCATTTTTTATTACCATGCATTGTCAAGCTTGGTAACTCATAATTGTTTGTCAGTAACTAAATGTACGATGCTGTCCCATACTGAACCTTCTGACCTTGTTTGTTTACATTCAAATTTCAATGGCGTCAAAATCACGTGATGTCAATTCGTTATACCCAATCAAATTGCTCTACTGTCAATTAGGGGATTTTTCAGTCTACGGCAATTACGTTATTTCTTTGTGGGATATTGCTTCAAAATAGTTTGCAATAATTTTGGGGTTTATTCAACAGGGAAACTCTTTTTTGCCATCCCTTTTGACATCAATGGTATTTTGTATGAATATTTACCTACAGTCATGATGGTCAGAATATTGATCTTTTTATAATGAATAAAAAGAAAATTCTATGAAAAATAAATGTAAATTGTTTTTTATTAACCTACGCTATATTCCTGTACAAAATTATGGCATGGACATCGTTTTTTCATATAGTTTTCCTTTCATTTTGGTTGGGCTTTTTTCGCGGGAAAATCGCGAAAGACGTAAGGAGCATGTCATTTTAAAATTCCTAAAAATACGATTTACTAGACCTGTATTGCCTGCCACAAGATTGATGACGCTGAATGGAATGTACACAAAGCAATGGAGGCCGGAAGTGGGATTTTGTGAAGTTCTAGAATGTTTTTAGACATTCGGAAGTCGGGATTGTAACGGGCATTAGAAAATTGGCATTTTTTAGCAATAATTGAGAACAACAATGAAAACTTACCTTAAGAAATGTTTTTTTTATTCAAAAGTGCAGAAAAAACGTATCCTGCACTGTTTTTCTACGCCAGAAGTAGCGTAGTGACGTCAATGCGAGGTTCCCCGTGTGTTAAGTTCAAACACAAATACCTACCGAACTGACAAGATGAACGATTTTAGACTACGGTAGGATATACTAACGGGACTGGTCACTTATAACGACCAGTTTATCAAACTGATCTCGGCCGTAGCTGATGTCACATGACTTTATAGCAAATCATTTCACATTTACAAAGTGTTCTTCATAACTATATGTTCAGGTTTAACAAAAAATCGTTTATATGAAATTTTATACATTTTGTCATTGCAAAATGTTGTTTTTTAAAAGATTTCTTGGATTGTTTTTAAATATTGATCTTTGAACTTTGAGGTATTTGTTCGTTGAAATTTCAGTAGCCGCCACCCTGTTTGATATGGTAACCATTTTACACAAACTGGGATGTTCTTTAAAACAATATGTCTAAGTTTAATAATTCATCATTCTTTCAAAATCTTATATTTTTTGTCATTGTAAATGGCTATTAATCAGATTTCATATTAAAACAACTAATAATAATTATAATTACAATGAACTGTGAAATGCGCAAACAACTACTAGCATCGTATATCTGAGATCTGAAAATAAGTTTATTGTTGGGTGGTAGCTTTAAACAGGCTGCTTGGGAATCAGTTAAACTCAATAGAGACGAGTCCCGTTAGTATAAAAAGTCTCTGGTTGAAACTATAGCAGTATAAGTTAATTTTAACATTATAACAAACTGACTTCTTGCCCGTCAAAAATCTAAAAATGCTAAAATAAATGTTAAATCCAGTTATAAAGAAAAAAGTTGAACACATGCTTAAATTGACAATTTACACAATCAGCATCCCCCTTTTTAGATGAGTACAAAATAGGACATTATACTGAATATATATAACATGAGCACAGCAGTAATATTTTAAAATATCTTTACCAGTTTTAAAAGTAAATACATGAATATTAACTGCATCCGAAGAAATTCTGAATTCATTCTGTAGTTTACAATCATATTGATACAAAATGTAAATCCAGTCTTCCAGTTTTCATTCAGAATCGAAAGATGAATGTTGCATAGTATATTATATTACTATGAATTAAGCTACATGTATCTAAAGTCATTAAAATGATTGTTGTAAACTTTTGCTCCCCAAATATTTTCTTCAGCTTTTTACACAGTTACATGTACAAAAGGTAATACAGTAGTATGAAACTTCTAGTAGTTGTTGCTTCCTGCAAAACGTGGATACCTGTTATGACTTAAACAGTAAAAAAAATTCCAACCAATAATTAAACCATATTCAATTACCAAAAATAACAAGTAAACGAATTGGGAACCCTAGGGGGAGCAAATGCAGGCTTGTCATTGGAATTGTTACAAATGACAATTAATGAAAATATTTGTTATTCTATATTCATTATTTAAATAAATGAAATAAGCAATATATCAGCCTGTTCACAATACATTACATGGAATTGAAGGGATGTTTTTTTTTTTTATCTCAATACCCGCTAGACATAGGATTTTGTCATGGTGGGAGTTCCTCCATCATTTCATCCATGGCGATCCCTTCCTTGCAAATAATATTTATAAAGAAATTGTAAGCATATTCAAATCTACTCTCAAGCATCTCCAATTATTTGATTGATATTTTTACCTCACATAGGGATCACAAACTCAAATGAACATGTAAAATGATGATTTTTTTTTCTCTTCAATTGTTCATTAAAAATTTGTGCATGGTATTCTTTAAGTCTCTACTTATTTTATGAACAGATAGAGGTGACAGGCTTTCTTCCCATACATACATGTATATACATTTGTATGATAAAGCAAAAGGCTTCATTTAAAACTTAGAAAGTGTCAAATGTCCATGAACTAACCATATTTAAAGGGGCACTAGCTACGAGATACCGCATATAAAAGATATAATATATAATTTTTTTGCTCAATCATTAATGAAATGCAAATAGTGAAATAAGAATTCGCTTTTAGCAGCTAGTATGGATCAATTTTGTCTAAATAAGCTAAAAGACATTGATTATGAAGTGAATAGTTCAACCTCATTGAAACCGTATTCATGTGAACTTCAATTTAACCCCTTAAACAAGGCTTAGCCTGAGATAGATAACATGTGAATTGTATGTGGAAAGTTATTTAAAGGAAAAGAATGTCAACATTGAAAGTGAAACAAAGGTAAATCATTTGACTGATTGATTTGATCCACAAAAAATCATTCTTCTACAGGTAAAAACGATGATAAACATTTATTTTTCATCTATAATATGTAATTAAATAGCTTAATCTATTTATATCTATATATATGTTTATATTGCTTATATGGTCATTGGATGACTTTAGAGGTCAACTCGATAATTATTTAGATGGTGTTTAGACTAAAATACAATCGAAACGAAGCTACGTATTTTCATGTCCGTGCCCTGTTAATTGTTTATTTTAGACTTTTAATAGTTTGGATAAATGTTTAACATTGATAAATCAAATATGAGAATTTGATTAAAATCGGTGAACATGAATTTGACAACTTGTGCCCCTATAAAGGAGCAAGTAATTTTGTTCTTTTTTGTATACATTTGCAATCTTTTTTTTTTAACCAAAAGGTTGTTGAGATTTTTATACGACTGCAAAAAATTTTGCGGTCTTATATTGGTATCACGTCGTCACCATTGTCTGAAGACGGATGGTTTCCGGATAATAACTTTAGTATAAGTAAACAGAAATCAATAAAATTTTAACACAATGTTAATAACCACAAAAGGAAGCTTGGGATTGATTTTGGGGGTTATGGTTCCTAAGGTTTGGGAGTTAGGGGCCCTTTGGGCCCAAAAATAGCACTTATCTAGTGTCAGAATAATAAGTTGTGTATAAGTATTTCAATTGTTCTGAAATTGTACCACAATGTTTAATACCATAAGTAGAAAGTTGAGATATATTTTAAGGGTTATGGGGCAAACAGTCTAGGAATAAAGGGCCAAAAAGGGTAAAAAAACAAGCATTTTTGTAGTTTCAAGTCAATAAATTGGAGTTATCTTTCTTTGTCCAGAAAGGTTGTTGAATCACCTTAAACCAATGCTTTATATAATCTCCTTTGAAAATTGGAGTTATCTCTCTTTGTCCAGAATAGAAGTTGAATCAACTTAAATCAATGCTATATGCAATATATACAATGCAATGTTCCCTTTACTACCAACTGATAAATTAAAGCAATCTTTACCATTCAGTGATTACAAACATTTTGATTACCATTCTGGGGTTATGCCCCTTTCATGTGGAAAAATTGAAGAATTTTTTAGTTTCTGTTCTCTTAACTTAAGTTTGTCTCAACTAAATTTAATAAAATGTCTATATATGCTCATAACCTCTAAACTCAGTTTAAGTTCAATTTTTGGCAGCTTCACTTTTACAGTTCTTGAGTTATGTCCCTTTATAACTTTATATGCTAGCGGGGGCATCATCTGAGTCCTTTTGGACACATTCCCAATTTATTTTTTTTAGAAATTACTATTAATTAATATTAATTTTAACCATGACTGTATGACATTTTATATTTTAATATTTTATGATGTATGTAAATGAATAGTTATTGTTGTAAACTCCATTAGAAATTTGAATTGAGATCATTTTTGGAAAAAGGTAAAGGGGGAAGTGGAAAAAAAAATTAGGGTGGGGTCAATTTTTTTTCTCATTTCAGATTTCAGAATTTAAAAAGAAAATATCTTCAAATATTTTTTTCTTTGAGAGGATTAATATTCACCAGCATAGTAAATTGCTCAAAAGCAAAAAAAAATTTAAGTTCATTAGACCACATTTATTCTGTGTCAGAAACCTATGATGTGTCAACTATTTAATCACAATCCAAATTAAGAGCTGTATCCAGCTTGAATTTTGTGTGTTTACTTGCCCCAACCGTTCAGGGTTCAACCTCTGCGGTTGTATAAAGAATTGATCCAAACAATTATCAATATACATTTAATTGTAATGAAATAGAAAGGTGACAATAATATAGGACATATGGTTTTCAATTAATTATATGAACAGTTTTGTCCACAATAGGATAATTCAAGGATTTGTATAGTAAGATACAAATCCTTGGTTAATTCAATATGATATAAATAATTGATTGCCGTACATACCATAACTCTCTGTATATACATTGCAGCCATTGTATAAATGTAAAACTTGTTGAGGGATACGAATACAAACCACTGTTCATCGATATGAGACTTTAAGATAAAGGTTTCAAGCACACAACGGTACCTCCACATTTGTATGGAAATTGTATTAAATTAACTTTACATCTTCATTTTTTAAACTGAAGCTGACTGACCTAAGGGGTGCCGCTCCCTTCATGCTTCAGGGATTCCCTATATAATCAACCAAATTTTACCCATGAAAGGGGGGGCCCCTTGGAACTGCCTATGATTGATTTAAGATTATTCATTGACTAGGCATTTGGGCCTTACTGTTGTCTTGTTGAGCCTGAATAATTCCAGTAACACATGATACATGTAGGTACATTTTTTTTTTTTGAATTTATTTATTTTAATATTTATTTGTAGGGAATAGCAAATTAAGGTCACAATGGACGAACTAGACAGACAACAAGATGAAGAAAGAAGAACCTTGAAGATGAAAACGTCTACCAGAGCACTAACACGGAATGATAACAAAGTGATAGGTCTAAATACCAACAGGAAGAGGGAGCTGGTGAAGGAAAATGAGAAATATGATACATTAAAAATGAGGACGTACAATAGTACATGGACTCCTGTAGTTCATAAACCCTCAAATCACCAGGTAAAATACAAAATTACAGACTATGTGTGTTTTATTTGAAAAGTGTGTAGGGCGATCCTTAAATTGGGTCACATTTACCTACATTATACACACAAAAAATACATTTTTATACATCATCATGTGATTACTACAAGTTATAAACATTGCTATGGCCTAACTAACTGAACTATCAACTGTTCTAAAACTATCAGTTCAAAATTGAAAACAGCTTTTTTTTTGTAATTACTATTAGAAATTGTATAATAGTTCATGAATTTTGGCAAAGTGTTTTTTTTTGTGAAATTATGTTGTGATAGGTTTTGCAAAAAAGCTCACATTTTAAATGTTTATATCATTATTTTCTTTAATTACAATATACATGACAATCAATTTAAAATTCTTGTCCATTGTGCAAAAATTGAAATATTTCATTTTAATTTCAGATCTTCAATGAAAGAAGAGATCTTGTTTCTCATTGGGTAAGTAGTACAACAAAATAACTATGATATGTTATTATAAACTAAATAGATAAGATTTCATTTGAAGTATAACCAGTGACATGTATGTGAAAAGAATAATAATTTAATTTGATGCCATTAAATTAAGGAGCGGTTCCTTCAATTAGGTGAAACTAGTTAAAAAAAACTGCAAATTCAAGCAGTCGGCCACTTTCAACCCAATTCCTGTTATATACAATTTGTGAGAGTGAAAAAACATGAAATACGCATGACGTTTGTTGTGACATATAGAAAATATAGTTTTAATATGCCTTTCCACGCTTGTTTGGTGGATAACGGAAAAAAAACGATTTTTTTTTTAATATGAACAATGCTAAAACTTTTGTCAGAAATCAACTTTTATGATTATATCAGTGTTCATAATGAACAGATTGAATGTATATTATTAAAATTGAATAAACACAACATCACATGCAGTTTTTAAGTAAATAACATGTATTTTTGTATATTTAAAGATATTTTTTTACTCATGTAAGTTTTAAAATCAATGAGTAATAGATTTCTGTTAGAAGAAATTTAAAGGTCCAGTGAATAAAGTACACAATAGTTATTGTATTTATTCAATGGGACAAAAGAACTTGCATTTATAGTTAAAATAGATTGACCGCGCTTCATACAAAATGTACTTCGGTCAATGCTTTTACACCCCAATAAATTTACAAAAAGAAGCATTCAATTCTTAAATGAATCTGTGGAAAAGTTTCATTTGGGTCGCAATATAAAATGGAAAATGTAAAGTTTTTGTGTTCAAAACAGTTCTTACTTAATTTATGTAATTACCTAAGCTTAGTTATTTAGAATCACTCATCTTCAATATACATGAAATGATTGCCACCAGAATAACAGCAGACACCAATTCAATCAATCAAAAATCTATGATTTATTTATTTTCAAAAGATATTTTATGAAAAAAATCATACTTTGTTTTCACAGCATGAGATTGTGTTTTTGGAAAAGAATTGGTCTCTTGACTTGAGTTGTGCTATTTGTTTTAATTTTTACACTTATATGTTATATACTTCTTTTTCAGTTTGACCTATGGACAGACACCCAGAGGAAAAGATTTTTTGACATGGTGTTTCAGCAGTGTAGAAGGTCACAGTACAGGTTTATACAGGACTGGTTCCAAGAGAAAGTCCCCCTCCAACATCTAGACTTCACTACTGTACTTCCAGCATTTTTGTCAATGTATATATTTTCTTTCCTAGAGCCGAAGAGTTTGTGTAGAGCAGCACAGGCTTGTTGGCACTGGAAATTTCTAAGTGAACAGGTACAGAAAAGGGATAAACTAGCTTTACAAATTCTTGGTTAAGTCTCTTTTTAGTTGAAAAGTTGATCATGCATTTATACAGATTTTGTGTTCAAAACTTTTAACTTTGAGCATTTCTGGAGATGGCAAAACAGTGTTTTTTTAAAAGATAAGTTTTGAATAAAAGTAAAAAGTTATTTCTCATCTCTAGGCTCTAATGTTATTACTTTTTTTTTAAGTAGTTTGCAATAATGTGTTTTCTTGAGAAGGTCCATTAATTTAATGTTAGGATATTTCTAGAAAAAAATGTCACATCTTTGGTATTCTATCAAAAACTAATAAATACTGTAAAAATAAATAATTTAGTTGCCTCAATCACAGACAAATGACTAATAAGAAAATTTCTATTTCTATTTATAAATGAACTTAAAAAGTTCTTGTCAACTCCAGCAAGCCTAATTTTAAATATATATATGTTCTCATGTCATTTTAATTCTACATAATATTTCATAGGATGTAATATGGCAACCAAAATGTATGAAGCTTGGATGGTTTCTGAGGTATAAGCCACCAGATTGGGAATTTGGAGCCTGGAAAAGACATTTTGGTGGCTGTGTAAAGACATTTGATTATTCTACAGGCTCTGACAAGGTAAGCTAACATTATATTTTTTTTGTGAAAATTATTCTAATTTAATGTATTGCAACTTTTTAGCACCTAATTCTCAAATAAACAAAATACATAACCTGATTGTATGCAATTTAACAAATCTTGTGGAATTTGCTTACCATTTCAAACAGCCATAATGAAAGAAGGGATACCTGATACAAATGATAAAAATTCATCCAATGATTTAGTGATTTTTTAACATCAATAGAAAATAGTTCCACAAATTGCTATTACCATATGATACTGTATTAGTTTAAAATACCATTTTGGGGAAAATATTTTAAGTGCTGTTGATATATTTTTTTTATTATTTTTTGTTTGTTTGCAAGCATGAACAAAATAATCTCACTTATTTACAAAATTCCCTCGAGAAAAAAAGCAGTTGATGATGATCATAAAGGTTTTAATGTTTAGTGTTTTTGCATTTTAATATTTTGTATATATGTTAATTTTGATTTTAAGGACATTGATGCAAGATATGGATTTAGAACAGTAGAGATGAACTTTGACAAACAGTATACAAAGGTCAAAAGAAGCAAATCAGGAAGACTATCTCCAAACTCTAGTCGTATGTATATTCAAAGTCTATCAAACGAAGACAAATTATTCCTTATTTATTTAATTCTCTTTTTTTAACCAAAAAATCTATAATACACTTCTTATAAAATTCGATGGAAAATGCAAACCTCCATAATTATTTTATTGTATGTCTAGTTCATGAGTTTTCATGTGTTTCTGCTTTAAGCATGTGTTAGTTTTCATGGGTTTCACTATAATGAAGAAAAAATACATTTACAATGGAACTAGAGCCAAATTTAACCTTCATTTTGGAGACAATTGACCCTAAAAACCTTTTAAAAAGATTTTTTTTTTAGATTTCTATTAAAATGCCTGTTATGAATTGTCCTTTTGAAATTGAAACATGAATTTCTTTTTTTTAGAGAGGAGTTGACATTAAAGTTCCTTTTCTTTAATTCAATTCTTTTTTCAAATTGTAAATTTTTAGAAACAATGAAAGTATGTTAATTTCAAATTCATCAGGAATTTAGGTCACTTGAACATCTAATTATGACAAAACAAGCACATGAAAATCATGCAGGAAGTGTATATTTCACTTGCACTTCTATCAGGTCAGATGTACTTTAATTCTGTTGACACTTCATGAAAAGCATGCAGAAATGGACAACATCTAGGTTTTTGTTACTATTTATAAAATGATTGACAGTTGTCATATGGAATTGTTATAAAAGTACATGAGACTTAATTTAAAAGTTCACAGTGAAACAGTCAGGTGAAATGAACCTCTTTGGAAAAAAAGGGTAAATATAGCATCATAATTTTTGAATGAATGATTTGAAAATATTTCAGTTTTTAGCAACTTTTAGGTTGTTCTATTCCATTGGTTTAAGATTGTTTAACTTTTGAACAGCGTTAAATTATTTATTATTTATTATTTTGAAGTTTTTGTTTTTGATTATTTGCAAAGTTATTTGTCATGTTTGTTGAATGCTTGAAATATTTCAGAGCTTTTTAATAATTGTTTATTTTATTATGACCTTCTTAACCATCAGAAATATATTTCAGGACGAAACATGGATGTACGACCTCCATGGCAGGGAACCTCCATGAAACCACATGACCTTGAAAAATCATTTTATGCATTTCTTAATGGAGTTAATGCAAATGATCCAAAACTGCCTAAATCTGCATTGGTGCTACACAACAAATGGGGGATCCCAAGGAAACGTCATGAAGATGCTGTTACTCAATCTCTTAACTTTGAACCAGGCTTGCAGTCTGTGACCAGAAGAGAAGGACACAGGGCTTTGACGGTAAGTCTGTTTAAATAAAATGGAATTGAAGGTGTGACAATTTAACATTCTATCACTTTGACACTGTAAAATTTGTCTTTGACTCATTGGCTCCTGTCCTACACCTTCTCAGCATAATATATGGATGAATTTATTTAGTATATAACTCCTTAGGCTTATTTAAAATGTAAGCAACTCAGAAAGTGTTATCTGCATGTTTTTTTCTAAAATTGTCCTAAATGGGTCAGTAAAAATTTATGGGCATTATGTTTTCTAGTCTGGTTGTCAGTTTGTCTGTCCTTCTGTCTATTCGTCTGTCAGCTTCAGGTTAAGGATTTTGGTTAAATTTTTTGCTGAAGGTTGTTTGGGCATCCATGTTCTATGGATACATTTTTAAAAAAAATATATGAAATTTTTCTTAGAAATTAGAGGCTAATTGTTTCTCCTGAATTGTTTGTGAAAAATATTTTTACTTGTTGTTATTTTTCAAAAATAGGCAATACACATGCATTTACAATTTTCAATCTGTTTGTGATTCATGTCTTGCTTTCAAAAGGTTCTTGAGTGATTTGTTTGAAAAACAATTTGTTTGAAAAACAAAATGACAAAAAAATACAATATGATTTTCAATTTAATATCTTACTTGAAATATAAAACATACATGTATGCAAAATGTTGACAGAGCTTTTTTTCGGGTCAAGAAGTAGTTGATGATGATTTTAATGATTATTGTGATTTTAATGATAAATATGATTTCAGGCTGGTGATGAACTTGATCTTAAACATACATCACAGAGACGAGGATTATCTGAAGTAATGGACTTGGAGAACATGCAAGAGAAAAGAAAAAAAGAATTGGTGTTTACAGGCTGGAAGCCACCAGATAAAGTTTATACCAAGTAAGTGTCATTATGATCAAAAATACATGCACACATTTTAACAATAGTTGGCTAGTTGAACCGATTGAAATTTTCTTGGAACAAAGTCATAACAACCTTCAAATGAACAAAAAACTAAAAATGCGCCAAAACTGACCTTCATTGCACAAGCATCCATCCCTTTCTGAAAGCTGATTTTGACAAGTGTCCTCTTCCAAGTTTACATATATTAAAATAATTAAAATTGGATTAGAAGCAAAGCATCTTATTTTTTTAATTAGGTTTCAAATTTAAATTTATTAAGAGCTGGCTCTGTTCTATCCAAACTTGGCCAAATTATAAGGTAATTGTCTTTTGCTTAGACTTAAGTAAAAAATGTTAAAAATTATTTCAGAGGAGAAAAAAATTGTAAATGATAACATTATTAAAATTAATTATAGAAAAATTTACAAAAATCCACTCAAATAGGTGCTTGAAAGTATCTTCAACTTGCAATTAGGTCTTTTGCTCCTTGTTGAAGACCTCATGTGTGACTTAAAGATGTAGAACAGCAATGAAAGCACTATGCCTTTGCTTTTAATGTTTTTATGTGCTTGTAGTTATTTTGTTTCATCAATTAAGACACTGTGTCGATTCCGTTAAATTGTAATGGAGATGCAACATACAGTAAATATATTTCTATCGCTAATAATTTGTTATCTTTTTGAAGACAAGACAGAACAGGTGGAGTTTTGGATACAATGAACGCCATGACATTATACAAAGGTTTGATGGTCACACAACATACAATGGGTGTGGCTGGGGATTTAGCTGTCACTGACGCCCCTAGGGTGGTGTTTATATCATCTAGAGTTCCTGCTGCCGATGTAAGTATACACATACCTATCTTTTGTAACTTTAAAAATTGTAAAAACAGTTACAACAACAAGACTTTAAAATTGTAAGTTGGACCGACATAGTGACATTATAGCTTGATAATTGTTAAAAGACTACAGCTTTCAGTTTAGTGTGTAACCAACCAAACAAACATTTTGCTTTTCTGTTTTTCTGACAATTTTCATTTGTTGTTGGGAAAATTATAGTTAACAGTTTTAATGGTGGTAGTGATAGGAATAATACAATGTACCACCAATTTGAATACATCCGTAGTTGAATTCAATGTTTGAATCAATGAAAAATAAGTTCACAAAATTTAACAAGTGTTTAAATAAATCCTTGTTGAATAATCTTATAATAATCTCAAAGAATTAACAATAACAATAAATATAATTTAATAAGAGCAGTATGATGAAATAAAATTAAACGATAGCAATTTTAATGCACCAGATGCACATTTTTATTATGTACGTCTGAAACAAAGAATTCCAGAAGTAAAATAGATTTATCAATAATTGTTTACAGTTAATAGTGGATGCTGTCCTGTTTGGAGTAATACCTATAGTTTATGAATATGAGGGAACTACAGCACAAACTTTGATGTTCAAATTACAGAAAGAATTAGATGGAAGGAGAGCAAAGTAAGTTATGTGAAATACTTGGAATGAGTTTTGGGACAAAGCATTAAGGATTATGTACCATTGTGTTGATTCAATGCTAAACATATGGAAATTTTATAGAAAATCCACAGCTTTTACCCTTGTACTTTCATATTTAGCAATTTGGTGACTGATAGATATAGGACTATTGCATGCAGTGCTAGCATAGATTTCCTTAAATCAAAAGTTTGTTAATGTAGTTATTGGTTAAAACAAATATAAATATGGACCAAATCAAGTACACCATTTAGGGTGCGCACGACTTAAGTGACTCAGCACGAGGTGTTTTTGAATTTACAGTTTGCTTAGAAGTTTTTGTAAACAATAAACGCTAGCACATCATAGAAAAGGAAGTGAGTAATCTATGTTTCAAATTTTATAACAAAAATCTCTGTATTAAAGCTAAGGCTTGATTTTCTATTAAAATCTTGGTTTGATTGCCACAAAGTCCTTTTTTTCTATGCAATGAAACAGTAAATAATTAAAAACCAATTATTCAGAGAACAATTGAAGGTCTTTCCACCAAAAACGATGTGTTTTAATATGAAAGTTGTAAAATTAAGTTTAAAATGTTATTTCAATCGTTAAATGATAGCTAATTGTACGCTGATTCCAAAAATATATGGTTTCTATCCTTTTTTTTAATAAGGGACATGATTTGTTACTTCCGGTTTGAAAAATGTTACTTCCGATAATATTTAAATATTTACTTGACACTGATTCCAAAAATATCTGGTTCTATATACTTTTATATTAATAAAGTACCAAAAATAGTTGCATCCGGTTAACACAAGGTCACTTCCGGTTGTTTTTTTAAGGTTAAATAGTTTGATACCTTTTGCTAAAAGTCTCATGGCTTTATCATGTATACATGTGAGGTAAAAGCAAAGGTCAAAATCTAGAATGTCAAATTAAGCTATGACCTTGAGAACAATTTCAAGGTCATAAACCAAGGACCTCAAATCAAAAGACCATAGGTCTTAATTATATTTGGTTAATCAGTTATATTACCATACACCTATTTTTAAATACAAGAGGGGAGAAAACTCACATATACGTTCAACGTACCCTTGCAATCAAAATTTACGTGTTACGACATGTCGCAACTGACAATTTTGAAAAAAATAATTTGTCGATATCTTATACGGTTACTGGAAATGAGTGGAAATAAGCCAAATTCAAAAATTAGAATATGACCTTGACCTTTGACCTTGACCTAATTTTCATTTTTTTGGACCAAGGACCTCAATTCAAAAGATCCTAGGTCTCTATCACTTATGGTTCACACGATAGAAATGCATATCACTTATATCAAATGCATAAGGGGAAATAACACTCATATGGAGCGTTCATATCGCTTCGGTCAAAATAGGACAAATCATGCGAAGGATATATAACGAGCAATTTTGTAAAATAAATTTGTCGTAATCTTTTATGGGTGCAAAGGAGTCGTGGACACAAGGAAAACAGTGTTTGGGAAGATAACTCCTACAAAGAAAAGTATTCAGTTACCCAGGGTAAATTTTCAAAAGCGCATAAACTGTTCGATATCATATACCAAATATCTAAGCGACATATTGCGAAACAAATATTTATCGCAAGAACAAAATTAGGCGGAAGAAAAAAAAAAAAAAATCAGAAGAAAAACAATAGGTCTTTCCACAGAAAAGTGGAAAGACCTAATACTACTTTGCATCAAGTGTCCCCTTTGTAAATGTACAAAATGGCCTATTTCTATTTCTCATTATATCTGTAGTTTTGATACAATTGAAGTTTGAAAAGTTCGTACAAAAATGGCTACAGAAGGGGTGATAAACCTTAACAGGCTTTCTACATTTATACACTTCATGGTTTAATGAATTGTTTCACTATGACTATGTTAAATAATTTTGAAAGGATGATGTATTTTTTCATTGCAGTTATGCAAGCCATTCAGATTAAAGTTTGGTTTAAGATAGGTTAGCTTAAAGCTTTCGATTGGCTTGTGGCCACATCAACAGGAAATATTGTACACTTGTTAAATATAAAGTTAATTTTATAATGTAAATGCCAAATTACGATTTTGTGTGAATATAGAAATATTGTGTGCAATAGGGGTGAATCTTGTTTAATAGATCTTTTTTGGCATACAAAAAGTCTAATTGTATCAATTGAAATTGAGAAAGGAAATGAGGAATGTGTCAAAAAGACAACAACACGACCAAAGAGCAGAAAACAGCCGAAGGCCACCAATGAGTCTTCAATACAGCAATAAAATCCTGCACCCGGAAGCAGGCTTCAGTTGGCCTCTAACCAAAAAAATGTACTAGTTGAGTGATAATGGATGTCATACTGAACTCTGAAATATATAAAAGAAACTAAAATTAAAAATCATACAAGACTTACAAAAACTGTTGATTGTAGGAGTATAGGAATATTTACTCATTATGAACAGCCAGGAGATATAAAACTAGTGGAGAATTGTTCTGTGAATGCAGAGACCTTTGACCTTGCCATTGTAAGAGAGTTCTTTGAAGATGTAGCCAGTCACATTGTTGATGAAAGTGATGGAGGACAGTTCCATATATTCAGCCCAATGGCTGCCTCTGGTGAGAAACAATTTGATAATATGAGATAATGAATGCAATTGATTTATATAAATGTCTTTTAAATTTGTGCATTATGTTTATTCAAATAACTCATATTTATCAAATGTTCGTGAATGTAGAAAAAACATCATAGTTTGCATGTATAAAAAAAAATTGCACTATTTATGTTTTCGTGAAAATTGGCACACATTATCCTCTTACGTAATCAAATCAAATGGCATTTTAAAAAAGAGGGTCCATGAACTAGTTTTCAAGTTTGAATGATAAAAATCAGTCGAAAACTGCATCTTTTTTCGATAAGTCACCGTTTGACATCGCGAAAATAACAATTTACCTCACCTGTAATTGTATCGTATGCCCTCAATGACATGAAAGTCATTTACTTGTTCTTATAACACTTAATGCTCTTGAACTGTGATGAAAAAATAAATAGATTGTTTGTAGTTATAGTGCTTAACCCCCCCACACTGGATCCGCCATTGAGTTAGATACTAGTTTTCGTACCTGTCTATATCATTTACCTTTCAAATGGTTGTGTATATGGGAATGTAGTTCAAATCTTAAGCATATGTGGGGAAAATGTACAACACTGATTTTCTAGCATTTTTCTGAATAACAAATTGAGTTGCATTGGCGAAAAATGGGGAAAGCCAAATAAGTTATAAAGACTATATTACCGTAAGACCAGAAAGTTGTTTGTGACTATCTTTTTCTATTTTGTAGAACCAGGATTAGACCTGCTGATTCAGCTGACCAGATTGACCGGTGTATTTTTCTCCAGCCCTACTGGTATAATTGGACAGTATAATCATAGTAAGGAATATAGTTTCAGTATTGTTTTTTGTTGACACAATCATTTTTTATTTTAAAACCTTAAATATTGTATGCGTTTATGAAATAAGGAGATGTGGTATGATTATCAATGAGATAATTATCCAACAGAGTGGGAATTACTATGATATAAGCAAAAACAGATTTAACTTTTGTCCTTCAACATTGTACAAATGAAACTGTATAGAATATAAAAGGCCAAGACATTGCAAAATGTGAAACAATTCAAACTTTTAAAAAAGGCCTGATTTTTGAGAATCAACTAAAAACAAATATGACGGACAGAAACCAACTACAACCATTAAAGTACAGACTCCTGACTTGGGACAGGCCCATTTAGAATATGGCAGGGTTAAACATGTTTATGACCACTCGAATCCCCTCAAACCTGGGACAGAGTTGTAATAGCAAAACACACAAACAAACATAGCTTCAATTGGTAATGACTAACTCTACAGGCTAGGTTGACACAAGATACAAAAAAACTGCTAACTTAACTAAAAAAGACACAGAGTACTTATAAATTTAATAAACAGATTAGTTGTAATTTTTCAGTGTTCTCCCCAGGCCGTTTTAGCGTACCGCGACGCTTATTTTTTCACCGTAATTTTTGTCTGTAATTTTTGTTTTGTCAGGTGAAGTATTCATGACTAGATGACCAACATAGCTTTGACAAAAAATTGAACATTTAGACTGAAACTTATTCATCTTTTTTTTTTAAAAGTTAACACAGAGTGGCTTTTACCATATGCTGATGGTTCTCCAACAGCAGCCTATTTCTGTCAAAGTAAACTTGATGTGTGGGCTAACACTGCAGGACAAGCCAAAGAAGCTCTGAGGGTTTGTAAGGAACAACTGACACCATTCTTTGATAGAACACACAAGGACATAGTGTCACAGCTTACAGGTAAGAGTAGATATATGCACTGCTTTTGAACAATATAAACATGAAAAGAGGGAGGGATATTGTATGTGACCACAAATTTACATGAATTTAGAAAGAGCAGTTTGGTTTCTAAATATACCCAATTGTTGTTCAAAGTTTGAATGGACATTTTTTATTTATTTGCTAGCTTCTAGTCATTTTGTATTTTCAAAAAAAATAATAATTGATTGTCTAGGATAGTGATCCACAACAACTTGATGATATTTTTAAACGTACTTTCAAAGATAGACAGGTTGTCAACAAAATGCATCGACTTATTGGACAAAGAAAAAGAAACATGGAGATATACAAATCTCTTGAAATAACTTATCATATATGCTGTTTTTAATTGCAAATTTAAAGTCTTCTAAGTAAATTTAAAGTTTACTGATGCTGTACTTTCAGTATATAATGTACTGTATACCAACTTATCTTCAAGGATACTTTTTTTGGGTTGACCATTTCTAGTCCACTTCGTGGCTATTTAATTTGGCGATTTTTTTATTTGCTTGGTGTAGTTTGATAAGGAAAGATCCTAGCTTTACATATTTGTGATGATTTATTTTCACGTTATTTTTGTGCTCAAGAAAATAAGTTAGTTTACTTTACAGTATACAGTTTAAATGTGTGTTTTGCAGGTCAGATAGTATTTGATGTAATGGGACAGACCAGAATCCACGGAAACAAAGATATTACCAAGACATTGTCAGAAGCTCTACTAGAGTTAGGAGAAAATGATTCTGTAAGCCTTACAAATTATTGTATAAAAACTTAGTTTCTGTGTCAGAAAGATGTGAATAAAAGTTACTTTACTCAAACAATGTCAGTAATGCCATACAGATAAAGCATATGATTATGTTTTTAAAAATAAAAATAGATTTTCAAAGAATTAGAATAGAATACACAAAGTGCAAGAAATTTGGATGAATAAATATGCAGATAATTACATACAAATCATTGAATCAAAATTTATTTCTCCTTTATTTTTACTGCCAATTAATGTATTATCTGAATGAATGTCATATTATTTTTTTATTCATTTAAATAATACAATGAAAATTTATTGTGTCCATTTTATGTTCAGATGTTCATGAAATACTGCATACAATTGCGCAAACAGAATTGAAATTCATTAATTATTGCAATACTATCCTCTAACACTTTTTGCAGTACTAAGAATGTTGCAAAAATGTCTGAACTTACAATTAGTTTATTTTTTTTATTCTAAGGTGAATCCACTAGAATTTTTGGGAAAGTTTTTGCTTAATAAAGCTGGAGTAGAAGACTTGACATTCACCTCAACACAACAAAGGGTAAGCTTTTCTGCATGAGTTTTTATGAAAGCATATTATTTTATATGGGTCACCTGACTATTATCTCACGGTTCAACGATCAGTGTTAAGTTATTATGCTTAGATCAGTTTCTGGGTTACTATAGCAATAGCTAAATTATATTTGGTACATATAATTTTTGTAAGGTGAGCATGTCCATTTTGTATGCATACATTCCGTAGTAAATTTTTCCCAAATCATTTAACTAATTTTTGCGATTCTTAATTAAAAGCAACTACATGAATATTGAAATTTTACCTCTAGGTGTCACATGACGACTATGGCGAATCAGATGAGGAGGATGAGGAAGATAGAGGCCCCACCCTGATGAAGAGGTGGAAAAAATTAATGGTCATGCTGAGAAGGAACATAAAGATGATGAAGATGACCCAGCTTTTGTAGAGGAAGGAGAGACAATGAAACCACGTACAGAATACAAAGATGACAAGGATTTCAGAGATTCTGTTGGGGACGGAGAAACCATGAGACCACGTAGGAAGATGGAATTTACAATTGAGTCTTATTGTCAATTAAACTTTTCTTTCACAGATGTTAATACATGATTTGTTGTATTGAATTTGTTCTTTAAGAATGAGTTACTATTATTTACATTAATATCAAATGCACATTTGTTTACATTCTGTGATCACCGTTTTCCACTCACACTTTTGCTGTACCGTGATCGAAGTTCTAATCAAAGTCATCATAGTTAAGGTCACTGCATACAGGAAAATAACGGCTAATAAGTGTATGGAAATTTCATAGTAGTACATTTTTTGAGATTTTGATAATGGAAAGGATTTTCTATTACAAGAAAGTTCACACACTTATTTTTACAGTGAAACATAGCCATTTAAATAAATTAAACATATTCAGTCTTCTTTTTTTTTTTAAATCATAAGTTTCATATGACCAAATTAAAGCAGAGGTTGATATTCAACAATTAGCAAAACCCATACCATATGCATAATTTTTTGAAGTTAATGAATAAAAGATGTAAAAGAGAATATAGTAATTGAAGAAAAGACAGAATAGTGTAAGAACTAAGAATCAGAAGAAAAAAGCAAATTTATTTACAGGGGCTTAGTAGACCATCTTTGCTAGCCAAGGGTTACAATCCACTCCCCTCATCTCCAACCCTGGGCTTCACTAGTATTTTAGTGTAGTGTTAAGTAGATAACTTCATTTTCATGCTTGTTAAAAATAAAGATAATTCTTTTTTGATATTCAGTTGATTCTCCAGTATCTGAAAAGGCACAGACAGAAAGAAGTGAGAAAGATGTCCAAAGAAGACAGAGGAGAGAAAAGAAAAAGAAGATGATTAGACAAACAGAAAATCTAAGAGTGACATTTGGTAGTATGACAATTGCACCTGGCAGATATCAAAGACTTGTAAGATTTTAGATATTGATGAAAATCTTTTATTATCGTTTGGTTTAGCATGTAAAAAAAAGATGATGTAAAATTTTATTTTTGATATACTCCTTGCTTGATAATGCTAGATAAACTTATTCTGTGAAGAGTTTGTATTTTTTAAGTGAGAAATTTTAAAATAACTGTGTTTCTGACAAACTTGTTAGTCACACAGCTTTTTTGTGATCAATGTTTATATCTATGCAATCACCACTATATTAGTTTCTAAACTATAGTTTAGAACTTGAACTTTTGTTGATCTTTTATATTCTGTTGCTGTTATATCTTTTGGTCTATGGACTTAGACCCAAACAATTATGAATGAGGTATAGTGAAAAAATGTAGTCAAGACATCAAAGTTAACCCATCAACAACAACAAAATGTAAATCAAGAAGTTACGTATATTGTTTTTAATAATGGACAAGTGCAAGCACTGCTAAGCTTTCAAAATTACCTAAAGTCTAAATAATATATTAATAATTCAAAGAAAACGGTTATAAATGTCATGTTTGCCATTACTTGATTAAATGATGATAAATAAAATTGAGAATGGAAATGGGGAATGTGCCAAAGAGACAACTACCCGACCATAGAAAAAAACAACAGCAGAAGGTCACCAACAGGTCTTCAATGTAGCGAGAAATTTCCACACCTGGAGGCGTCCTTCAGCTGGCCCCTAAACAAATATATACTAGTTCAGTGATAATGAACGCCATACTAATTTCCAAATTGTACACAAGAAACTAAAATTAAAATAATACAAGACTAACAAAGGCCTGAGGCTCCTGACTTAGGACAGGCGCAAAAATGCGAAGTCTTAATTGTACATATATTTATTTTTTTAAAGTTATATATGCAGTTTAGTGTGAATTTGATAATTTTAGACATCTGAGAAGTACAGTGAAAACCCAGAAAAGAGAACACCTATAGCTTTAGAGATAACCTCCAGCGAAGTAGAGTACTACAGGATATTGAAGGGTATTAAACACATCTATGTCAGACCTCTCAAAAGTTCACTCAACTCTAACAGGTGAGTGTTTGGTATTGTATGTGTCCTGAAGAATATCTATAAAGCTGTTTTTTTTTCTTTTTTTCCTCTCACTTTCCTCAAAACTTCTTACTTTTTGTCTTCCATAAAATTCTAATTATGGAATATCTGTTTTAAGCCATGATTATATGTCATTTTCTATTTTAAGACTTTTATGGTGTATTTTTAAAAATAGGTAATTATGGTTGCAAACTCCATTAGAAATTTGAATTGAGTTTATGACCATATCTTGAGGAAAAGATTTTTATGGGGGGAAAAGAAGGGGGAGGGCAATTTTTTTCTCATTTCAGAATTCAAATTATTAAAAAGAAATTTCTTCAAGGACAACTTTTGTTTGCCAAAAAAAAGGGGGGGGGGGTCAATTCGCAACAGCATAGTATATTGCACAAAAGCAATTTATTATGTATTATCATTATGTAGGTTTTGCTGCTTTTAATTTTTATACACAAAAGTAGTTCAAGTGGCATACTTATCCAATTACAGTCATATCTCTTTAATATGGTGAGCTAATAGTTTGCATCATAAAAGTTACATATTGATGTGAAATTAAGCTGCTATTCAAAGAAAATTGAATTTTATTCATATTTCTAGAAAGACAAACCTGTAAGCACACTGTCTTGTATTTTGCTGTCTTTCTTATTTAGACAATGATATATTTCATAGTACCAAACCTCTAATTCCTTTTGTTATAAAGGACTATTTATGTTAATTTCCTCACTTTCTGTTCATTTACAGAGCTATTGCCAGTTATCAGAATGTACAGATTATTTTCACAGACTTAATGATGATCTGTGATATTAGCAAGTAAGTCACTATTTTTACAGAAATTAATAATCAAGAAAATAAACGTACTGATATTGAAATTTCCACTTGAAATAGGCAAAAGATAAAATCTGGTGAAAGTTGACAAAATCTTCTGTATTTTAACCGATTATAAACAATGATCTGTGCACATGTAAACAGGCATTATAGTATAAAATTGCTATCAAAAATAACAATCTTCAGGTTTAAGGGACTTCTATTTTTATCAATATGTCCCTCAAAGTGAAAATTTTTTGCATATTGGGACATGCAGTCATATCATTGAAAACCAAACACATATCTAATTTGAACAAAATTCTGTTAAGAAAGGGATTTAGTCAATACTGGTTTCCCTGCAATAATAAAAAAATCTTCAGGCTAGTATGATTTTAAGATCTGAAAATTCTAAACATTCATGTTTAAAACATTTGTTTCATAATAAAACTTTTTCCTTTATTTTCTTAGAGAACTAGTGGAAAATTTGAAGAACCGTACAGGTGACTGGGATCCAATGAATTCTTGTCTAGGAGACATCTTTGTCAAGTTTTGTACACATTTAAAACTGTATACAAACTTTGTCAACAATTACGATGTGATTTTACAGTGTATAGAGAGAACAAAAGAAACCATGCCATCATTTAGAGCTTTCCTTAAACATAATGAACGGATCCCTGAACTCAAAATGATGACGTAAGTAGACTTGTATAGTGTGATCCTTGAAGTCTCTTTATGGAAATTTTATTTTCTCAATTGAATGATTATTTACTAATGAATTACAATAAAGGTCCATCTGAATAATTATTCACCTCTCCAAATGTTAAGCATAGAATAAAAAAAAAATACTATTTTAAGTTCCATGCATATATCAAAAGTTTCATTCCACATATATAGATCTTTATGATTTCTGATATCTTTATATACAACCATTCATCCTGAAGTAAGAACATATTGCAGACCCTGAAAAAGACTTGTATTCCATACAGCACTTGATATTGAGGTTCTTTTTGTATTTCTTGCAGTCAGATGTGTATTTTTTTAGATTATAGAAATATTAGACTATTGAATATATATATGTTTGATTCTGGCATTTACTACAGACTTCAGGAACTGCTGTTGTTGCCAGGGAGACGTATACAGGAGTATGTGACCTTGTTAAGCTGGTTTGAATGTCACACACCCAAGAGTCACCAGGATAGAGCTGATCTTGCCAATTCTATACAGTACCTCAAAGTTCTCAACAAACATATACAAGAGGTAATAGTGATTTTCAGCTAGAAATGATATTTTTAATTTCCATACCAGAATATTTTGTTAGAAACTGATAACAGAAATTGAAGAACAAATCAGACGCCCTTGAAAATCTAAAAACAATCGTCCACCAGCCAACACACTCAACAAAAGAATTTAAATCAGGAAAAAAATATTTAGTGGAGTCCAACCTTCTTGTTTCAAGATCAGGGTCCTCGATAACAAAAATTTACTCAGTACTCAAACACCAAATTTATCCAGTGTTTTGATAATTACAATAATTGTGCTTAAAATTTGTATGACTACAAGACCAGGTATAAAAAAGAAGATGTGGTATGATTGCAATGAGACAACTATCCACAAAAGACCAAAATGACACAGACATTAACAACTATAGGTCACCGTACGGCCTTCAACAATGGGCAAAGCCCCATACCGCATAGTCAGCTATAATAGGCCCCGATAGGACAATGTAAAACAATTCAAACGAGAAAACTAATGGCCTTATTTATGTAAAAAAATTAATGAAAAACAAATATGTAACACATAAACAAACGACAAAATGACAAAAGATAAAATGAAAATAAAACTGATGATATCTGAACTGAATTGAGATCAGTAAATTTTCTTTTTTGTTTTGCAGCTATTTTGTGGATTCCCGAAAAAATGGAATCTGTTCTGAAAAGTATTTTCACATAAAACAGAAATTATGTATAGAGAGACTTTGATGTAACAAATTAAATGAAAAACTCTTTCAAAAAAATCTGTAAAATCTATGTTTATTTTGCATTTATTGTATTTCAGAGTAAAACTAGATTAGAAAGAGATAGGAAAATGATACAGTTACAGAGATCTATACTTAATACACCAGTAAGTTTGTCATTCACTTTAAAAATTATTTACAGCAACTAATTATTTTCATTTTTATCGATTCTGAAAAAAAAAAAAATATGCAGCACTTCCTACATAAGTATGATAAATTTGTTATGTTATAATAATATGTAATGAAATACTGTGTGTGAACTTTTTAAGAAACTGCTGATTGAAGAATTGATGTAGTCGATTTGAACAAACTACAAGTTGGTAATGTAATGAAATTATCCCTTTCAAAACTACATTCAATGACAATGTCTCATAGAATACTTTCCAATAAGTAAAATGTTATCAGACAGCCTATGCCATCTTATTTCTTTTTATCTGTAATGACTGTATTATTCAAAATTTTCTGGTATAAAGAAAACGTTGCACTTTTCAGAGTTTACTTGAGTCAAATCGTTATTTGTTGAAACAGTTAGATGCTTCACACTATAAGCCTCCTGTCAAGTCATCAGTACCAGAACTAAAGTGAGTATTTTAGTAGGATTTATCTTTACTGTATTAAGACATTCAGGTTTACATAAGAGAACTTGAAAAATCAACATATTCAGGTCATAAGGTCAGAGGTTTCAATTGAAGAAAAAGGCAGTCAAACCAGTAAGAGTTAATGCTGATGGACAGATTAAGGCACTGTAAGATTCATTTAGTTTCGTGGGTACCACTTTTGTGAATTAAAAGGAAAACATACATAATTGTTGATATTTAATTTTGTGGTTTGGCGGAAAATATTCTATTGTTCGTTGAACATTAAATTTCATGGTTTACCTGTACCCATGAAATATATAGATGATGAATCCACACTATCATAATTCAATCTGAGAATACTGAAGTTTACAATTGCTTAACTGACGTTAATCTGCCATGAAGTCCAATTTTATACTCATGCTATCTCAAACATAGATAACAGTGGCGGATCCAGAACTTTTCCTAAGGGGGGGGGGGGGGGGGGGCCGGCTCCAGTCATGCTTCAATGATTCCCTATTTAATCAACCAAATTTTTTCCACAAAAGGGAAGGGGGCCCCTCAGGGCCCCCCTGGATCCGCCTATGGATAAACTTGTTGCCAGTTTCAGTGTGCAGAATTTAAATTTTTCCATCCAACTTGTAATAAATTTGGAATATATTTTCTTGTTAGAATTGAACATTGCACCCCATGGTTTATACTCATTTTACGATAGATATGCCTTAGATGTAATCATATCAACATAAAACTTAGTACACATGTTCATTATGGTGTCACCTATTCAAATTTAATGCAAAACTATGGTTTTCATGACAATCGGATATGGTCACATATTTTTTCTTGTTAGAGAAAGACATCAGTTTGTCAGTATTCTTATTTTTTATTAAGGAGGGGGGTAGTGATTTCATATCTAGTGCGACTACAAATGTATTTGACAAATATGAATTGAGGTCTAATAATTACCACTGCATTTGTTAGTTAAAGATGTCTTTCGAAATTCAAATCCAAATTTTATATTTTCTTCTCCTTAGATTGATAATTTTCAGAAATTTCTGCACATCTGTTTTCCCTTTAAAAACAAGTCCAAGCTTGCACTTTAAGAACCATGCTTTACAGTTAAAATTAGAACACCTTTGCCAGTGGCAGTGTTCCAGTTTGTAAAAATAATTTAATTCGCCATGTGAGGTAAACAAAAAAATTATACAAAGTTGAAAACCTTCCAACTGATAACAATAATTGCTGACTAAAAGTAAAAATAAATTACCTTCTAAGATTTATCTCTATTTATTGTTTTACATTTGAAAGCTTTTTATTGATTTCGACATTATCTTTTAGGCTTTCAAATAAATTTTGTAAAAACTAATGTTATATCTTCCTATTATGTAAGAGTTACATAATTAATCATCCCTTGCTGTGATACCAGACGACCCTTAAGTACATAAAATATACAACATGTCTTCCCTAGAATTGAAAGATGGTTGCAGTATGTGCTGTAAATTTTAATTTATTTGCACTTCAACTTTAAATAGTTTCTCATATCAACATGCTTAAGCAAAAAATACTAAGATGCATGTAAAATTTGGTGTGCAATTCAAATAATGCATTGTTAGCTTCACACATGCAATCAATTTAACAGAAGTATTTGTGAAGAGTGTCTAATGGGAGGCAGTTCATGATGTCATAATTTTTCAAGATGAATTACCTCCCTTTCACCATATTTATTGTGATTACAAAGTTGTGTTTTTTGTACTTTTGTTAAAACTTTTCCATAGCAGGTATTTATAGATTTTAATATTCTGACATCCAATATTGAAATTGGAGTCCCAAGCTGTTACATAATTTGATGAATCAGCGTTATATTGATTTTTGTCTTGAGTGTTTGAGTCAGAATTTGTATTCATCAAGGAAGAATTTCCTAACTTTTTGTAGATTAGTTTGTTTGTCTAATCTGTTGAAAGATGTTGCAGAGTATTAAATTTGAAATATTTGCATTAAAAAAACGAGGATTTTGGAAACATTTCAAGGATGTATATCCAACAGGTTATCTTTGTTGTGTCTAAATTTGTGATTTGGAAACTTTACAAACATTTATCAAATTGGAACTTTAGAGTACTGAAAAACTGAAAAAGTTTGCTAAAAAGGATAAATTATGTTCAATCTAACATTCCGTTACTGGTTTTGTTTATGATAACTTCTTTATAACTTAATCTTATGACAGGACTTTCAATCTTAAATTCTATAATCCTGCAGATTTAACCATTGATTGATTGTTGGTTGCTTAACCTCCAGTGGCAAATATTTTATACATTTTCTGGATAAAAATACCCATTGAATCAGATACAAAAGTTTTTAAATGATACAGGAAAAAATCTTTTTTATTCAAGAATTTTAGGAATGCTGCCCTTCCTTTAGAATTATGCAGGAGACGTAAAATGTGGAAAAGCATAACATCAGGTTACAAATGGGGAATTCAATTTCCTGGAACATATTTATAACAATATTTTAAGATTTCTCTTAAATAAGCAGGGTAACACTGGCTTTTTATATACATTTTTCAAAATTACCAATTAAAGGTGACTCATATATTAAAAAGTATGAGAAAATTTGCAATTCAAGAAACTTGTAAAATTGCTCAATAAAGATTGACAAATGTAACCTATTTTGTCATGTATAAATATGAATGTTCTATCAGATTTGAAAAGGAAACAAGACTGCTGACATGTAATTTAATATTTCACTAATGCACATTTATCATAGATTTGAATAAAACCAATTTGGCTGATTTATAACTGAAAATGCTAGCTGTATAAACTCTTCAAAAGATGATTCAGGGAAATTTCCATGACCTCCAAACAAGCAGGGCAACCTATGTTTTATTAAATGCTTTAAAAAAATTTAAACTAAGCATATCTCAAAATCATAAAAATAACAATACAATGTGAAACTGTATGGACTTCCCTTAAGAACTGCTTGTTATTGCATAATAGAATTAAACTTTTTTTTTTGCATTATTTTGTGATATCTAGTCTCTGATAAAAATTATGATTATTATAACAAAATGAAGGCTTTTAGTTACTTTTTTGGTAAATTGCATTTTTTTTGCTCCAATTATGGCCCCTTGATTGTCAAATTTACACTGACATTTACAGGTACATGTATAACAATATGATTTAGTATCAAATATACTTAATGAACTTATAAACTGTTCATGTATACTTTTATATAAATGTAAATATTACCATACATCTCACAGTTAAATGTGAGACTAACATTTTGTCTAACATATAGACATGTTTATTTATTAAAGAAATGCACATTTTTACCAAGAGAGGAACAAAACAAATATATACACAATGCAATAATTATATTTATTTAACACATGACCATATACTGGTTGTAAAACAGTTATAATATTTGTGCAGGTGTGGTATCTCTGTGGCAGATCCAGCTATTTTTAAAAGGAGTTTCTCTAACCCTTGATAAAAGGGGGTCCAACTATAAGTCCCCAATCAAATGCATGGATCGTCCCAAAAAAAGGGGTTTAATCCCCCCTTTTGATCTGCCACTGTATCTACCCTCCTCTGCAATGATTTTTAATGAATGGAAAAACGTACATGTATACAATTACTTAAAACTTCAGAACAGACAGATTTATTAAACCATATACATTTTTAATCATTTATCAAAAGTTCTTTTGTCATTGCGCTTGTGATACAGAAATTCAAAGAAAATTGACATCATATTCAATGTCTTCTGAAAAAAGGTATATCAAAGCACTTTTGTAGACTGGAATTAAATTATTAACAACTGGTTTAAAAGACCCTAAGTATTGTGAGATTCTTCTAATTGAAGTATAAAGAAGTATTGATTCTTTTTGCCAGACTATAAGAGATAAATTTACAATAAAACCTGCTTACATCAACATTTTAAAAATAAATTGACAAACAGCTGATTCAATATAAATCTTTTCTTTGTGAGTCACCGGATCAGCTGATCCTATTCTGTGTATGGCAACTAGGTATAATTTGTGTCAAAAATACACCTGTCATAAAAATATATATAAGTAAAACACTTAAGGGAAAAAATCTTTTTTTAACAACTGATGCAATTTCCTTCAGGACTTCCCCAAGGCTAGACATCTGGTTATCGGTTATCCATAAAATATGCAGATTTGAGTGCACTTCACGTTTGTCTTTGATAATTTATTAATAGGTTTCATGCAAGAGTTGTCATAACTTATCTGTACATGCACTTTAGTGTGCATAATATGCATCCGGTATCCTTGATATTATGTTTTGTATGTTTTATATAAGTGTTGGCCTTGAAATTGATGGTAATGTATGTTCACAAGTCATTTGGAAATGATGAATTGCAGTACTAAATTTAAAAAGTTAGACAGTAAAATTATAGATTTGGAATAAGATTTTTAAACTTAACATCAACATTTTAAAAGTTGATTAATAGAATTGCAATAAGAATTGAGGGATTTGTGAAATTTATAGTATTAGCAGCATAAATAGACACATAAGGTCAAATTTTCAATAATTTACAATTAATACTAGGGCTTTTCAGATTGGGAGGATAGTTTTTACTTTTACAGAAAAAAAACCAGACAATTGCTGATGAGATCCTATTAAGTTTGAAAAATAGCTTTTTACAATGTGCCAATTTACTGTCACAAACCAGATGATCCATTTGAGCGGATTTATTTTGATCAAGTCATATTTCTATCATTAAGGAAAAGTTGACTTTGCAGATATTTTCTGTGTATATCATATGAGAGTACCGATTTTTTCGAGTAATAAAGCTATTTTACAGTTAATAGGGAATTGTTAAATACATGGTACAATGTAAGGTATTCATGTTTGCATATATTTTTTTGGATTAAAACAATCAATGCAATAATCACTTGCTAATTTTCTTTACAACAAAGTCATACATGGCATTTTCATTAAATTATGCCCAAAATACCACTGACGCTTTGTTTCCAAACTATTATATATCTTAGTTTCCTTGAAAAATACTTCTTCATGTTTGTCTGTGTTCTGAAAAAGGTTATTTTAAAGTAGCATCAGAAATCTAATATATCCCTAGTGTTCAATAATACTTTCACCTGCTAAGGCTTATGTAGGGCAAAACATGACAAAAAGCAAATTGTATTTTAATTGAGTCCCCAAGTCAATTTAAATGATCTACATGTAGGTAGTTAACTTTGTAAAGTTATTTGACTTAATAAGATGTTTTAATTAGCTTAAATGTCTTTTGGAATAAGCAACACAAGATGTAACTTGACTTAGAATTGCTTTTATTTTAGATAACAACATTTTATCATAAGGTAGTAATGATAATAGTTCTTACTTATACCGACTTATTTGGTCTCTGGTGGATAGTTATCTCATTGGCAATCATATCACATCAACTTATTTTTATATTAAGTAACTAATTAAGCAATTGAGTTATATGCAAATTTCACCTGAGGCCTTGAAAAAAAGTTAAAACGAAGAAACAAAATACAAAACGCAGTAAACTATTGATGTAAGATAAATGTATGCAGGATAAATATTTGATAAGGAAATATACATTTTATAGGGAAAAGTTCTGATAAAAGATACATGTGATTCAGGTGTTCAAATATTTGGCATCATCTGTTTTTTTTATTGATGGCTCAGAATAAAGCAAGCAGTTATGATGTTTACAAACAACCAAAAAATGTCTTCCCATGCAAACAATAACAATTATCTACAGTAAGATTCTGTTTATTGTGTATACTATTATACATGCTGACGTCAAGGATCTCCTTCCTTTATCTCGGGTTCAATGATATTTTGACATGACAAGGCTTAATTAAGACATGAACTGTAAGAAACTCGGTAGATAAACCCAAAGTTTGAAGTGTTTTTTAGCATGCTTAAGGTCATTATAATTTTAAATTGGTCTACTTGAGTGTCTGGTCAATGTAATCTTGACGGATGGATGTAGTCAAGAAATATGTCTTATTCTGGAGATAAATAGGTATACTAAAGGGAACATGAACTTAAATGGGATTTCTGTCTCTGAATTGTGTAATGAATATTTCATGTCTTTCTTGTCTGTCTGAATGCAGTTATATTAGTTTTTGAACCTAGTTTTCTGGTGAAGTCCAATTATTTTGTATGGGGTTATATGTTGGCTATGTGGACAGATGGCTCATGCTATTTCCATGCAATAATTTAGAAACTGTTCAATCAATGCTTTTCAAATTTTGTTATTACTGATGACAAAATGGAGGTGGAATTCTTCATTGAGGATTTTCACTTTGGCTGTTTACGATTCATGATCATTAGTGGATTTAACAATGGCACTTTCTTTTTTTTTTCCATGCAAAAATTTAAGCTTTCAACCTATGCTTTTCAAATTGAAGGTCAAGCTTGATTTTTATCAAATTTCCCTTTTACCCTTTAGGAGTTATGGCCCTTGATTGCTTTAACATTGACATAAATGAATATATATCAAAAACCTGGTTTGCTGTCATTTTGACAACCACTTGTTAAGTTTTGATTTTCAAAAGTAAAAAAATGATATGGTATGCCAATGAAATATCTCTCCATATATATATATATCATATCTTCAATTTTTGCAAGCCATTAAATATTTTTAAAGCAAAGATGACAAAATATTAATGAAGATATACATCAAAAACAAAGGTCTAGGGTCAGTAGAGTTGAGGTTTTGGAAATATTATAAAAAGGTAAAATAACATCAACAGTTTCAGGCAATGCTTATAAAAAAGGGAAATAACTCTTTAACTTGAAATGTAAAATAGGAATCCAGTCTGTTCAGTGTTACACTAGTTTGTCAGTACTTTCAATGGTTGCAGAAAAAGAACATGCTATATGCATTATGAAATTTATTCTGTTTTTACAATTAGCCAAAAAATGAGTAAAATGTTGAATGACGTGATTGTTGGTTAACCCTGGTGTCATTAGCAAAATGGGTGCCAAGAAAAACATGTTTTTGTTCACAATAGACAAGATTTCACACGACCCTCGATTAATAAGCTTGATCTTAGGGAAGATGCTCCTATAATTACATCGTTAACTTATATACAGTGACATTAACTGTAGATCTGTATATTACATTATGCAATGCAACAATAAAAGTGCAAAGATGTAAATGTATGATGTTTTCTATTTTGATGACAATGTTTCTGAGAATTGAGATAGTTATTGGTTAAACATGGAATAGCACTTGGACTCAATGCAATTTCAATAATGGTTTTGTTTAAAATCTGCATAAGGCTAGCTTTGCCTGAAGAAGTTATGGAACCTTTTTAGAACAAATACATTATTTATCAAATGTAAATTAAAATTGTTTTATTTGAATTGTGCAGATGGTTCCCTTAGAAGATGGTCCCTTTGTGAATGGTTATTTAGCAGCTCAGACCCCTCTCTGGTTTAGAAAAGTACAGAGAAAAAGTTATGAGAGACTATTAAGATCTGCCATCAATACCACATTCCCTGAAAGACAAAAACAATTAAGATAATAATATAGACTATCGAAAGGTTTTTTTCTCCAATCATAGATGTACAAACACAATCAATGACAAGGTTCCTCACTTGAGACACGGTTTCAGAGTTCTATTTTTTTTTTATATCTGGTAGTCCCTAAAGAACAAGTGCTGGTCCTCACTACTATTTCAATAACAAAAAAATCAAAATGTCGGTCCTTTGCAAATTTTGGTGGTCACATCCCTCAAACCACCACTTTTTGAAGAACTCTGGGGTTTATATATTTTTAAAGCACACACCCCTTCTGCTTTCTATTTGACTTCCAATCTAGTCAACATGGTAGACATTTGTCACAAGTTTTGACGGATAACGTTTTTGTTTACATCAGCATCAGCCATAACCAGTGTTGGCATTATTTGTTTGGAAACATGACTGCTTTATGTTATATATAATTCTTATTAGTTTAGAGTTGTCAGGAAGCTTTCTGTTAATGATTACAAGATTGTTTTAACACATATTCCCCCTATAAATATACACCAGAATGACATCAAGGAATTGGAATTGACTTTCTAATGGATCTGAGAGTTTAACATTGATTTACACTGACCTCTGAGGATGGGCAGTTTTGTTGACAATTGAGCTTTCTTATAGAGTTGTCAGACAGAAAACAAATCTATGTGATGAAATTATAAAATAGTCTTGGAAAGAGAGTTTGTCACATCTATTTTTTTTAACTGTTTGGTTTATTTATGTGTTTATTTGTTATGAAAAATAATTTTTGGTTCAATTTACATGGAAATTTATTTGGATGTTTTTAGTATGTATCTATTCTATATTTGTAGTTAATTATGTCTAGGTGAATTTAATTTCAGAGTAATATCTAAGCTGGTAGAATTCCAGTTATTTCTAAGCTGTTAGGTTATTTGGATTCCAATTTTGGAAACATCTTAAAAACGAGATAGTGTAGGTTCTCTTTTCTAGTTT
This sequence comes from Mytilus edulis, assembly GCA_019925275.1. Taxonomy (NCBI): domain Eukaryota; kingdom Metazoa; phylum Mollusca; class Bivalvia; order Mytilida; family Mytilidae; genus Mytilus; species Mytilus edulis. Next base: position 41,055,522 of record CM034357.1, on the reverse strand, counting down.
TGATGTATGGTTTTTTTTTTAGAATTATTGTTACAATCCTGAATGGATATACAAGAAGACAGATAGTAATTGAAATGTAAGCTTACTCTATCAAGATGTTTCATATGATCTTGACCTTTTGCTTGTTGACCTTATATTTTACAGAGTTGTTTTTGTCACTGAGGCACTTTATCCATAAAAGAATGATCTGATTGATGACTGAAAAGATAATGCCAAAATTACAAACCATCTTTCACCAAAATTTCAGTCGATTAATTTGGCACCTTTGACCTACTGACCTTGTGACGATTCTTGGGAAAAGATTCTCATTGGCTGTCATACCACTTCTTCTTTTTTATATAACTAATGTATAAGGGAAGTTTCCTTTCAAAGGAACATTTTTATTCAATTAGTTTTCAGAAGTTTAAATGATTTGAAAGACATCATCCAGAGACAAAAGTGATAACCTGAGTTCAGACTCTCAACTGACATTAACCTTTGCTGAATGTCTTCAAAATCAAAAGGGGTTCTCTTCATCCAATGAGGTATTATTATACAAAGGTCAGTAAGGACAATATTTTTAGCTCATATGTTTTAAATTGTCCAGACTCTAATATATTGATACTCAAAAATTGCTCATACATTCAGACGACCTCAAGGTAGACATAAGTATAAACCAAATACCCCGGTAGGAGTTTGAAAAATGACATCACAAACAGAAATTAAATTTACCATTTTTGTACTACATCAGGAATCGGTTTCACAAAAAAAACTTACGATTAAGATTGATTGTATGTCATGAACAATTCAGTGTACTAATTACTTACGATAAATCTTAGTCGTTCATTTTTTTGGTGAAATTGACTCCTGGGCTTTGAATGGGCAAAATTGAAAATTATTATAAATTAATTACCCCTACCACTAATATGGGGACGAAGTCCCCAATAACAGTAGAAAATTCAATGAAAAAAAAATTCGGGAAAATTTCCCGAATTTTTCATTGTACTAATGAACTCAAAATCGTTCAATTTTTTTTATGTCATGTTTTGAAATCCCGGACCTGCGCAGAAATGTACAATGTACTTCCTTTTTCCGGTCTCGTTTGAATGAAACTTTGAGTAAAATATATATTTATCAGTCTAGTATAAAATAGGAAGGAACGCGCAATACCAATTTCATTTTTAATAATTCCTTGATATGAAAAAACGTTACCTGATGATAGCGTTTCTTTGTTTACATTGCATATGACGTCATAACTTAAATAACGTCATAACTAAAATCCCTAACAACAGAACCAAAATCGGAAACGTTACGGTATTTCCGTTTCTTTTTCTTAACAAATATAAAAATGTAAGTTACAAAAAAATAATTCATACAGACTTCGTCCCCATTTACAGGTAATGCCTGCCTCATATTATTGTAAAATGAGATTACACTGCAATATTAAAGTCAATTTGTTGAAATAAAATTAATTCTTACTGATAGCTCTGCACCATAACTAAAGGTGCTTGTTTATAGAGAAAGATGTATATAACAAAAGCTAAGAAAGAAAAAATGTCTCTAAGCTTATTACTGTTTAAATGATCCAACTTTTACGACATAGGACTTTTCTTTTGTTTGGTTAACATACATACTTGAAGAATTTGTATGAACTTTTTAATTTAAAAAGTAAAAGTATATAGTCTGATATAAACAAGATAAATTGTCAATTCATTTAACTTTTTGAAAGATGCTGACTAAGATTATTTCGCTTGAAACAGACAATCTTATTGAAATTGTAACCATTTATATGTTATTTTACCTACACATGTAAAGCTGTCATTTTTCATCTTGACACTCACAGTGTGTTGTTTGGGTTAACCATAACATTTAATCTGTTTAACCAGAGAAGGAGAAAAACTTACAAAGAGCTTTTTTTTCCTTTGTAAATTGAGAATATGATCATCTTCTGTACATTTTACGTGACTTTTATGAGATGAGTATTGAAATTTTAGATATAATTTGAAAGCGAAATAACAAAACTCATGTTAAGTACTTTTTTTCTTTTTTAAGATGAACTTTTTTAAAAACAAACTTATGTGAAGGACAGGCCTCAAATTCATTTAAAAATACAAATATTTGCTGTTAAGTTTACATTTGACAGATTAAAGGTGATTGTTTACCTGCAGGGCGTCATAATCTGTTGAACTAAGAAATTGATTTCAATATTTTTCTCTCTGAAAACCAATTACCTCCACTGAACCATATGAAAGATACCCTATGAAAGATAGAGGTTAGATAATAAATCTTTTATCTTTGTATGTATATACCTAATGAAGGAAACCCAGAGGTATATCAAAAAATCATTTTCTTATGAATAAGATTTTTATGTCCCCCTTGGGTTGTATACTTTGCAAAGATCAATTGACCTTGAATATCTTCAATTGATCTTTGATCATCTTTTAAGTCCAGAATCTGTTAATCAGCTGTAAAGGTTAGAGACCATTAGGTGTTGTGAAGGTTGTAAACAGATCCCTGCAGGGAACCAGAGCAAACACATTCATAAGGAGAGTTATGTAACTTTAATTAAGAATCCTGTTATTTCTACTAGAGGGTGTGATTGACACTTTAGTAATATGATATTAGATATGTAATCACATTTCTTTAATGGTTTAGAACTAATGTGTTATTAGTCAGTCCTTCTGCAAGGCCATACAAAAGGCTTTCAGGGCTGGGTGGAAATGGTGTCAAAAGTTATGTAAATTTCCTTTTCAAGCATAATGATGATGCTTTTTATGCCCCACCTACGATAGTAGAGGGGCATTATGTTTTCTGGTCTGTGCGTCCGTTCGTCCGTCCGTTCGTCCGTCCGTCTGTCCCGCTTCAGGTTAAAGTGTTTGCCAAATTAGAGTTTTGACCCCAATTTTACGGTTCACTGAACATAGAAAATGATAGTGCAAATTTCAGGTTAAAGTTTTTGGACAAGGTAGTTTTTGATAAAGTAGAAGTCCAATCAACTTGAAACTTAGTTTACATGTTCCCTTTGATAAGATCATTCTAATTTTAATGCCAAATTAGAGAATTTATTCCAATTTCACGGTCCACTAACATAGTGCGAGTGGGGCATCCGTGTACTGTGGACACATTCTTGTTTAATATTGTAAGATTGGTGTGTGAATTGTATGTGGTCAGTAAATTGTCTCAAATTTTCAGCTTCGTGTTGTTCACGTCCAGTTTTTAATTCTGACAATTTTAATTTCCATCAAACATGAAGGTTTTTGTTCAGTTTTAATTTGGATGAGTTTTGCAGTTTTAAATTGTCTATTATACAACATAGATATCTATGTTCAAGCCAGCAATGTGAACATAAAAGTAAATGAAAATTAAGATATCTTTATATATGATAAAAGGTGGTGGTGTACAATTGTTGAGGTTGCTTTCTTTCATATTTTGTTTTGTCATAAAACAGGGAGCAGGTATTAATGTTATAATTAGGGCCCCGCCGACGGCGGGTCGCCCTATAGTGATCAGTCTGTCCGTCCGTCTGTCCGTCCGTCCGTCCGTCCGTAACACTTTCGTGTCCGCTCCATATCTAGAGAACCGTTATGATTTCATACTTAATACTTAACATGATTATTAACCAACACCAGAGGGTGTGTCATGTTGTATGTACAACTTCCTAGGTCAAAGGTCAAGGTCAAAAACTTTGGTTTCAGTTGACAACCCCGTGTCCTGTGGTGAAGATCGTGTCCGCTCCATATCTAGATAACCATTATGATTTCAAAGTTTATACTTGACATCCATTTTAACAACCACCAGAGGGTGTGTCATGATGTATGTACAACTTCCTAGGTCAAAGGTCAAGGTCAAAAACTTTGGTTTCGAGTTGACAATCCTGTGTCCTGTGGTGAAGATCGTGTCCGCTCCATATCTAGATAATCGTTATGATTTCAAAGTATATACTTGTCATACATTTTAACCACCACCAGAGGGCGTGTCATGATGTATGTACAACTTCCTAGGTCAAAGGTCAACGTCAAAAAAACTTTGGTTTCAGTTGACAACCCTGTGTCCTGTGGTGAAGATTGTGTCCGCTCTATATCTTGAAAACCGTTATGATTTCAAATATTATACTTGACATCTATTTTAACCAACACCAGAGGGTGTGTCATGATATATGTACCACTTCCTAGGTCAAAGGTCTGTCTGTCTGTTGGTCTGTCCATCGCTAACAAATTTGATCCACATTATATTTTGAGAGGACAGCTGTTATTATTTCATACTTTATACCTGACAAACATTTTCAACTTAACATATATATTAACCAACACAAGAGAATGTGTCATAATGTATGCATCCTAGGTCTAAGATCAGTCTGTCGGTCTGTCCATCTGTTCGTTGTTCTTAACAAATTGTGTCCGCTCTACCTCTCGAGAACCATTAATATTTCATACTTTATACTTGGTGGGTCATAATATATTGAAGGCATAATTCTAAAAATATGTGACAAATATCAATTGGGAAGCACCTTTAAACATATTGTTCAAACATCAATCCATATATCCAGAAGTCACCTTAGAGTAGTTATCAATGAGTTCACATCATGCAGTCATATCACTATTATACTATGAAAGTAAGATGAGAATATTTATCAGTTTTAACTTAAAATCTTAGATCAAAATCACACATGAGACTATGTAATAACTTCAAATAATGCTTCATATCAGATTATCCATACAACTTATTTACCCCACGTTATTGACAGCGGGGCCCACAGAGATGGCTCCCATCTCAATGATATCTAGTTTATTTGCTTTTTGTCATTGTGAAGTCTTTCATAGGTTACAACACCATATGGGTTTTGCTTGTAATTTTGGATTCTTACATAGGTTATTACACTTTATGTTTTTTGCATGTAATTTGAAGTCTATAGTGGATAGCTGATACCAATTATCTTCTCAGACTTCTAAACTTTACATAATACCACTCTGGTTTAAAAAAAAAAAGTAGAATGAAATCAGTGTAAAATGTCCTTGAACTTCATAGTTGAGATATGCTCAATCATTGATAATGTACAAATCATTTTGATTTCACTCTACAGATAGGGCACAACTGGACATTCCATTAATGTCCATTTTATCTTTCTCTTATGTAATAGGAAATTCCAGAAATTTAGGTCAGACTTTTATTGGTCATCTCATTAAGGAGAAATGGGACCCTGTTATTTAAAGACACTTTGATACATGACAATTGAAAAGTCCTAACTTTAAACTAATTCAAATTAAATTATAATTAATGTGTGATGTAAGAAAAGTTATTATGGTCAAATATAATAAGTAGGTGTCATCTTTTTGAAGCATAAAGGTTTTTACGCCTTTAAGTTATCTAAAACTGGGACACTTTTATTTTGCCAAAATAGGTGTTTAGGAATACAATTTTGTTATTTAATGATGATTGCAAAATAATTATACAAATTTAAAATTTACTAGGGATATTTGTAACCCATCTGGCCTTTTTCCTTGAAAATAAATAGAAATATTAGTAAACTGTCAAGCTACCTTTTTAGCTCACCTGGCCCGAAGGGCCAAGTGAGCTTTTCCCATCACTTTGCGTCCTGCGTCCGGCGTCCGTCGTCTGTCGTCCGTCGTCGTTAACTTTTACAAAAATCTTCTCCTCTGAAACTACTGGGCCAAATTGAACCAAACTTGGCCACAATCATCATTGGGGTATCTAGTTTAAAAAATGTGTGGCGTGACCCGGTCAACCAACCAAGATGGCCGCCACGGCTAAAAATAGAACATAGGGGTAAAATGCAGTTTTTGGCTTATAACTCAAAAACCAAAGCATTTAGAGGAAATCTGACATGGGGTAAATATGTTTATCAGGTCAAGATCTATCTGCATTGAAATTTTCAGATGAATCGGTCAACCCGTTGTTGGGTTGCTGCCCCTGAATTGGTCATTTTGAGGAAATTTTGCTGTTTTTGGTTATTATCTTGAATATTATTATAGATAGAGATAAACTGTAAACAGCAATAATGTTCGGCAAAGTTAGATTTACAAATAAGTCAACATGACCGAAATGGTCAGTTGACCCCTTTAGGAGTTATTGCCCTTTATAGTCAATTTTTAACCATTTTTCATAAATCTAAGTAATCTTTTACAAAAATCTTCTCCTCTGAAACTACTGGGCCAAATTAATCCAAACTTGGCCACAATCATCTTTGGGGTATCTAGTTTAAAAAATGTGTGGCGTGACCCGGTCAACCAACCAAGATGGCCGCCACGGCTAAAAATAGAACATAGGGGTAAAATGCAGTTTTTGGCTTATAACTCAAAAACCAAAGCATTTAGAGGAAATCTGACGTATAAAAATATGTTTATCAGGGCAAGATCTATCTGCCCTGAAATTTTCAGATGAATCGGTCAACCTGTTGTTGGGTTGCTGACCCTGAATTGGTAATTTTGAGGAAATTTTGCCGTTTTTGGTTATTATCTTGAATATTATTATAGATAGAGATAAACTGTAAATAGCAATAATGTTCAGCAAAGTTAGATTTACAAATAAGTCAACATGACCGAAATGGTCAGTTGACCCCTTAAGGAGTTATTGCCCTTTATAGTCAATTTTTAACCATTTTTCATAAATCTAAGTAATCTTTTACAAAAATCTTCTCCTCTGAAACTAATGGGCCAAATTAATCCAAAGTTGGCCACAATCATCTTTGGGGTATCTAGTTTAAAAAATGTGTGGCGTGACCCGGTCAACCAACCAAGATGGCCGCCACGACTAAAAATAGAACATAGGGGTAAAATGCAGTTTTTGGCTTATAACTCAAAAACCAAAGCATTTAGAGGAAATCTGACAAGGGGTAAATATGTTTATCAGGTCAAGATCTATCTGCCCTGAAATTTTCAGATGAATCGGTCAACCCGTTGTTGGGTTGCTGCCCCTGAATTGGTCATTTTGAGGAAATTTTGCTGTTTTTGGTTAGTATCTTGAATATTATTATAGATAGAGATAAACTGTAAACAGCAATAATGTTCGGCAAAGTTTGATTTACAAATAAGTCAACATGACCGAAATGGTCAGTTGACCCCTTTAGGAGTTATTGCCCTTTATAGTCAATTTTTAACCATTTTTCGTAAATCTTAGTTATCTTTTACAAAAATCTTCTCCCCTGAAACTACTGGGCCAAATTAATTCAAACTTAACCACAATCATCTTTGAGGTACCTTGTTTGAAAAATGTGTCCGATGACCTGGCCATCCAACCAAGATGGCCACCACGGCTAAAAATAGAACAGGGGTAAAATGTAGTTTTTTGCTTATAACTCTGAAACCAAATCATTTAGAGGAAATCTGACAAGGAGTTAAATTGTTAATCAAGTCAATATATATCTGCCCTGAAATATTCAAATGAATTGGACAACCGGTTGTTGGGTTGCTGCCCTCCAATTGGTAATTTTTAAAGAAATTTTGCTGTTTTTGGTTATTATCTTGAATACTATTATAGATAGCGATAAACTGTAAACAGCGATAATGTTCATCAAAGTAAGATCTACAAATAAGTCCACATGACCTAAATGGTCAATTGACCCCTTAAGGAGTTATTGCCCTTTATAGTCAATTTTCAACAATTTTCATTAATTTGGTAAATTTATGTAAATTTTTACCAAATATTTTTCTCTGTTACTAATGGGCAAAGTTCATTATAGATATAATTGTAAGAAGCAAGAATGTTCAGTAAAGTAAGAACTTCAAACACATCACCATCACCAAAATACAATTTTGTCATGAATCCATTTGTGTCCTTTGTTTAATATGCACATAGACCAAGGTGAGCGACACAGGCTCTTTAGAGCCTCTAGTTTACAACTCAACATTTTTTTAAAAGATATTTATCTTGAAGAAACCTTTCTGACTCATTTCCTTGAATTTCTTCGTATTATTTCCTCAGATTTAAAACAGTGTATCACTGTCTTCAATTGATATACTTAGGAATCTACAGGCATGAAGCTGATTTTTACAAAAAAAGATTAGTTATATTCTAATAATTTAATTTTGGATGTAACGCGTCTTCTGATTGGCTGACGTTATTTTGTTATCGGCCCATAGACATAATTTAGTCATGTGACCATGATGTAATCAACGTTTTTCATGGTTTTCTACGGTTTTAAAATGGAATTTAGAATTAAATTATAAGAAATTATACACTGTTAAATAACCCGCTACGCGCGTTATTCAGTGTGCACCAAATTTTTTATGTTATTTCTTCATAGACAGAAAAAATATTACAGGATCAGGAGAATTTTTACAAGCCTGAACTAATGGGCCTGTGGCCAAGTCAAAGATTGGTTTATATATATAAGAATCTAGTAAAAATTCTAGTTATTTGAAACATTTTTCACTGCTCTATGATTATTCAACATTTTTCTGTTTGGAATGATGTAAAATCAAAATTATACCTCATTGTACCATGATATTATCCTATATCCTTCCTTATAATTTAGATTATCAATTTTGAGGCTAAATACTTGCATTGAAATTTAAAATTTCAAAGTCCTTGTTGAAGTGCTTTGATCTATTTTAAATTCTGATGAGTTGGCAAATTGTAGGACTGGATCAAAAGTTTGAAGTTTTATATTATATTATCAATTTACAGTCCACACAATGAATGTGAAATTTAATGGTCTTTTGACAGGACGTTGGACATTTAAATCGTTTAAATTAAACTTGTTTTAAAAGTTACTATTACATGACCGGTTGTTAAACTTAAATCTATAAATTTCGTGATATTGATAAATTGAGATACTGTGCTAAAGGCTGGTTTACCTTGAAACCTGTCTAAAAGTACACTAAAGGATAATTGTTGCAACCATTTTTCCAGATTAAAAAATCAAAATTCAAGCTGTCAAGTCTGAAAATTAGAATAAAGAGATGTGGTCCTTTAATTGCCAAGAAGACAACTATCTACCAAAGATCAAATGACCTGGATGTAAGCAACGTATAGATGACTGCAGATCTCAACAATGTGGCCTTCAACATTGAGCAAAATTTTAACATACATAGACTACACAAAAAAAAGAAGATATTTTTATGTCCTGAAATATTGAAGGTCTCTCAGGAGTCCTTAGGGTTTAATGAAGAAAAGTAAACAATTTTTCTTTGAAAATTGGTAAAATTTTATCAGTTGATTTGTAATTTTCTTTACTTATAACATGTAGGCACTATTAATATATCTGCTAGACACCTACTTCCTGTTTTCCTGTACTTTCTGCTTTGAATTACCTATGAGTGATGATTTGCTTAGCACAATGCCTGCATTCCTGTTGCTACTGGATCCATGGCATGCAATGTTATAAAATTCTTTGATGGACAAGCATTGGGTACCTGAGTTAAGTACAGCATTTTTTTTTTGTAAGGTAGAACCACGTTGTTGAAAATGTACAGGTAGGTTCTCTCCTGACTATGCAAGACATATTATCTTTACAAAGCAGATGACAAAGTGGAAAAGACTTAACTAGGTTGTAAAACTTCTGTCTCAGATCACCAATAAAATAGGTATAATAAATTAACTAACACAAAGTGACCTACATATAGTGGTGTGACATCTTCAGCAACAGCTGATGAAAACCTACATCTTTATTGTGACGCTTGCAACATTCATGTGTTTCCTGAAAGTTTTTGGCACTCATTGTGTACTTCCTAATAAAATCCTTATATAGAAATTAGTTCTAAAATTATATACTACGTATAGTATCCAACAAAAAAATCTTTATCGTGTCATCTCATTTCAACATTATATAATCATTTTTAAAAGAAATTAAAAAAAAAATTTGTCACTTATCAAAATAGGGCAATGAAGCTAGAAATATTTTAGTTATGTCTGCTTTACAATATGAAAGTATTAGATTGGTTCTGATTTTACTTGAATTTGAAAGGCTTTGGATGCAAAAAGAATTCTGTTGACCTCAGAGAAATGGTTTGGATTTATCACAGAGCTGACCTTGCCTGTAGTCATTTTCAAAAAATACATTTTCAGATGTTACTATATATTGATAAGTTTATATTTGAGACCTGAATATGATGTAAAACAGACCGTTGAACTCACTTTAGATTTGCTGATGGCTATATGATTGTTTTTCCATTCCTATGATCTATTTATATTCATCACAGATAGTAATTCTATAAGATAACCAAGTAGTTTTCTTTGAATTATCATAAAAGGAATACTATTTCACATCATGGGCTAGTTTGGGTTGTTGCACCAGCCTGAAGGGATGAGACAAACATAAAAATGGTTAATCGCCTAAGTTAACCAAAAAATGAACTATATATACACAAAATGTAATTGTCTTTTAGTTTTGACATATATAATACAATATGTCTTTACTGAATTTACATTTTTAGCATTGGATGTCTTAAGCTGTGTAATTGTCTTATTGTCTTATTGATCATATACATCCCTTCATCTCTTTATCCTTCAAGATTTTAAAGTTAAAACATTGCATAAATTTACTTGATTTTTCTTCAATTTGTTTGCGGAAGAATCATAAATAATTTCTTTCAAAATAAGAAGATGTGGTATGATTTTACATACAGAGTTTAGTTTAAGCATGTTTATTTATATTGGATTGAGAAACGAGTTAATCAATCCCTTTTTACTTTGTTGGTGCGAGTGCTGCCTAGTAGCGAATTTAATAAGCCTGCTCTTTTTCGAAATCTACAAGGGTGTCTTTAACGTGCAAGAGATATTGCTCTCTCTTTACAAGGGTCAGTATATTTTCATACCCTTCATTGTTCTGAAGACCATATTCACAAAGGGTGTCAAGGGAAAGCCTGAATTACAGAGTATAGCATGGTTAAGCATGTTTGTGGGCAAACATCCATTCGCTAACCTTCAACATTGATTTAAAAGCACAATATAAGAACAAACTATAAAAAATCAGTGGAAAAATGCTTCAAGGTTGAAGAAAAAGAACTTTTTAAATACATATTGGTGATAGGTAACTTTAAGTGATCAATGACCTACCATTTGTTAAGAGTAATGATAAGCTATCAAACGTTTTTGCTGATGGCTAAAGTTTTACATTGTATCACGATCTCTGTCATTTTTGTGAACTATAATTATTGAGAGTGTTTTCTTTAAATTAGTAGGTAGTATTGTAACCTTTGGTGCTGTGTTTAAAAGGTTGTTGTACTGTCTGTCCCTGAAAATAAATGATGCTGAATCATGAACTTTTCTTTAAATACCTACATGTAAGGTTACTGCCTTATCTAGTTGTGCCTTTCTTTTATCAGGGCATGTGTGTCTGTCTTCAGATTTTTTTGGACATTGATTAAAATTTGGCTCGAGTTACTTGTACCACATTAATAGAGAATGAATAACCGGATGCCTTTCAAATACATTTGATCATTATTCTAGGAGAAGTTGTTCAGAGAAGATAAACCCCTCTACAAAAAGAAGAAAAAAGCAATTTTTTCTGATTTTCTCTATAAGTTTACACATGGAGACCTATTTCATTAAGGTAGCACTTTTAGTCTTGTAATGATTTTTTAGTAATAAAAAACATTATTTAAGGTTATTGTATTCATCTGAACTTATTATTTGTACAGCAGTATATAAAATCATGTAACTCCCAAATCAAACTTGGTCTCATTCTCAAAATTTGACAAATTTAAGGGATGAGTGTTTTAAACATTTGAAAACATTAAAACATTAAAACAGACTTCACAATTAGAACACTGTATGAAAGATTAGTATTTCATTGCCAAGTGAAAATATGAAATGGCAAAGTGATCACACCTGAACTACTCAAGGGCATTCAATGTCAAGGTTAGAAGTTTATAATAGCCTAAAGTTACAGAATATATACTTTTAAACTTCTATCAAATGAAATTTGATGATGTGTGCCCCATTAATGACCAAGATACATGACTTGGTTTACTTTCGGTCCAGGAGGTTATAGCTAATTAATTTTCAAGAGGGGTTCAAAAGGAAAGTTATGTATCTTTCTTTGTATCAATTTAAGCAATTGTTTGAGGCATAATTTTTCAAAACTGTTTACTGATTTGAATAAAAATTAAAAATGATGAACATTTTCTCATTACAAACGTCATACCTTAATGAATAATGTATAGAAAAAATGTTTTTACTTTGAAGTACTGAAGGTCATTTAAATGAGTACTAAAAAGTCAAACATCTTGACAATATCTTTGTTCTTCAATAAGTGTTGCTTTTACACATTATATAGAAAAAGGTTAGAAATGCTTTATTGGTCTATTGTTTTTTCTGCTTATCCAATTAGAATCAGATCTTTCAATTATTTTTGATGTTGCGTAAATCTTTTTCTTTGATTGCATGTAATGCAATTTTCTAAGAATTTGCACAATTTAATGGCTGTCAGATTTATTACTCTGAAGGGTATTGACTTAGCCAAAATGATCTGTATAAGATATCAGTAGAAGTACAAATGCATCTTGCCATTGTTTCGTTCCAGCTCGCTGAAATAATTGCCTTTAAGCTACACTGGTAAATGGTAAAATGCACACAATTATTTTGTCCACATGGCACACTAGCTTAAAGCTTTTGTATTCTTTCAGAAAAAAGTAAATTCACAAAAATACTGAACTCTGAGGAAAATTCAAAATGGAAAGTCCCTAATCAAATGGCAAAATCAAATGAAAAAACACATCAAACGAATGGACAACAACTGTCATATTCCTGACTTGGTACAGGCAATTTCAATTGTAGAAAATGGTGAATTGAACCTGGTTTTATAGCACTAAACCTCTCACTTGTATGACAGTTGCATCACATTTAGAACCACAGATACAAAAAGTCTTTTAACATGGTACACATTGTACAGTTGTGGACGCAGGACCAAGAAACAAAAGATTGCTTGCCATTTGTTATAAAGCATGGGGACATGCAATAGTAATACCCACCTGATTGTTATTTTTATTTAAACTGCACCTACTGTAAATACTTGTACAGGTGGCACACTTTTTCTTAGCAGGTTACAAACCCTGCTGGTACCATCTTAAAATCTCATCAAAATTGAAAAAAAAAAAAGACATTCCTCTACAGTTTTACTGTAGACAGTTATCAGTTATGATTAATTTGATATCAATTTAAGTAGAAGTTTATTATTTTTCCAATACTTTTTATCATCAAAATGTAAGATAAGATCTAGAGAAATGGGATGATGGCATTCTATAGTCATCACTTTCTGAAATTGTAATGAAAAGTATTGATAATATATCAGTTGGTTATCATTCTAATGTTTTTAAAAAGAAGGAAAATTGAGTTTATCAAAGGTTACAGCTGATCTCTTATTCTTTGTAATTTGCCAGCATTGAAAATGGGGATATATAATTATAAGGTTGCAACTTTAAATTTAGAAATTTACACAATTTGATTTAAAAACATTTTTTAGGTTAACTATTTTGTTGCAAAATCACACTTTGTTTTGAAAATAGAATTTCAAAGATAAAATCACAACTGAGCAAATGTTTAAAATGAAAATTCTGTCAAGGTGTTTTACTCCAAGCAGGCTCTTGTTTTCAATGAGTATAAAAATGCTGCTGTACAATTGAACAGAAAAGTAATATTTAACTTCCCAAATAAATAAACTTAAAAGATCAGTCCTGAAGGACCTGCAAAGCAGTCTTCATGATTAACCACCAGTATTAAATTATGTAATTTTCAGGCCTGAGCAACATTTTGGTTTTAAAGTTGGAATGTGCAAAACTAAATTTAAAACCAGTTTAATTACTGTGGAACTAGTGAGTGCTTTTCTAAACGCACTTATTACCGATTTTACAGACAGTTTGCAATGTATGAGGTGTTAAGTTGACTAGTATAAATATAAGTTTATAGTGAGTTTGACAGACAAATGGTTATTGCTTTTTAAAATCATCCTGTGGTGTACCTGTAGTGTTTGACAGACAAATAATACAGCTTTAAGTCATCATCCCCTTACAGTACCAAGAGCATCTTTGCATTAACTCAAATTAACCAGAAGAACAACTTAATTCACTCAAGAAGGCAAATCTTGGGAAGCAATTATAAACAATTTGATATGTTGTCTGTTATAAGGAGATATATTATATAATCTATAGGCTAATACTAAAACTCTGAACAGAAAGTGGAATGGATAGCACATCAATCACAAGAAAATGGAATGGAATTCACCTAAAATTGTGCATGAAGAAACAAATTATTAATTTCATAGCATAATTTTTATGGATGCTTTCTATGAAATTATTGATATTGTGTTTTATTGATATCAATTATAAAATATTGAGATGTACTTTTATTGCCAATGAAACAGTTATCCATCAAAGACCAAAAGATGTGGATGTGAACAACTATAGGTCTGCTACTACTCCTATTGTTTAATAAGCTTTAAAAGGCTAAGATGATTAAATGGGAAACAATTAAATACCAGTAATGTAAACAATAGACTGGATTTATTTTGAAACAATCATGGCAGACAGCAATCATCAACTAAATTTCAGGCTTTGGCACAATGAAAATATGGCCTATGCAGAGTGAGTGTTCTAGAGTAATATTCCCTTTACTCCATTCCATTTTTTAGTAGCGACCATGAAATAGAAATTTTACAAAATTTTCCCATCATTGTAATGATGTGCTCTCATAGAGATGGCTGAGCTCCAAGCTATGCGAAATATTGTTTTTAAAGATCTATTTGAATGATAGAAACATGTGTAAGTAGGTATTTTATTGCTTTGATGCCTCTAAAAAGCTGACTATGATTTATCTTGATCATTTTTTTTGAATTTGAACAGATGTAAATTATTCTTTCAGACTTACTTTCTATAAAACATTTGGCTTCAGTGTGTTATTAGAAATGTAATAAGATGTATAGTCTAACTTTAATGTAGGAAGTACATATTAGTTTAACCTAATGTGTAGAATTTACATAAACTATATATAACAGCAAACCGGCAGATGCAGTTGAAATAGTTGAGGGGGAAAAAGGTTGATTTGATCTGACCAAAAAAAAAAAAAAAAAACTAAAATCAAAAAAGAATTTTGAATTGAATAACCCTAAGTTATATCCATATGAAGTCAGATTTCAGTTTTCATATTTACAGGTAAATCAAGTTTTTTCCCAACATTTTGCTCATACCCTCAAACTTCTTACATGTAAGGAAAACTACAAAATTAGCTTGTTTTCTGTTATACATATATTGATATAAATATTTATGTGTGGCAACAGCCAGAATCCCCAAAAAAATGTTTTCTAGGAGATTAGAGTAGCATTGTGAATTTAAAATCTTTTGTATTGAACTATTGTTGTAATTTTCACCAGAATCTATTTCTGAAAGGACAGTTTTAACAATATTGTCAGTCTTTTCAGATTTGTATCATCAGATGCTAGATAATTGCCCTGGTCAAATGATCTTTACTTGTTAATTAAATCACATCTGGTCAACAAATCCCTTTGATACTGAATGTTATTGTCTAGCTTTCCAAATCAAAGTGGTATTTGTTGTCTAGTTTTACTGAAAAGATAATCTGTCCTATAATTAGAATGAGGAAGAGATTGATTATTAATTTTCAATTAAAGAAGTACACACAGGTTGGCCATACTTGAACAAGGAGGTTATATTACTAATTATAACAGTAATATTCCCTCCTTGCTTAGAGGTGCACACAGGTTAGCCATACTTTAGAACAAGGAGGTTATATAACCAATTATTACAGTAATATTGGCTCCTAATGCTTTAGAACCAGTATAAGATTTTAAAGTACAATTAGCCACAGTTGATCATAAATCTTGAGAGATGATTATATATATAGAGGAATTGATGTACTGATATGAAGGGGGGAATTGATCTGCTAATTAGAAATAAGTGGAATAGATGGAGGAATGATGTATGCTTGGCTTATCTGTAGAAAATTGTCATTATTGACATTAGTCAATTTGGGGTAAAGTGTTTACTGACTGAAACAGTTGTTCCTTTATAAATAACAACAAATTATATATAGAGTCTGCATGTTCTACGACTGCACCAAGTATGATACACTATTCCTCATATCAGATAGATTAATTTTCAAATTTAAAACCAAGGCCCAAATATGATGTTAACTGAGAAAAAAACTGTTTTAATTGTAGATTTTTCTTCAATGTAAAATTAACTGAAAAAGAGAGTTTATGCTTTGTCTAACAACTTTTAAGACCAGCAGAAATGCAAATAAATATAGAAAATGCCTCTAATTGTATGTGTGTGTAATCCAAACATTTTCCATTCTCACTGAAGTATTTTCAGAGCCCAATTAAGTTTTAGTTAATTGTATACTATATTTTTTTGTTTGTTTGTTTTCAGAGCCTTCCAACACCAGGAGATGCTGGGTCTGTTCCTGTTCAATGATGCTTTGGTCATCACAAGAAGAACTGATCGCCATTACCCATTCAGTCGTGCCATTGAACATACATACAGATTTGAAGTTAGTCTGTCTCTCAATAGGATAAAGATATCTGAGATTCCGGATAGTAAATGTAAGTGCTTTAAAAAGTAAAATCACTAAAATACTGCACTCAGATGAGAATTCAAAACAAAAGTTAATCAAATGGCAAAATCAAAAGGTCAAACCATCAACAAATGGATAACAACTGATAACAACTGTCATATTCCTGACTTGGTACAGACATTTTCTTTTGTAGAAAAGGGTGGCTAAAACCTGATTTATTTTTATTTCTGTTATATACTGTGGATTTTTATATTATTTGTGGGATACTGTGGATTATTTTTGGTGGGTGCTATTATTTTGGAAAATAGTTAAAAAAATTGTGTTTTCATGGATATTTGGTTTTTCCAATGTCTGCAGTCTTATAAAAATTTCCTTCTTCATTGAATATTAAAATTTGTGGTTCACCTAAACCCACAAAATCAACAAAAATTGGTATCCCATAAATAGTAATGAATTCAGAGTACCAATTTTCATGAGTTTGTGGTAAACCACAAATTTAAATATAGTTTATTGAATATAATGCACATTTGTACCCATATGGGTTGAAGGCATACATAAATCAACATAGTAATTTTACAATACATCATACAGAAAAAACCAACAAAAGAACCAAACATTATATACATATATGTATCTATTATGCAGTTGTTGAGTCCACCCTCCTCAGTGACCATGACTTTTTAACAAATGAAGCAGCATACTGCATAATTGACGGACAAGAAAGACATAAAACCAATTTATCCAAATTATCCATATTATCTATATCGGAATAGATATTTTTAACTTTTTGCAAAAATTCAAATCTCAAATCTTTATTTTTTGTACATGTAAATAAAAAATGCTCTTCATCATCTATTTTATTTAGACAACAATGTTGACATAAACGTTCTTCTCTTTTTAGCTCACCTGGCCTAAAAGGCCATGTGAGCTTTTCTCATCACTTGGCGTCCGTTGTCGTCGTCGTTAACAATTTTTCAAACATCTTCTCCTCTGAAACTACTGAATGGATTTGAATGAAACTTAGCATGATTGTTCCTTAGATTATCCTGCACAAAGTGTGTGCTTCGATTTTTGATCCGTCAAAAAACATGGCCGCCGTTACTTAAAATAGAACATAGGGGTCAAATGCAGTTTTTGGCTTATATCTCAAAAACGAAAGCATTTAGAGCAAATCTGACATGGTGTAAAACTGTTCATTAGGTCAAGATCTATCAGCCCTGAAATTTTCAGATGAATCAAACAAACCATTGTTGGGTTGCTGCCACTTAATTGGTAATTTTAAGGAAATTTTGCAGTTTTTGGTCATTATCTTGAATATTATTATAGATAAAGATAAACTGTAAACAGCAAAAATGATCAGCAAAGTAAGATCTACAAATAAGTTAATATGACCAAAATTGTCAATTGGCCCCTTAAGGGGTTATTGGACTTTAATGACAATTTTTCACAATTTGTTCATCACATTTGCTAACTTTAAAAAATCTTCTCCTCTGAAACTACTGAATGGATTTGGATGAAACTTAGCATGATTGTTCCTTAGATTATCCTGCACAAAGTGTGTGCTTCGATTTTTGATCCGTCAAAAAACATGGCCGCCGTTACTTAAAATAGAACATAGGGGTCAAATGCAGTTTTTGGCTTATATCTCAAAAATGAAAGCATTTAGAGCAAATCTGACATGGGGTAAAAATGTTTATTAGGTCAAGATCTATCAGCCCTGGTCATTATCTTGAATATTATTATAGATAAAGATAAACTGTAAACAGCAAAAATGATCAGCAAAGTAAGATCTACAAATAAGTTAATATGACCAAAATTGTCAATTGACCCCTTAAGGGGTTATTGTCCTTTAATGACAATTTTTCACAATTTGTTCATCATATTTGCTAACTTTAAAAAATCTTCTCCTCTAAAACTACTAAACCAAATTCAACCAAACTTCAACTGAATGATCAGTAGGGTGTATAAAATAAGTTTGTGCTTTATTTTTTATTTCGTCAAAAAACATGGCCGTCATGGCTAAAAATAGAACACCGGGTAAAATGCAGTTTTTGGCTTATATCTCAAAAACTCCAGCATTTAGAGCAAATAAGACAAGAAGTTAAAGTATTTATTAGGTCAAGGTCTGCCTGTCCTGAAATTTTCAGCCAAATTGGGTAACTGGTTTTTCAGGTATAATTCCCCTGAATTGATGATTTTAAAGAAATTTTGCAGTTTTTGGTTATTATCTTGAATATTATTATAGATACAGATAAACTGTTAATAGCAAAAATGTTAAGCAAAGTAAGATCTACAAATAAGTCAATTTGACCAAAATTGTCAATTGACCCCTTAAGGAGTTATTGCCCTTTAAAGACTTTTTTCACAATTTGTTCATCATGTTGACTTACTTTAAAAAATCTTCTCCTTTGAAACTGCTGTATCAATTTCAGCCAAACTTAGGCTAAATGAGTTTCAGAGTATCTAGTATAAATTTTATATTTCATTTCCTTGTATGTCAGAAACATAGCTCCTATGGCTAAAATAGAACATAGGAGAAAATGATTTTTTTTTGCTTTTGAAGAAAATAGGACGATTCAAAGAACATTTAAATAAATTGAAAAGCCAAAATAATCATTGATGAGAGATTTAACCAAAAAAATTAAGGTGAGCGATTCAGGCTCTTGAGAGCCTCTTGTTATGTTTTTATACCCCCGCTTTAAAAAAGGGGGGGTATACTGTTTTACCTCTGTCTGTCCGTCCATCAGTCCGTCAGTCAGTCCGTCCCATGAAACTTTCATCACATTTTTCTCAGGAACTACACATCCACCCTTTCTGTAATTTGGTATCAACATTTATATATGTTAGCCATACCGTGTGATGCGTTTTCAGATTCATCACTCGACAACTTCCTGTTTACCGAACACTTGTATGATTTTACACATGATAGCCAAGTTGAAAATTTTCGTCACATTTTTCTCAGCAACTACAATACAAGGATTTCTGAAATTTGGTTTCAGGATTTATATAAGTCAGCTATACTGTGTGATGCGTTTTCAGATTCATCACTCGACAACTTCCTGTTTACCGAACACTTGTATGATTTTACACATGATAGCCAAGTTGAAAATTTTCGTCACATTTTTCTCAGCAACTACAATACAAGGATTTCTGAAATTTGGTTTCAGGATTTATATAAGTCAGCTATACCGTGTGATGCGTTTTCAGATTCATCACTTGACAACTTCCTGTTTACTGAACACTTGCATATTTTTACACTATTAGGGAGCTACCATTTGATTTTTATGGGGGGGCTAGGATGAAATTTGAAAAAAATAGGCAGGACAGGAGTTTTGAGTAAAAAAAAAGGCAGGATGAGACACTTGCAAAAAAAAAAAGTCAGGATGACAATTTATGTAAAAATAGTCAGGATAAACTAAAAAAAAAAAAGCAGGACCGGATAGAGTGAAAAATAAAAAGGCAGGACAGAGATTACACCAAAAAAAAAATGCAGGACAAAATTTTTCATCCTAGCCCCCCCATAAAAATCAAATGGTAGCTCCCTTAATATTATCCACTTGCGGCGGGGGTATCATCAGTGAGCAGTAGCTCACAGTTTCACTTGTTGTATCTACCCCTTTCAATTTCCAAAATATGGTCACTCACCCTTAATTTATTGAATTTTTTCCTTATTTCAAAGTTATTCTCTTTAAGTAAATAAGGCTCAGTTTCATATTTCTTTTTGAATTTACTATAGATAAATAATTTATTATTTTCTGTTAAAGAATTTAATTTTTTAAAGAACAGCTTTTTATAGTTTTCTTGCACAATCTCTTTCATGTGTTTATTCATGTGTTTTATTCATTTTATATTTTTCTTTTATAAAGTCAATATTTTGTATATCAGATATATTTAAATTATTTTCATGAGTTATATTTTTTACAAAGGTATACCAAGAATAGGTTCCTGTTTCATCCAACAGTTTAGCTGTGCAATATGCATCATATAACAACGGATTAATTTCTGTGTTAGATACTCTTGCCATATATTTTAGTGCTTGAACCTTTACATATACATCTATTGGATATTGTCCTAACTCTGCCCTTGATGCAATGTTTACTGCTTTTTTACTTAAACCTAGAATTAATTTGCAAAATTTTAAATTCACCTTTTCAATAAAGCTATTATCAATTGATGTTAGTAAATCAAAATCTTTATGATTATTTATTGCTCTACTCTGAGATCTTAATATTTTTTCATAGTAGTCCATATACCAAATTTCTGAGTTATACATTATTTAAATGTTAACCAAGTACTTAAATTTCCTTTATGATTGCATGTCTGGATAATGTATTAGACACTATTCTTGTCATATGACAACTGGATAAGAAGGGAGGGGGATTGCGGTGTACTAAAAGAGGGACGAAAAATACCAGAGGGACAGTCAAACTCATAAAACGAAAATAAACTGACAATGATATGGCTAAAAATGAAAAAGACAAACAAACAATAGTACATATGACACAACATAGAAAACTAAAGAATAAGCAACACGAACCCCACCAAAAACTGGGGGTGATCTCAGGTGCTCCAGAAGGGTAAGCAGATCCTGCTCCACATGTGGCACCCGTCATGTTGCTCATGTTATAACAACTTGTGTTGATTGCAGATCTGTATTACATATTGTGATGCAACCTTGAATCTGATAAATTAAATTTGATGAAACCTTGAATCTGATAAATAAAATTTGATGACTCATGATCATTCATATACTCAGGTGATTTTTTTAACTTGACAAAAATATTGTATAAAAAATTTCCATTGTTGAAGACTATATATTGACCTGTAAATTTCTGTGTAGATAGGATGGCCAAGGCTATCTTGTTAGATTTTTTTTGTATCTCACCTCTCCTTTTATTCATACGAAATGCACTTTTGTTACCTTGAATATTTATTTCACAATAATTTATCATATTTGGACATGTATGTAAACAAAGAAGTGTGAGGGTTATCCTATCTCTATATGTGGGTTATCAAGTTGAAAGTTGATATAGAATACCTCACTCGTTGACTGATTAAGAGTGTCATTTTATTTCATCTAGGATGGATACATGTTTATACTTGGCTATTTATTTTTCTGATGAATCTTTAGTTATGATAAGGCAATTTTGTTTTGTGTGTAATTTATCACTATTTAGGAGATATTAACTGTATTTTATTTAAAGCTCACTGGCAAATTGCATCTAAGGGAGCCAGTAAACCAGTATTTGCTACCATCAAATCATCAATTGATGCCGTCAGACCTTAAAATAAAATTTTGTTATCTCCATTCTAAATTTTTAATGAAACTGTTAGACAGAAAACAAGGTCAAATCATAAATTTGGCATATGTCGCCTGTGCTTGCACATAAGATTTCATAGTATCAATTGTGAATTGATGCCATGAAAATTGGTGACATTATCCTATCCAATGACAGTTACTAATAATGTTGCATTACAAGAACACTTATTTTTATGCATGCGTATGACCACTATTGTTGAAAAGTTCATACTTATGTTGACCAGATATTTGCTTGGTGGTCAATTATTTTATCATTTTCTTCAATAATGAATAGGAAAAAATGCAGAAATCCTTCTATGAATGATGAATAAACTCTGCTGACATTTATAACAGATAACCCCAATTTTAATGTTCTCTGTATCTTAGATATAACTTGTTAACTATAACTTGCTACATAGAGGCTGTGTTAAACCACAAGATATGATTCAGGATTCAGGATTAATGAAAATAGCAATGCATAAATTATTTGATAACATCAAAAATTTGAAATGTTTAGTGATAAAATTAAATATGATTTATCAATTAAATAGAAATATATTTAAAATGTTTTTAAAAATGTTTACATGTACCAACAAGGGAAAATATCCTGGAATCATAATTCCAGATAAAATTGAGAATGGAAATGGGGAATATGTCAAAGAGACAACAACCCAAACTAAAAGCAGATAACAGCTGAAGGCCACCAATGTGTCTTCAACGCAGCAAGAAAATCCCAAACCCGGAGGTGGTCCTCAGCTTGCCCCTAAACAAAAATGAATACTAGATAGTCTTTTCTTAAAACTTGTCAATCATGCTGTTTTCACTTCACCTGTTAGCTAAAGGAGGTAGTTGTTAAAAGCAGGAAATCATACCAAAAACAGAAATAATATTTCCTTTTTCAAGGTTAATTGCTTCCACTGAACTTTTGAACTTACTAAATATGTACATTGTAACATCTGCAGGAAATGAAGGAGAAAATTAAAAACTATTTAATATAAATAACTCTGTTTTATGGTCAAGGTCATCTACAGTTTTAATCAGTTAATATCTTTGATAGTTAGTTAGAATTCAAAGAATTATATTTTTATATGAGCATAGTCATTTTATCATGATGTGACCTTTTTATAGCTGACTTTATAGTACAAGTTTAAAAGGTATCTCTCTTGATAAGTCCATGATGGTATTAAGTATGACATTGTTTTAATTTTTGCATTTTTCATTTCCACTGAAGTTATATGGCCCTACATCTAGGTAGCTAGGGTTACAGTTCATTTAAAAATTTGTTTTGTTAAAGGCCTTTCAGAAACTGAAAATCTGTCAAGATAAACCTGCAGTAATTATTTACACAATGGTACATTGATCGGTTTGACTCATACATGTCTTCTTTTTTTCAAATCATATTGGAATTTAAAAAAAATATATAAATGTGACACTCACTAGGATTATATATAGTCCATAGTAAAAAAAATTAGAAGACAAGTTGCTACTAACAATAAAAAGAAATATCATTTTTCATTTCCAATATAGTGTCAAGGTCAAATCAATATTTTGGCCATTAGTAATGAATCTGTAGAGATTATTGAGATCACAATGTCCTGGTTTATGTTCTAGAATAGAAAAGGTATTGAAGGGAAAAATTAAAGCCATTAAATCTACTTTATGAAGTGTGCGCTGTCAATAATATAGGACTAAATATAGACAGGTTAGAAGTACTGTTGTTTATTGTTCCTGATATAAATAGATGCTCAAGTTCCATTCACCAATTTTGTTAATAAAAATTTCCTCATTGTTGACAGGAATTTATTCTTGCATACCTGCTAGTTTTACTAAGTAGCCGAAATTTAAGTTGTACAATATTCATTCACTGATTTTATTTGTTAGATTTCTCACTAGTGATAGGAATTCATTTCTGCATATCATTAGCTGAATTTTTATATGCACAAGTTTCATTCAATGATTTGAAATGTAAAAATTTCCTTATTTTTTATAGGTCATTCTTGCATGTCAATAGCCAAATTTTTAAGGAATTCGGTCAAGTCCCATGATATTAAAACAGGCGCAATTTGTTTTTGTTATTGAAGAGTCCACTATCAAAGTACCGATTAAACCTGCCCTAAGGTCAAAAGTTTGGATATTAGTAAACAAATTAGTACAAGTTGATATAGGACTTCCCGTTACCTGATGGGAGGTATAAGGATGTTCTTTTTGAAACATGTCAATTTGAAAAGAGTTCAACATACTTGACAGTATTAAGTTAATATATTTTGAACAGATTATTGCGCTTTTAGATATGATAATTGTTCTAGTATACAATGGCATATATTTATACGACCCTCTGACCATTTTATAATTTTTATCATTTCTAGCGCCACTCTTTCCAAGATTTCAAACACACATTGTAAATTTTCTCTGAAAAAAAATCATCATTGTCCTAACATGTTATAGACTTTCCTGATCTTTTACATATGAATGTAAGAGAAAGAAAAGAAAGGGGGATGTTAAAGAGATTGCAATCCAATGAAAAAATAAGAGACTTGTTTCTTGTTTCTTGTTTCTTTTCATTTAAATAAAATAATGATTTTAAGATATGAATCTTCTTCTCAAAATAGATTTCATTGTTAGTGAACCATTTTATATATTGAAAGCTTATTTATGTTAAACATTTTAAAAATATTCGGTGACATTTAAATAATTTGATTTTAAGAGTACTTTTTGTAGAGAGTACTTGATGTAAGATTAAGTATCGTGGGCGCTTTATCAAACTTGTCACATAAATTTCAAATAGACTTCTTTGTAGCTAAATTAGGTCTCATCATTTTCTGGACATGGCTTTTGTCCAGTACTCAAGTTACTTATAGGAACTTCTGACCAGTGACTTAACACAATAGTTTCTTATCAAATATCCGATTAGAGATCTTAACATGGTCTGGTCAATTTATAAATGTCGAACATTTTACGATTTATGAAATACTTTAAGCCATTTGTATTGTTCAAAGTTCTTGGTGAGTTTTTATCTTTGACGTCATTCTATATACCTTTTGGTCCAAACTTCTTTATATATCCAAATATTATATATACCCATATCATTTCCAGAAGATTATGTTATCTGAAGAATTTTTACTTGATAAAGGTATACAAAATCATTTTTGAACACAAATATATAAACACAAGGTAACTGATATTAATAAGTACCACGCAAATGTATTTTAGATATTGATGTATATAGCTACACCTACTGGCCTTGACCTTTTTGTTTATTTGTTAACTAAGTTCATTGGGGTTGCCCGTATTTTTTAACAATGTAAAAGTTACATTTAAATGCACTCAGTGGATATTAAAATAACTGATATGTGATTTTTTTGTATTTTTATCTTGAAATATGTGATAGTGTAATGAAATATTAATATATAAAAAAAAAAAAAAAAATTAGTGATAAGATCCCTTGCAAGGGTCCCTTGAAATGACTTATATCTGAATCCAAAATAACAGTAATAAATCATGTAGATAGACGTATAGCGTATTCTGACAAAAATTGGTTAAGTTCACCTTTTGGCTATATTAGTCCAGCTGACAGTAAATACATTTGCATTTATTGAAAAGTTTATAAGTCATCCTTGCTTTCCAGTTGAAAGGTATCATATTTATATCGATGTTATACTAAACTAAAAGTAATCTTTGTCTTATATATACCCATGCACATTGTTGCACCTATTGAATCACAAGATAAAAACTTTAAATCTCTCAGCTGGAGGTAGATCTTCTGTATTTGGCTTAATTCTGAACTGAAAGGTCCTTTAAAATTACTTGTTGTTAGGCCATTTCCTAGCCATTCATCTGCAGTTAGTTACTATTAAGTATGATTAAATGAAGATATGTATCGTAATATTCATGAAACAACAACACAATAAGTTTCATCTACCAAAAATGATTCTTCACAAAGTCATACTATTGATTGATTGGTGTTGAATGCCACTTTTAGCACTATGATTCAATTTTGTGGTGACAAGTTTTATTGGTAGAGGAAGCTGGACAGCCCAGAGGTTCAATCTTTGGTAGAAAAAACTGACAATCCTAGTCAACTAAGATATGAGTCGAGCCCCCCTGCAGAACGCTGGATTTGAGCTTACAAACTCTGTGTTGACAGTGGCTAGTCATACAGTAGTTAGACTTAACTTAGACCACTTGGCTACCAGGGCCCCTCTAAGTTATAATAAATTCATTGTATTTCCTTTAAGAGAGGAATAAAGCTTTCTGCATTTTCATGATTAGGCCAACTAAAATTAATTAGTAGATTTTCATCCAAATTTTTGAAAAAAATGGGGCGGGTGGGAGGATTTTATTTTTTAAATTTTATTTCATATGAAACCCTCGTCACGAGTTCTTCATACCGCGGGGTATATGCTAGTGGAAAACAAGCTTGTATAATGTATATACATGCTGTATAAGGAATCCTACACTATTTTTTAAACTCTTTAATAAAAATCCCTGATTGGCAACCACTGTTATACAATGGTCATGTAATTGCCGCTTTAGAAACCTATTTATAGTATACATCAAAAAGAAAATAAATGCTCTCTTCAGTTGGACTATACCTACACCAAATTTATTTTGCTTTCTAAGCAATGGTTTGTAGTCCCCATAAAATCAATAAAATGTATTGGTACCATTGTATGCAACACAAGTATTATGAGTACAGAATAAAATGTAAACTCAGTGTTGAAAGTAATTATGATGTAAAACATGAACTTGACCAAAATAAGTTGTTGTTTAATGACTAAATTGAGGGTATTGGGACAGTTACAGAGGGTGTTTGCTGTTTGTCAACAAAAACAACAGCCATGGGTAAATATAGGTGCTTGTTATAATTAAAATGCCTGTTTGTCGACTTTTTTTCCTCAATATACTGTCATAAATCAAACAAGTTCGTGCTTGTGTCAATTTCTTTAATCCAGTCATGTTTTTTTTGTACCAATTTGTTCTACGATTCTTGCGCTTTGGATATCATTCACAGTCTAAATTTCCTGACACAAAGTCATTGTATAAATAAAGAAAAAAAAACACGGTTTTCGATTCACTTGTGACTACCGCAATTTGCGTTTAAGGACAAGGCGTTTTACTCGTAACTCGAATATTTCATGCCCTTCTTGTTATCAATCTATATTCTCGGTAGATGATGTTGTCATCATAGAGCAGCAGAATATGTCGACTTAAACATTTTCGTTAGATTACTCGAAGAATTCCAAAAACGATTTGAAACAGGAAGTTTTGAATGAAACGAAATTATCGATGGTTCCCGGTAACGGACCTGCACAAAATCCGGAAATCGTATTGTTTGTTAAATAAAAAAAATCGGGGCGGGACGATTTCAGAGGGGCGGGCGGGGATGAAAATCTAGCAATTAATTTTAATTGGCCTTATAGATAGATGAAAAGCATGCACAAAAGATTTCTTTGAGGCAATGCCAAATTTTTATGAAAATTGACAGAAGCTTTATTATTCAAAAAGCATTTGGAAATTCAGCACAAAAGTATCTAATATGTG
Organism: Mytilus edulis; assembly: GCA_019925275.1. NCBI lineage: Eukaryota > Metazoa > Mollusca > Bivalvia > Mytilida > Mytilidae > Mytilus > Mytilus edulis. Next base: position 41,028,218 of record CM034357.1, on the reverse strand, counting down.
GTTCATTATCCTAAATTTAACCCACCTTTATATAAATTATTCCATTAGTTATATAACTGACACCATTTTCATCAGTGCCAGCAATATTTTATTTTTTGCCAATGTTCATGTCAATCCTTCCATCAAATGTGAAATTCTTCACTGATCAAAGAAATTGATAATTAGTGTAATCTATTTCCATCTTTGCCAAGAAACTTTCATTAAATAGATTGCATGATATTTCCAGAAATAACAGCAGTTGTAAGGTGGATTGTTGTTTCTAACAAATGATTTATCTCCAATTGTTTATGAAAGCGATGGAGATTGGAAATTGAAGTGTGATATTACATGCTTCCAATTATTTTACACAAAACTGGCCTTTCTATTTAGACTTTATCTTTGTTTCTTCAGGAAACAATGTTGGAAAGTCCTGAAGTCAATGTTAGACTGTGGGCCTTTAAGGCCAGCAGTCATAAGTTGTCTATCAAGTCTTGTTAATAAATTGGAGATAATAATTATGAAGAAGAAAAAATCTGTCAAGATATATTTGATACTCAATGTTGGATTTTCATTAATCATGACCCAAGTAATGTCAAACTTCAAAATGATCTTAGGCTTATGACTTGAACATATAGTTATACCCCGCTTTAAAAAAGGGGGGTGTACTGTTTTACCTCTGTCTGTCCGTCTGTCTGTCCATCCGTCCGTCCGTCCGTCAGTCAGTCCGTCCCATGAAACTTTCGTCACATTTTTCTCAGGAACTACACATCCACCCTTTCTGTAATTTGGTATCAACATTTATATATGTCAGCCATACCGTGTGATGCGTTTTCAGATTCATCACTTGACAACTTCCTGTTTACCGAACACTTGTATGATTTTACACATGATAGCCAAGTTGAAAATTTTCGTCACATTTTTCTCAGGAACTACAATACAAGGATTTCTGAAATTTGGTTTCAGGGTTTTATCTAAGTCAGCTATACCGTGTGATGTGTTTTCAGATTGATAACTTGACAACTTCCTGTTTACCGAACACTTGTATGATTTTACACATGATAGCCAAGTTGAAAATTTTTGTCACATTTTTCTCAGGAACTACACATCCACCCTTTCTGTAATTTGGTATCAACATTTATATATGTCAGCCATACCGTGTGATGCGTTTTCAGATTCATCACTAGACAGCTTCCTGTTTACCGAACACTTGTATGATTTTACACATGACAGCCAAGTTGAAAATTTTCGTCACATTTTTCTCAGGAACTACAATACAAGATTTTCTGAAATTTGGTTTCAGGATTTATATAAGTCAGCTATACCGTGTGATGCGTTTTCAGATTCATCACTCGACAACTTCCTGTTTACCGAACACTTGCATATTTTTACACTATTAATATTATCCACTTGCGGCGGGGGTATCATCAGTGAGCAGTAGCTCGCAGTTTCACTTGTTTCACCTTTTTTGAAAAAGGGCTGAAGTCTTTGATAACCTCCCTTGGAAATTTTAATAGGGGAAGAGGTTTATAGGAATCACACTTTGTCCATGTAAGTTTTGTCAAACTCAAGACTTTTAAATGCCTTAAAAGATATTAATGATAATGGATGAAAATGGATTCAAGTTTGCCCACTATCAGAATAGGCTGTCACAAATACATCAAGGTTCATATTACCTCAAATCGCCCACCCCCTCCTCTAAGGATATTTGATAAGAGTCATCTCCTGATTTTATTATAAATTTAATGATAGGTGTTTATCTGACAATAGGATGTGTATCATCATGTCAATGAATAATTTCTAATAGTATATGTCATCAAACTAATCATTCACTTTTGGGACACCACAAGAATTGAGGTTGGACATCTATGTACTGATAACATATAAACGGGTCATATCTACTTTATGGATAGTGAATAGTAAAAAATTCGGATTTTCAGGGCATATACAAATTTACGTCAAGATTAAGTAATTTTAGATATTTGTGAATTCTCAAGTTTTATCCAACATTATAATGCATCAAGACTTATGTTTTGACCCAATTTCTCCTCAAAAGTAAACACTAACAACACATTTTGTGATTGATTTGAATCCTCTTAAGAATAAAATGGAGAATGTGTCCATGGGACACAGATAAATGCCCTGCTTGCATAATGAAGTAATGTGACAGGTTATGTTCTTCTCATATATGTTATGATGGTATGATACTAAACCCCTAACGGGAAGGATTGTGCCTGATGTTCATATGATGAAATCATAATCTTTCAGTCAGTTTAATTGAAGTCTGGAGCTGGCATGTCAATTAACTGCTAGTAGTCTGTTGTTATTTATGTATTATTGTCATTTTGTTTATTTTCTTTGGTTACATCTTCTGACATCAGACTCGGACTTCTCTTGAACTCAATTTTAATGTGCGTATTGTTATGCGTTTACTTTTCTACATTGGTTAGAGGTATAGGGGGAGGGTTGAGATCTCACAAACATGTTTAACCCCGCCACATTTTTGCGCCTGTCCCAAGTCAGGAGCCTCTGGCCTTTGTTAGTCTTGTATTATTTTAATTTTAGTTTCTTGTGTACAATTTGGAAATTAGTATGGCGTTCATTATCACTGGACTAGTATATATTTGTTCAGGGGCCAGCTGAAGGACGCCTCCGGGTGCGGGAATTTCTCGCTACATTGAAGACCTGTTGGTGACCCTCTGCTGTTGTTTTTTATTTGGTCGGGTTGTTGTCTCTTTGACACATTCCCCATTTCCATTCTCAATTTTAATAAAGGGGCATTACTCCACATTGGTAAAATTGACACATCGCAAATTCAAACTTGATATGTATTTTGTTGTTATAAAGCACTGTGTATAAGTTTTATAGAATTTGGTTCAGGCAAATTAAAATCAGAAAAAATGGAAACCATTTTACAGTCATATGTCGGACTAGGGTAAATTTTAATGCCCCTTCCACTACTGATGATGATGAAGAGCTAAAAAAAAATAATTACAGGTTAAAACAAAAGGGTGGTTCTGTCAATAAGCTGATTTCATGATTTACCTTAAATCAAAAACAAAACTCTACTCTTCATTGTGTAGACAGCACATGCCATTCTTATTTATTTAATGTAGAAATAGAACTGAAATATATTTTTTATTTTAACTTTCAAGCAATTTTTAAAAAGCCATTCCTTTTATCAATATTATTTTATGTATATCATAAAAATAACTCTTTTGAAGTATGTAATAAAAAAAAAAGGAGCAAGTCATCATACAAATAAGCAGAAAAAATATGAATTAGGCATCTTTTTATGACACATATCATCACATTATATTTTGAAGCTCACAAATGAAAAAGTGACCTTATTATATAAACCACATGACCATATTAAGGTGATGTACAATAAATAGGACATCATATTCAAAGTAATAAATCGGTAACAGGGCCTGCAGCTTTTGATGGTGATAGTTTGTCATTTATATCCCTAGAGAAATGGCTGTGTCTAAATCGGGCTGAAATTACCCATACTATTCATGTTCAACACATTTGCAATTTATTTTAAAGGGGAAAAAATATAGTGTTGTTTCACTTTTTTGAAAGTGACAGTTTATCATGCAAAAAAATGGTTTTGTCATAAACTGTGGGAGTAGAGTTGAAAATCTTGTATCTCTAATACAGCAAAGAAATTGTGATGAAAGGTCTTTATGTCAGCACTACACTCAGCTTACTTCCTTCAAATTGGTAATCCTGAAAAAACAAACTTGTTTCCTAATTTTAAAAATAGTTGAAATAATCAAGTGAGTTTGATGAATATGAATAATAGAATATGCAACTGTTGTATTGATCGGTTAATTCAACAACAGTAAAATACAGCTCAACAAACGAAAAGGAAAATTTGTATCATTTGTCATTTGGGTTTTTTTATAGCGAACTATGGGCAATTATGGGTTTTATTCATTGTTGAAGAATGTACAGTGACCCATTTTTCTGTGTCATTTGGTATGTGGTAGAAAGTTGTCTCATTGGTAATCAAACCAGTTGTATCTTCTTATTTTTATGTTTTAAGGTGGTACCCAACACTTTCACTAAAATTAATTTGACTCGTTTAATTTTCATAAAATTTAGATAAAGTATTTACTTTGACCCTATGACAAAAATATAAAAATTTCAAAAACATTGAACCAACCATTTTATCTGAAAAATTGTACTGGTTATATAGCAGTTTGACAGACACTAATTTTGATCATTGAGAAGCTTAATATTCCCTTATTAAACAACACAACGTAATTAAAACGTTTAACTGATTTTACAGAGTTATCTCCCTGTAGTGTTAGGTAACCACCTTAAACATGTGGAAGGATTATAAAGTTTTAGAAACTCTAAGCCCTCCTTCCTCTTCCGGTTCTTATGGTTGGTTAAAATAACTGAATAAAATACCATATATAAACAGAATCAGATATAATAAGGTAGCCTTTATTTTTTGCACAGAAAACCAGGTCAATAGACAATAACTTGTTATATATCATTCATTAACAGGGCTGATCAAACAAGGGGGGAAAAAACAGCTGGTTTGTTTGTAACTGAAACTTAACATCATTACTGATTGTCAAAGTAATGTGACACTTGACATAGAAACGTTGTCATATTTTATATTAACTTAGTTTTGGAGACAAAGAAGAAAAAAACATCACTATCTATTCATTTTATTTAGACATTGGAGACAAGATAGAAGAAGTACTAAATTTATTCTGATATTTTATAATTATAATGGGTAGCGCTTATAATAAAATGTCACACCATGTGTGAAATTGAAAAGTGACAAATTTGTATTTTTGATTGTTATAAATGTATATGTATTGTTCATAAGAATACATTAAAATATATCAGATTTCTAACCCAGTTTTCCAAAAGAAATCCTGCCATGTATTTGTGATGGTCAAGTTGTCAGCGTACTTCTTTCTGTGCAAAAACTTGCAAACCTTTCAATCAAATTTCCTTTTCGATTATTGATATGTTGTTTACAGATGACAAACTTTACATCTGTTGTGCAGGAGTTATGGTCCTTGATTGATTGGGAAAAGGCATCTAAAGTTTATCCATGCAATAATTTTGGAATTGTTTAACACAGCTTTTTTTTTTAAGTTAACATTCAATATTGATCATTTTCTTTTTGTCGTTCTGTGAGTCAAGAGTTATGGCACTTTGATACTTGTAATTTATAATAAAATCCCTATTTGCTTTTATTTTAACAGTCTTTTGTTCAATTTGAATTGAAGACAGAAATTATTTGTCTTTTAATAAGTAAATGAAAGGGGGAAAACTACAAGCTTTAAGTAATATTGCTCAAGATGATTGCATTCTAAATATTATTTTTCAAATTTATACTTTATTTATAATGACTTTTACAGAAAGAATTGAGCCATAAAATTTTGTTTTTGCTGTTAGATTGCTGTCTTATTGATTCGTACTGCATGTCTCCCTTTATTTCAAATGTAAGATGTTCACATCAAAGAAAAGACAACCCAATAATAAAATTAATCGAAGTTTTCTATTTTTTCTCTTGGTCTCTGTCACCTTTAAAATTAAAATTAAAGTTTTTCAATAATAAATACTTAAGAGTACAATATTAACACATAAATTATTAATGATATTAAATTTTTGTTGACATTTTACAAGTCTAGTCGTAAGTACCTATCATATTTGTCCCAGTGACCCACAGTCTTATGATACTGTCATGTTTTGTTTGCATGCTATTTGCATGAGAAATGAGAGAGGTCACCATGACATATTCAATAATGTATCCTAATAATAGATTCTTCTCTTGTTATTAATTGCTTGGATGGAGGTGAATATCCCCTTTATTGAAAGTAAATGGTTATAATGATATATTAGAGGGTGGCAAAGAGGTTATAATGATATAATCGAGGGTGGAAAAGAAAGAGTTATTACTGTTATTTTAGAAATTATTGCATGCATTTATTATTGCAATTTAGTCATTTTAGACTAAAATGCAATTTTAATTTTTTGCAATATTTTAGTTTATTTAACAAATTTCAAAATGTAAGTAACAGGCTATTATTTGAACTTGGAATTATTTTTAATTATGGAATTTGCTTGATTTCTTGTTATTGAAATTTCAATAAATTCCACGTTTATTCTATACTGAAATGTTCTGTGCTGCACACAACACTTTCTATTACAAAGAAAATAGTATTTTTCAATAGAATGTACTGTGCCGCGCACAACACTATCTAACCAAAATACATTGTATGGAAAGTGTTAGTAACCGCTCAAAAGATCATAATACCAAATATTAGTGGAATTTATCAAAAATTTTAAACACAAGAAATTATGCAAATTCCATAATTAAAAATAATTCCAAGTTCAAATAATAGCCTGTTTTTTAGTTTTAATTTTTGCTTTTATAAACGTGTTGCATATTTCGCAATAATTTAGAATTTACAGTAGTTTTGATATGTTGGCTTTATTGATATAATTGATGGTGACAAAGAGGGTGTTTGTTTTTATAACAGTTTGGCAAGGAATTGATAAGTCTGTGACAAAGGAAGTTGACATTGTACAGTCAGATGTGCCAATTTTGAGTTTGTGCAGAGTTTCCTTTTAGCCCTGAATATTTTGCTTCTATAGAATTTGGTTAATAGGATGGCACAGAAAGTGCAAATCCTGATCATGCTCAATGCATGCTTGTTGCATCTCCATCAGTTTTTATAAAAACGCTTTCTAAGAATGAAAACATTGGAAAACAGGTTGCTTATGTAAATAAACTTTTAGAAGAGTGTTACAAATATTATAGGGGTGTCCTCATGAAGAACTATGATGATATAAAATGTCAACTCTAATAAATGATATATTTTGTGAATGATTGGTAGACTTTCAAAGAATCTTGTACATAGAAATTGAATTATGGCTTGCTAATAGAGAGAAGAATTAATGAAAAAGCTGTGATGTTTAATTGTCATGTCATCTTTTGCATTTGTATTCTCCCTAGTCATGTTTCAGTCATTAAGCTTGTTTACACTAGTGATAATATAAACCAAAAAGAAAAAACAAGGATCTCAGCTTTATGTGTCTCATTGACATGTTTTCATTTAGCAGCTTCTGAATCAGTGGTCAGTATTCAGTCATCTTCATGCCAGATCAGAAAAGTTGTCCATGTATGCTTTAGAAATGCTGGACTTTTCACCTTGTTTCTGATAATATTATAGGATCGCTATATATATGTCTGGCTTTTCTCAAAAGGTTTCTACAAAAAGGGTAAAACTTTATACGATGGGGATGGGATATAACAGTACCAGCATGACAACAAGAATAAAAAGTTTATATGCAAATTATGCATTCTTCCTTCAAATAATCTTATATGATAGAGTTTATCTCCAACCCTACTTCCTTATTAGTTACTATTGAAAGGTAAATTAATGTAAAAGAACACAGCCCAAGTCAATGAATGCTGCAGGTAAATTATCTTTCTACACTAACATCCAGTCCTGACCAGTGGTCATCAGAGAATGTATAGATTTCCCTCTAGGTCCTCATTATTAATGCTGGCATTACTACAGATTCCCTATATATATATATATATACAACCTATTGATTTGTTCTAGAAATTGCCTGTATATTTAGGTCATAAGTAATGAATTTTTAGATCAAAGTAGATATTTTCCAGCTGATCATTTTCTAGTTTAGGATAAAATATTCTGAACATGAATAAGTTTAGGCCTTCTAGGCAATTATTGGATTTTAACTTATTGCACTTGTACAGAAATGGTGTGAACTGTACTAATATTTAGAAATCTGTTTATATAACAAAGACCTGATGATCAATAGAGAATTATTTGTTATATAAATGACATTTATTATTCATTTATGATTGAAAAGTGAATACAAAGCAATGGTTGATTTCAGATGAATTATATTTTATCAGTGCATGAATCAAATAAGAAAAGAAAATATAAGTATTGCAAATCATCTTAAAATTATTCTTTTAAAGGTGTCAAGAATATTTTGAACAATTTAAAAAAAAATCAGACTATATAAGTCATTTATCCAAGTATTTCACGGTTAGAGACTTAAATTTATTTGTTGTTCATTTATTTTTTAAATATAAATTGTACAAAAGTTTTTTTTCTATTTTAAAAATGGTTTAGTATTTTGAAGTCCTGTTATAGCAAGTGACTTGTTCATTGTTGAAATACTGGGACCTGTTGTTGCTTACACTCTCTAGTTGATAGTTGTCTCATAAACAATCATTTCAAGGCTCTGTGTTGAAGGCCATACATTGACTTATAATGGTTTACTTTCATAAATTGTTATTTAGATGGAGAGTTGTCTCATTGGCACTTATACCAGATATTCTTTTATCTGTTATTTAAGATTATGCTTATATTATATTAGTAAACACTCTGAAATCTAAGCTTCTTAATACATATACTGTGACAGGTGGCAGCACCATCTGTTAACAAACGTCCTTGAAATGTTCAATACAAATTGTGTACCTTATTATAGTTTAAATAGTCCATCTGGTGCTATACAGATGTCTCTTGGTATGTGGATTGTCTCAAATAGTTTATAAAGTTTATATTTGGTTTAATGTTTTTGAGAGCCAAATTTAAATAAAATACCAAATAGTTCAGGTAACCTTAGAAAGTTAAGGGACAGGTGTTTTTGATACATCTTCAAATCCCTGGTTCACTTTAGAATATATAAATACTGTAAATTCAGAAATTATTGCGAGGTTTTTATTATTGCGAATAATGCGACAGAGTTGTAAACGCAATAATTAAAACTCGCATTTTGTAATATCTTAACTGAATTAAGCATGACTTTTCTCAAAATCGTAATAATTAAAATCGCATTTAATTTAAAATGACAAAATCGCAATAATAAATGAACGCAATAATTTCTGAATTTACAGTACTGGTACATGGATATAAATAATTGCTGCTGTAAAATACAAGTATACATACATAAAAAAAAATGTTTTAAACATGGTTTCAAATGTGACAGCAATCCATAAACAATTGAGCCAATACATAAAATAAAAGAAATTAGTTCAAGATTTTTTTTTTTGATAATTGAAAGAACTCAAAAAGCTTAGGTCAGTAGTGTTTCTTAAGGTAGATCACAATCATTGAATCACACACTTTATAAGACCATCAAGAAATATTAGGGCTGAAACAATGTTGTTTTTTTACAAAAATATCAACTAGACATTTGAACCAATCAATCTTCTTTATTGTTTCACATATAGCAGACTAATGCAATTTGGACCCCATACCCAGATACCTATGTAAGGCATATATGAACACATGTTATTTAGAACCAATTATTAATAAATGTGTCATTGTTGCAAGCTCTATTCCCATGCGCCTCTATTTTCACTACTTTGAGACGGGCCATTTAGACGAATTAAAATTGTCCTTGACCAAATAGACAAGATAATATTTGTTATCATCTGACCAGTGGTCAGTATGGGTTGTGTCAATAAATAGGTGTGATAAGTATACTAATTCAGATTGCAAGATCTGTTTATATGTATGTTTACTTACAAATAAGCCAAATCTGTTTGATACACAAGACATGACATTTAATACCTGCAAGTATGGCATGGGGTATCTAACTGTTACACATACTGAACCAGACAAAGCATTGTGTTGGTTTTGTCCAAATAAAGGATTAAATTCCATTCCAAGAACTGTCAAACCTGTCTTAACTGAACGACTGACCAAATTAAGCAGGTGAATCTTAACTCGAAGAGAAAATATTTCAAAGAATTGTATAGTCTACCTATATGCTATTTAGGGAGGTTATTGTTTATAAAAACATTATTTGGTAAGGACATGTTTAATTGGTACATACTTATATACAAACATAATATTAATATCATCAACGACTCACTCCGCGCCTACTGTTTGAAATGGGTAAAACGGGAAAAAGCTGACAAAAAATCTTTGGACTCTTTTTTTAATTCAGTAATGAAGATAGTTGATATTCGAATACAACATTTTAAGGAACATTTTACCCTCAACAAAAACTATAAAAACCCTATTTCGCGTATCAAAAATAAACTAACAGAACTAGCCAAGGAATTTGTTTTGTTCCCGGCTGATAAAGCTGCGAATAATATCATTATTGTTTGACGTAAATTTTATATAGAGGTTCTGCAAAAGGAAATCACGAATTCACCAACATTCCAACTGACTTCATTTTCAGAAAACGACATCTGTAACAAACATAAACTTTTAGCTACTTCTTTACAAGCAGAACCAAACACAATGAAAGTCCCAACTATGTACTGGCTTCCGAAGCTGCACAAAAAACCTTACAAATATAGATTTATTTCATCTTCCAGCCATTGTTCAACTACTAAATTGTCTGTTTTACTTACTAGTACACTTGGTACAATAAAAAACCTGATAATAAATTGTTCAAATAAGGCCTTTGAAAATAGTGGAATTAATTACTTTTGGAGTGTCAAAAACTCGTTGGAAGTACTTGATAAATTGCATGCATATATTGGTGATTTTGAATCTGTTCAAAGTTTTGATTTTTCTACCCTATATACCACTTTGCCTCATATTCTTATTAAGAAAAAATTCACATCCCTAATTAACTGGGCATTTAAAAAGTCGGAATGCGAGTACATATGTTCAAACTCATTTAGATCATTTTTTAGTAGCAATAAACAAAAGAACTATGTCAATTGGACATGCTTTGATACTATTTATGCACTTGAATTTTTACTTGATAACATTTTTGTTCGCTTTGGAGATTCCGTATATCGTCAAGTTATTGGAATTCCAATGGGGACTAACTGTGCACCACTTATTGCGGACCTGTTTTTGTATTGTTATGAGTTACAATTTATGACTAAAATTAGCAAAGACCCATCAAAACAACATTTGATACAAAAATTTAACAATACTTTTAGATATTTGGATGATATATTGGCTCTAAATAATGACGACTTCAGTATGTATACTAAAGAAATTTATCCTGTAGAACTTACTTTAAATAAAGCTAATGATAACAATGACCACTGCCCTTTCCTCGATCTTGATATCTATATCATAAACGGGAAGCTTAATACAAAAATTTATGATAAAAGAGATGATTTTTCATTTCCTATTGTTAATTATCCATTTTTAGATGGTGACGTTCCCTTGTCACCATCTTATGGTGTTTATATATCTCAACTTGTACGATTCGCTCGTGTATGTAACAATGTATTAGATTTTAGCGAGAGAAATTTATGTATTACTGAAAAATTATTACACCAGGGTTTTCGATATCACAAACTGGTCAAAACATTTACTAAATTTTATCACCGGTATAAGGAAATAATTCGTAAATATAACTCAACATGCAGACATCTTATACGTTCAGGTATTTCACATCCAAAATTTTATGGAAATATTCTTTATAAAGCACAAAAATGTCAGTATTCTCCTCAGAAACTAACAAAACCTTTAAATAGACTTATTAAAAGGGGATATAGTTACGATACTGTGGTCAGGTCATTAAAGATTGCATATTTTGGCTTCAACATTGATTCACTGATAGGGTCTTTGCATCGGAACTAAACACATTTATTTCTAAAAAAAAAAAAAAAAAACAGTTGTTGGCATGACACGGGTTATGTTCTTCTCATATATTTTATGATAGTATGATACTAAACCCCTAACGGGAGGGATTGTACCTGATATTCATATGATGAAGACATAATCTTTCAATCAGTTTAATTGAGGTCTGGAGCTGGCATGTCAGTTAACTGCTAGTAGTCTGTTGTTATTTATGTATTATTGTCATTTTATTTATTTTCTTTTGTTACATCTTTTGACATCAGACTCGGACTTCTCTTGAACTGAATTTTAATGTGCGTATTGTTATTCTTTTACTTTTCTACATTGGCTAGAGGTATAGGGGGAGGGTTGAGATCTCATAAACATGTTTAACCCCGCCGCAATTTTGCGCCTGTCCCAAGTCAGGAGCCTCTGGCCTTTGTTAGTCTTGTATGATTTTAAATTTTAGTTTCTTGTGTATAATTCGGAGTTTAGTATGACGTCCATTATCACTGTACTATTATGCATATTTTAGGGGCCAGCTGAAGGACACCTACGGGTGCGGGAATTCTCGCTACATTGAAGACCCATTGGTTGCCTTCGGCTGTTGTTTGCTCTATGGTCGGGTGGTTGTCGCTTTGACATATTCACCATTTCCTTTCTCAATTTTATTAAACTGATACAAATAAATAAGGCATTGATTGTTTTCCCTGAGTACTTTTTTAGCTTGATTTTCCTAATTGGAGACTAGTCCAAAATAATTGGACAGAAATAATTGATATTCTGTCAGATTTGTCAGTTTCTATCATCAGAGATGAGTAGCATTGATTTTCAACTTATTTTAGTGCTTACTCAGCTTATATTATGAACCTGGGACTATATTTGTTTAAAACCAAATCATGTTTCTCTAACATTGATGGGATGAATAAAATGTTGATCAAAATGAACTAGTTTTAGTTAATATTCCAATCTGAAGAGTTCTGTTACAGTCACTGCGAGCACACGTCCCCCAAAATCCTCCAATCAATAAGTAAATTACTTCAGTTTTCTAAACAAGTACAGATGACACTTCCCAGGTACAAATCCCCTTTAGATATACATACAAACACTGTTAATGCTCTGCAAATATACTTCAGTTATATACTTAGGGGGAAATTATGACAGTTTGACGGTGTTTGTTATGACTCTATGTACTAGATATTCACTGGTCAGCTTGACCCATGTTTTTGAATGAATTCTAAGTTTTCTTGGTCAGTTTGACCAGAACCTTTAATTTTGGTGTGAGCTTATCAGAAAAGTTGAATGAAAATGAATGTTTATTGAAGTCTACCCTGTGACAAACAACAGATTGTGGAAAAGTGAAGTGTACTCTTAATAAATTCTCTTAGTATTTATAGTTGTAAATAAATGAAACAGAATTTCTGGTTGTTCATCTTGTTTTAATGTAACTTTATGCAAATGCAAAGCACAATGTATTGTTCTGTTATTTCAGCCATTTTTTAGCAGTCTTTATTGGTTCTTTTGACTATAATATATCTATCTTAATGTTTTGTTTGAGGTTCCTTGATATCAGATTTGCTGTTCTACAGATGTAACCAGTAAATTCTGAAAAAATAGATATAAATGTTCAAATGAGATTTATTTCTCATCTCTGAGATAATTCAATAGAGACTTGGTTCTTTTATCCTAGACTTGGGCATCAGGGTATATTTTTTTTTCAAAAAGGAGAGTTCTCTTGATGCTGTCTTTTTGGAAAACACTTATGTAAATATTACTTGCAGCAAGACTCACTGTTACTGAAATGACACATAATTTGAAATGCCGTTCAGTTAATAGACAATGTTTAATAATCCTTTTAACCGTTTTGTGTTATTTTCAGACATACAGAATGGGTTTCTACTGGAAACTGCCAAGAGAGAATGGTACTGTTCAGCAGAGTCAGATGAGGAGAGATACAATTGGATACAGTTGGTACAGCAAACAATTAGAACAGCTATTTAATAGGACCGCAGTAACTAACCACAGAATATATAATTTAGAAAGTTTGTGAGAGAACAGCTATTTAATAGGGCCGCAGTAACTAAGTACAGAATATATCAATAGAGAAAAATCATTTAGACAGTGTGCTATTGGAACTTAATTAAATTTGGATTTTTTAATTGATATTGGTATTGTTTGTATAAGATATGGTAATTGATTTCATTGTATGGTAAATCCAATGGTGTAACTTTGATTCAAAGAGTTGGATGAGTGCACTGCCCTCAGACACTGCCTTAAATTTCGAAGGGTTATTTCAAGATGAACAAGAAAAAAACAATGTAAATTAGCTTTGTAAATGTAAATTTGACCACAAATTAAATATTATATTAAGAAAAGGGACATTTTAAGTTACGAAAGCTTCCAAAAAATAATGCAGACGGATTTATTTAAAAACCGAGTTTGAATCAGTTATAATTAAATGCAGTTGAAACAAACTAATGATTTATGAGGTTATTTATTAATTCAAAGCTATTTTTGCTAAAAATTAAAAAATTTTGTGCTACAATTGCCATCAAATTTGTTATTGGCTACTAAGCTAATTTCAGAAGTAAATGATAGAGAAGTTTCAATAGATAAAGTGTCCACCAACGCACAGTTTCTAGAGTAACCATTATTGAATAACGGAAAGGAATTGTTTTTGATAGAAAGGCATATAGATTTTATAATCAAATTTTTCACATACGGTAGATAAGTATAGCTAGTATTAATTGATAATTAGAAAGAGAGAGTTTGGCTATATTTCTATACAATTTTTATATAATTAGATTTTGATATGATATTTATGAAAGCTTTTTTTTTGATAAATAAATGCGGAAAATCATTTGTTACGTCAATAGAGGTCAAGGTTATGATTTATATTCAAGGTCTTTGATAAAGCTTTTGAAGTAGTCACTGGATATGCTTTCCAGTTTTTATTATTTTTTGTTAAGTATGCCAAGGGTTTGAATGAAAGAAGATAGATATAATATGTCAAACCTTTGAACAGAATTTAAATTTCAAAGTTGTAATGAATGGTACCATTAGTACATATTGTTATAATTGGTTTTTAAAAGATTAATTGAAAGATGTAATTTAAATTTCAATGACTCATGTAACTTGGTGTTATAACAACTGCAGCATACAAACATTCTCTTCAATTTTTCCAGACAGGGCTTTTAAAGAGTAGAATCAAAGCCATTGACGTCATTAAGTATGTAGTAAGGTTTTGAATTTAACTCCCCTTAAATTAATGAGTTTAAATAGCATTGGATGTGTTTTTGAGCCTCCTTTTCCCTTCATACAAGCCTCGTTAATGTCAGAATTTGAATAATGTAAATTTTACAATTTGAAGTCGTACATGTATTGTTGATTTGTGTCAAGTCATTTCTTAAGATATGGCGGCAAATTATAAAAGAAAAGAAAAGACCTTATCTTGATTTCATTAAAAACCTTTTAGTTTGAAATGTAAATTTGTAAATCAAAGATTCAAGTGATAAACTTTTAAAAAACATTTTGATGATAATGAGTATGACTATCTATTATGCTAGGAGTCAAAATATGTTTTTCAAGTTTTAAACTAGGTTAATAGAAAAATGTTCTTAAAATGTTTATGCCTCTCCTTCAATAGTATACACCTATTGACTGGGTGTGAGGGTAATAGCAAGTTTGTTGTCCCTGAGGTACCAACTATTGCTCGAGGCAAAGCCGAGAGCAATAGTTGGTATGCGAAGGGACAACAAACTTGCTATTACCCGCACAACCAGTCATTAGGTGTTTTATTTATACTGAACAACACAGCCATTAAGTGTTTTTATATACCAAATAACTAATTTTCTAAAAGTGTATATACCTTATCTGAAAGAAAGAAAAAATGTGACATAACTTTACATGCACATGATGAACTTTACTTTTTTTATAATTCGTCTTGTATTTATAAATATTTCATTAATTTCAATCAAGACTACAAATATTTGTGTTAAACTTTCCGTGCTTATTATAAATCCTAGTTAAAGTACACCAAACGCAAATTCACTTTTAATATACGGAGAGCGAACCCATATATGAATAAGGTACTATATTTTAGATCTTTTAAAAAATTTCCATGAAGATTTTCTTTCTCTTTTATAATTGCTTCTTGTAAGTGAAATTACAATCAAAACAAACAGATTCCACCGTTTACAATATAAGAGTGAGTTTGACGTTGCAAAGCATACGTAACCAAGCAGAGTAGTCAATGACATCATTATCGTCCAATGAAAAATAAGCATGGAAAAGTACGGGAAAGATGATTATGAAACTATTAACCGGGGCAATAGTCTTTGAAACTATTAACTGGCAAATTGTCTTTAGAATGAAATAGCACAACTATTTCATTTATTTTATATAGGAAAAAAACTCTTGAAGTATAATAATAGGGGATATTATTTGTTTTGGTCTGTGGGTTTGTTTATTTTTTATCTAACTTTATGAGGTTAAAATTTTGGTTTTAGACCATAAAGTTTTGGTTATGTCAAACTGAAACTTACTCCACATGTTCATAAAGATGTGAACTTAAAATATATGATTAAAGCAGGGTTTTAACCTAAATTTTACAGTTCATTAAACATTGAAATATGATAGTGTGAACAGGGCTTGTTTTGCCATTGACATGTATTTTTGTAGAGAAAATTAATTGAACTTGTGATAAGTTGGTGTGCTGAAAGAAAGCATAATGAAAATAAGTTGTGTAATTATTTTAAGATTGTATATTTTTTGTTAAGATTTATTTGTTGAGATATATAAACAGTGATTTCTGTGATAATCATTTTAAGAAAATCTTGTTGAGGGCTTTTTATATAATTTTATAGTTTAAATCAGTAAATTATTTGTTAAGTTTTTCTTTTTTCCCTTGTCAGTGCTTTCATCCTGTTTTCTGTCATAATACAATAATTGTTGTTTCTTGTTTATAATGCTAGCATAATCATTTGTAATGTTCTGTTTACATGTTAGCATAATTTGGACATGCTTGAATGATCTTAGCAATCAATGTGTATTGTATCATATTTTGTTGGATATTTATTTTCTTGTTTGATTTTGTATCTTTTATCTTAACTCTTTCTTTTGTTATTATACAAATTTTTAGATAAAAAGAATGAATCATTTTTAGGTTCAAAACTGATATTCATTTGTACTAAGGCCCTGTATCAAAACAAATTATGTGTGAAGGATTTCCTGAAAATAGAGCAGGTATGAAGGATTTTTTGTTATTTTTAGAACTTTTGCTATATTTAAGGATGTGTACTTCTAGTAAAAGGAGAAAGACATAACAAAATTTGTTTAAGATTACACTTAAATGAATTAATATATGTCCAGGGGCGCATCCAGCCATTTTATAAAAAAGGGGGGGGTCCCAACCCAGAGTAAAGGGGGGTTCCAACTATATGCTCTCATTCAAATGCATTGATCGTCCACAAAGAGGGGGGTTTCAACTATATGCTCTCATTCAAATGCATTGATCGTCCAAAAAGAAGGTGTTCCAACCCCCAGAAACTCCACTGGATCCACCACTGTATGTCACTCTTTCCAATCATTCGTCATGGATTAGCTAGGACCCTTCATCTTACCATCATCCCAAATATGCATGAAATATTTGCCACTGACTTCATGCAAAGATATAAATGGCTATTATATCTATCCTTAAAAAAAAAATCAATTGAATCATATAATTGATATTTTTCTCTATCCTTTCTTTTTTATCAATTTTGGCAGCTAAAACAGAAAATAAATTTTGAAGAAAAAAAAATTAAAAAAAATTCAAGGTACGTTTTTACCATAACTGGTTCTTTTAACTTTTTTGTGAACTTGTGCCATAAAATAAGTAAACTAATTAAATTTTATCTCCTTATCAATTAAGGAAAGGCATTACCAGAAAAATAATGTCCACATTTTCTACAAAATCTAGATATTTATTGATACTTCCTGCTTTTCTTTCAATCATTAAATGTTTCAGCTCACATTACAATCGGCCATGGATAATCAATTCTCTTATTGTTTATTTACTGTATTTGGAAGTAAATGTTACCATAATTAAATCGTACTTGGCAATCAGTGGCTGGAGATTGTGGCCTACATGGGTTTTAGTTGGTTCTATATGGTTTATTGATTTGCTAGATTCTGATCCCTTGTCAAATCTGATTAAGCTAGATCTTGCATGTAATTGAAAATTCAGAATTTTATATGGAAACGTTGGAAGGCAGACATTTTTATTGGCAGGAGTGAATTGGAGTGACTTTTTTATGTTGGTATTTTGTATCTAGTTAGATTACCCAGTATTATAACTGTGTAATGTTAGTATCCACTGTAATTTTAATTCAATTATTTATTTTTTGTTTGTTTCCACGTGTTTTATATTTTGCTTTCTTGACCTTCCGTTTGAAATGTTGTAAACCCAGTTAAAGTTATTGTTATTGGTTTTTTTTTCAATACTGTACAATTTAGTGTATGTAAGTATGTAAGAAAATGTCTGCTAAGTCTTTGACTTAGGTTAGGTATAATTACATTCCAAGTTTGGATTAAGTCTGTGTCTTTTACCAAATTGTCTGATTGTTGTTTGTTAGTTCCAGCAAGCCGTACCCATTGATTCCGGTGTTATAAATCATTACTTGTTAAATTATTTATTTGAATGTTATTTTGGTACTGGTTTGTAAAATTCCTATGTGTAAAATTAGTTTAAATAATAGAAAGTTTGGATATGTTTCTTTGCGCCATCTTGTATTGTTTAATTTCTTTCTCACTTTGAATCAATATTTCTGTCAGAAGATAAATGTCAAGAACTGTTGCAAAAAATAAATTAAACTAGAGTATCTTGCTTGGTAGTAGTTCTCTAATATGGAATCTACTTTTTCCTAGTCAAATCCTATCTTTTTTATTCAATCATGCTACTAAAGACTGCCTTATTTACAATTTAAACCAAGGTTTTTCTATTAGTTGTTAGTGCAAACCAATTTCTTTGACAGAATTCATCTTGGTACTTTTTAAATGGATTTCTGTAACTTTTATGCAGGCATTTTTACTGTTCAGGGGAGTATCTTTTTATCTTTTTTTTTTTAACAACAAATATATTTTTTATTCTAAAGATATCTTGTTACAGGGGAGTATCTTAGCTTATCTGTTCTTTTTTAATTTGGGATTTTTTTTTTATCTTTTATATTTTGGGTATTTAAGTACAATATTTCAGTTGGGATTGGTGTCTGTAGCATGCTGTTAAAGCTTCATAGGAAAGTGGTTTAATGAATAGGTATTTCCATTTTGCCTTTCTTTTTTTTGTTGTTGCAGCAAGCTTGCAAATCCCTGTTGCCAAAATCTGTATTAGGTCAACACTTTAAAAATAGATTTTTGCGAGCTAATGTAAATCTTTCCTCGGTCCTTGATATGTCAAAAAGAAGGTTCAATTCAGTACATATAGATTTTCTCTCCACTTAGAATTTGGCTACTGTGTTATATTTTCAGAAGCATATACTTAACAATTTAAACAGTGCAAATACATTTATTTATTTAACTGAATTAGATAAATATTCTTTGACAAAGACAAAGATTTGGATGCCCCCAGCAGGTTAAACTTTGATAAATTAATGTAATTTACTATTCAGCTTTCTGAAGTTGAAGTATTTACTTTCCATGAACTTTTATTTATTCCCTTCAGTTTGCATTTTCAGATTAAGTTTACCGTTAGATAGATTATATTTAGGTAGATCTACACAAAATACTTGTATTTACTCTTTTTCTGATATTTACTTAAGCAGTAGTTTTCTATAAGAATTTTTATATCCTGCACTAAACTGTGATAATTTTAATAATTTTATTTTATTGTGGAGAATTTTTTTATTATTTTTTGTTTAGAATCAGTATTTTATACACCATATATATTGTTAGTGAATAAAAATGTGCTATCACCTATTGGTACTTTTTTTGAACTTAGACAACAGTATACCACAATATGTAAAAAGTGTTTAAAATAAGAAGATGCGATATGATTGTCAATGAGACAACACTTCACCAGAGACCAAATAACAGAAGTTTACAACTGTAGGTCACCATATGGCCTTCAATAATGAGCAAAAGACATACTCCATGGAAATGAACAGATATTTTCCCCAATAAGCAAAAGAAACAAAAGGCATTCAGGAATCAGCATATGACTGTATTCAATGTAGAAAAGTGTTTTTATGCCCCATTTATTGGCATTATGTTTTCTGGTCTGTGCGTCCATTCATCCATTTGTCCCGCTTCAGGTTAAAGTTTTTGGTCGAGGTCAGGTTAAATTTTTTGGTCAAGGTAGTTTTTTGATGAAGTTGAAGTCCAATCAACTTGAAACTTAAAATTGAGAATGGAAATGGGGAATGTGTCAAAGAGACAACAACCCGCCCAAATAAAAAACAACAGCAGAGGGTCACCAACAGGTCTTCAATGTAGCGAGAAATTCCCGCACCCGGAGGCGTCCTTCAGCTGGCCCCTAAACAAATATATACTAGTCCAGTGATAATGAACGCCATACTAATTTCCAAATTGTACACAAGAAACTAAAATTAAAATAATACAAGACTAACAAAGGCCAGAGGCTCCTGACTTGGGACAGGCGCAAAAATGCGGCGGGGTTAAACATGTTTGTGAGATCTCAACCCTCCCCCTATACCTCTAACCAATGTAGTAAAGTAAACGCATAACAATACGCACATTAAAATTCAGTTCAAGAGAAATCAGAGTCTGATGTCAGAAGATGTAACCAAAGAAAATAAACAAAATGACAATAATACATAAATAACAACAGACTACTAGCAGTTAACTGACATGCCAGCTCCAGACTTCAACTAAACTGACTGAAAGATTATGATTTCATCATATGAACATCAGGCACAATCCTTCCCGTTAGGGGTTTAGTATCATACCATCATAACATATATGAGAAGAACATAACCCGTGTCATGCCAACAACTGTTTTTAGAATAAATGTGTTTTAGTTCCGATGCAAAGACCTTATCAATGACTCAATATTAACGCCAAAATATGCAATCTTTAATGACTTGACAAACAGTATCGTAATTATATCCCTTCTTAATAAGTCTATTCAAAGGTTTTGTAAGTTTCTGAGGTGAATACTGACACCTTTGTGCTTTATAAAGAATATTACCATAAAAAATTGGATGTGAAATACCTGAACGTATTAAAAGTCTGCATGTTGAGCTATATTTACAAATAATGTCTTTATACCGATGATAAAATTTAGTAAATGTTTTGACTAGTTTGTGATATCGAAAACCCTGGAGTAATAATTTTTCAGTAATACATAAATTTCTCTCGTTAAAATCTAAAACATTGTTACATACACGAGCGAATCGTACAAGTTGAGATATATAAACACCGTAAGATGGTGACAAGGGAACGTCACCATCTAAAAACGGATAATTAACGATAGGAAATGAAAAATCATCCCTTTTATCATAAATTTTAGTATTCAGCTTTCCATTAGTGATATAGATATCAAGATCGAGAAAAGGGCAGTGGTCATTGTTAGTATTAGCTTTATTTAAAGTAAGTTCAACAGGATAAATTTCATTAATATACATACTGAAGTCGTCATTATTGAGAGCCAAAATATCATCCAAATATCTAAAAGTATTATTAAATTTGTTTATCAGATGTTGTTTCGATGGGTCTTTGCTTATTTTTGTCATAAATTGTAACTCATAACAATACAAAAACAGGTCCGCAATAAGTGGTGCACAGTTAGCCCCCATTGGAATTCCGATAATCTGTACACATGTTCCCTATGACATGATCTTTCTAATTTTAATGCCAAATTAGAGTTTTTACCTCATTTTCACGGTTCACTGAACATAGAAATTGATAGTGCGGATGGGGCATCCGTGTACATGGGACACATTCTTGTTTTATAAGTAGCAAGACACTAACTATCTTGATAAAAGGCTAACAAATAATTCAAGATCATAAACATGAATATCAAGTTTTAAGACCATGGCAAATTTTCTTAATTTTGGTAGGCACACAAACATGCAGCAGGCATGAACAAGACATTTGTGCAATCAAAACGTCATGTTTCAAATTTTATATTGAAAAAAACAGTCACTTGAGAAGGTACAGTAGACAGGAAATCGCTGGTTTTGGTAAAACAACATTGAAATAGTCGTTTGGAGCCCTATATAGCTTGCTGTTTGGTGTAAACCAAGGCTGTGTGCTGAAGGTTGTACTTTGACCTGTTATGGTTTACTTTTTACACATTGTGATTTGGATGGAGTGTTATCTCCTTGGCACTCATATCACATCTTATTCCTGTTGAAACCAACATTGCTCTCAGTTGATGAAAAGCTGACAGCAAGCCCAAAACCTGCAGATATAAAAGCCATACATAATACCTACCCTATAATACCTACAGCTGTACTTCTGAATAGATTGATCAAAGATTTGTATAGTATATAAATCCTTGAATTGATAACAGGATTTTTGAGGTATGTCCAAAGTGTATTTTAAGAGAATAATAAAACAAAATATTTATAATAAAAAATAAACATTTTCAATATAAAAAAGAAGATGTGGTATGATTGCCAATGAGACAACTGTCCACAAGAGACCAAAATGACATAGACAACTATAGGTCACCGTACGGCCTTCAACAATGAGCAAAGCCCATACCGCATAGTCAGCTATAAAAGGCCCCATGTCCTATTTGAAACACAACGAAATATGATTACTAATCTCCCAACTTGAATATACTAGGTTCAGTAATATAACTATGTTCATGATAACAATTGTTAGGATTTGAAAGAAAATTCATCACGTTAATAATTTTGCTTTAAAAAATAAACCCATATAATTAATGTTTTAAACTCAGCAGACTCAGTTCTGTAACCTGGGAACAGTATATCGTTAATATATATGTTCCTGGTGAAACCAACTCCTGGACAAGGATATTTTTGAATGTCATGATATGTCTTTCGGGAAACTGAATTTAAACTCTAAATTGAACATTCGACATTCAAAGGGTTCAAATAAACACAGGCTGGTGTTCACTAGAATGACACAACTAAAATTCTATTTTATTTTGATTATCTCAATCTTGCAAAAAATAGCCCGCAAATGATGAATGATCATTTCCAATAACTCCCTCTGTCTGGCCGCTGTGTCTATGCTTAATATAAACACGATCTCCTTTCTTTAACTCAACCAATACACTAATACTACTTGCATCGTGATGTCCGTTGTTTGAATATCCCCTTACATACAATGAGTCGTTCTTGTTGAGTTGATAACCGACGTCTTTTCCACTGTCCCCATAAATCACACAACTGAAATGATACAATCCATCTCTTTTAGCAGTGAAGATCCCTGTCGATGGGTCGTAGCCTCCACCTCTATTGACCTTTACTCCTTCAAATATCAACACTTTGTTAGAGTTAGATAAAACAACTCTTTTCGACAATGTTGAGAAGAATGCAGGTCTGATCTGTTTATCTGCAATGAAAACGTCACTTTTTAACAATAAGATTTAGTTGTAAAAATTTGGTAAAACAAGAGCATAGCATAGACAGTGTTATTTAGGACTATTGAGTATATATAAAAAGAAAATATGGTGTCAATGCCTAATGAGACAACTCCCCACAGTCACTAGAGACCAAAATGACGCAGAAATTAACATCTATATGTCACTGTTCGGCCTTCAACAATGAGCAAAGCCTATACCACATAGTCAGCTATTACAGGTCTCGAAAAGACAAATGTAAAGTGAGAAAACTAACACCCTAATTTATGTACAAAATAATGAACGAAAAACAAATATCACGGTAACAAATCAACAAACGACATCCTACAAGCTCCTGACGTGGGACATATGTAGATGTAAGATGTAGCGGGATTAAAAAAAGTCTGAAGCTTATAATATGCTGTAGTGTTTCAATATTGTGTTGTCATAGAGGAATAGTACCAGACAGTATCACGTGATATTAAATATAAGTTTAACTCACCCCAATCTCTACCTCTATTGCTATTAATTCTCATGAGCATTTCCAGAAGATCCTCCGTAACGCATGTTGTTTTTCCTAAAACATAAGACAATTTAGTACCAATGATAGATAAGGGCTCGATAAATTTGCCTCTTTATATATCAATAGTGTATTTTTTCGATTTTTAAATTTTTTTTTGGATGAATTTACAGGAAAATATTCATGTATAAAGCTGAGTATTGGGAACTAGTAACGTCATCTCAATAGTGGTTTTGGACTGGCACATATGTAAGCGATTCAACAATAACTGTGAGGGTTCCAATCATTGCATTTAACGTAATATCTTGACGATGTACTGTTTTAAATAAAACTGCTAGTTTTCAAATGCTACTAGAGCAAGATTTTGGTTAACTTGCTTGCTATGTTTGTATATTGTACAATTTTGTACTTGGGATTACGTCCAATCAAATTCAAATATATTCAGGTTTAACTATGCCTAAATGTCAGTGACGGATCCAGAAATTTTCACAAGTGAGGCCCACTGACTGACCTAAGAGGGGGCCCGCTCCAGTCACGCTTCAATGATTCCCTATATAAGCAACCAAATTTTTTCCCAAAAAGGCCCCCCCCCCTAAATCCGCCTCTGAATGTAATGTTTAAATATGTCAATCTTAATAACAAAGCTTGAGTAAACATTTACATAAACAAAACAAGCAAGCCAATCAAAGTTTTACTCCACTAGCATTAGGAAATTAGCTTTAACGGTATTTCAAGAATGATTTTCGTTACCTCTTCGTGCATCACAAGTAGCTGTAACTCTTACGGAAACACCAATAAGAGCAAACCAAACACAAATGAAGCGTAACCATGCCATTTCAGTAAGACGTTTTTTCGTTTGGCGTGATAAATTGTTTTCAACAGTTGTTTATACATTTTAATAACAATCATTATGATGAGGACCTGATACTTTAATTACACCTTCGCGTGTCTACTTTTATTGGTTTTTGTTCCTCAACTGCACGGCATGTAAAGTGTATGTAGTGTGGTTCCTGACACCAAAACTGTGTGCATGCATAAGTGTACTAAAAGATTAGCTTGTTGAATCATAACTAGTTTATGTAATGGCTTTTTATTTGGGTTTGGCGTTACTTGATTTTCAAAGATACGCTTTCAAACTGACAATCCTGCTTATGACAAATCATGTTCCTAAAAGAAAAAGTTTTTACTTACTTTATAAATTAATATTGGGGAGGGGTAGCTCCTTTTTAGATGAACATCCAAACTTTAACCATCGAAACATTATAATAGTGTCTTTTCCTATCAGGCATTATGTGATGCATGGTTGCATGGCATGCAACAACGAATACATGGGTGTTTTTACAATTACAACATGTTGTTAATGACGAATCTTGACAAGAGACGATACGCCGAAGACACCCATAGTCTTCAGCAAAAGACAACTGTTTATATCCTGATGAAAAAGTGGCGCATAGAGGTAACATGCTATACCAATGGTAATCCTTCTAAATTCAGAAACAAATCCGCAAAACAACAAAAGACCAATACCGACGACACTAGTGGCATGGGACAAATTCACGTTGAAAAGGAAAATGGTTTGATTCTTTTCCCCAAAACTCAGGTGTACATATATAAGCATCAGTACATGATTATCTATACAAAGACCAATTTACCACACTGTTTAACAGCAACTGTAAACAGTTAACGTTTATTACAGTATAGATGTGTTGAACGTCTCTCTTTATTGTGGTAGTGTCGTGTAAAAAATACAACATGCAGTCAACGGCTATATATTAACCAATTTTATGTTCAAAAGAACACTGCTAGTCACTCAGTCTATAAATCAACAACTCCTAAAATTAAGAATGTTATTGTATACAAGTGATGTGCTCCTCAATGGTCAATAAACTGAGCTCTGCTCTTTCAAGTAGAAAAAAAATATATTTAGTTAGTGTGTAATTTGTATTGGTATAAATTAAAAACTTGTATAACCTGTAGGATTTTTTGTACCGGAAGTCAATAAATATTTGGCCAAATTTTGCGCTATATACAGTAGCAGTTTTAGTTTTAAAACAGAATATTTATAATAAAAAAAAAAACATTTTCAATATAAAAAAGAAGATGTGGTATGATTGCCAATGAGAAAACTGTCCACAAGAGACCAAAATGACACATACTATAGGTCACCGTGCGGCCTTCAACAATGAAAACCTATTTGAAACACAGCGAAATATGATTACTAATCTCCCAACTTGAATATACTAGGTTCAGTAATATAACTATGTTCATGATCTACTAACAATTGTTATGATTTGAAAGAAAATTCATCACGTTAATAATTGGCAGTGGCTATTTGACCGGCACCGGCAAAATAGAAAATTTGCTATTTAGCCGGCTCTGATTAAATTATATCTCACTTGAATTAAAATGTAAGAATAATAATTAAATATCAAAATTTATATTTAAAAACTTTTGTTACCGTTACTCATATAAACACTTAAACTTTTAACTATCAAATTCATCAAATTCATCAATCCGTGATTCTGTGGAAAGTACAAGTTCAAGTGGCAATGAACACAAACAAACAGACGTGCATGTTAATGAGCATATTGAAGACATCAATGATGATGTAAATGTAATAGACAATAAAGAAAATGATACTGATAATGTTCATATATTCGAAAATTCACGAAAACTAGTTTCGCAAGAAGAAGAACGAGATACAGCTTAACAAGAAGAACACCTACTGGAATCCAATTGTTGTGGATCGCGTGTTTCGCATGTATTACTTCCACCAAATATCAAGAAACGTGGAAGGCCAAAAGGTTTGACCCAAACTGTCATCGGTCTTTCAAAAAATTTGTAAGGGTTCCGCGGAAAAAAAATCCTGGATAGTTTATGAATGTAATAAATGTTTTAAAAACTTTAACTGCAGACTGGATGTAATGTTAACTGGAAGAAAAACTAAGTCCATTTATAAGTAAAATACAGATACACAGGTACAAAATATTAATAAAATTTTCTTCTAGATACTAGCTTTTGATCATAAACAAGCTTCTGTCTTAATTTGGTACAAATAAAAAATAGTATAAGAAAGTTATCAAAATTCAACCACAGAGTGAATGTGTTGTTTCCTGGCAGAAAAAAAGTCCATTTAAAGTAAAATATGGAAAAAATGGATCTGTCATTTCACAAAATTTACTTCTGGATACTATCTTATGATCATAAACAAGCTTCTGTCCAAGTTTGGTACAAACCAAGGATAGTTTAAGAAAGTTATTAAAATTTTAAAAACTACAACCACAGAGTGATGTAATGTTTTCCCGCAGAAAAACTAAGTACATTTATAAGTAAAATACGGAAAAAATGGAATTTATTTTCACAAAATTTACTTCTGGATACTATCTTATGATCATAAATAAGCTTCTGTCCAAGTTTGGTAGAAATCCAGGATAGTTTAAGAAAGTTTTTAAATTTTAAAAACTACAACCACAGAGTGATGTAATGTTTTCCCGCAGAAAAACTAAGTACATTTATAAGTAAAATACGGAAAAAATGGAATTTATTTTCACAAAATTTACTTCTGGATACTATCTTATGATCATAAACAAGCTTCTGTCCACGTTTGGTAGAAATCCAGTATGATGGTTTAAGAAAGTTATTAAAATTTCAAAAACTTTAACCACAGAGTGAATATTTGTGGACGCCGCCGACGACGACACCGACGACGACGGAATGTAGGATTGCTTAGTCTCGCTTTTTCGACTAAAGTCGAAGGCTCGACAAAAAGCGTATACGAAAAAGCAATTGTGTACCATTTCATAAGAAAAGTTCCAGAGAAATCGGATTCCTTATATTAGACTGGTTTGTTGGAAGCGATTTAGCAAAAAATGCTGTTACTATCAACATTTTACTAACCGAGGAGCAAGTTGAAGCAAGACCTAAACTTTTAACTGCCTCTTGTCAGGACTCAATTATAAACATTGGTTTAATGAAAAAGTATTGTCAAAAAGATGCATGGGAAGCTATTCAGAGCGTATTTAAAGTGAAGAAAAAGAACCCTATCTACATATGTAACATATGCACACATGACGCAGATTCAAACGAAGCCAATGTAATGTGTAGTTCCTGTTTGGAGTGGCAACATTTATCTTGTGCTAGACTAAAACAACTTCCAAAGGCAAAGAATTGGTTTTGTAACAATTGCAAATGTTAAATCATGTGTCCATTTGAAATTCGTAGCAAACAACTTTTAATATTGTCTGTTTTGTGATGTACGTAGTTTTACAAACTGTTTTTTATATCACATGACAGGATATTTAAACCATAGATTTTACACAGATTAAAAAAATCAACTTTTTTATAAATATTTTAGAACAAATATTTTTAATGATGTTTATACAAATGTGTTTTCATACTTTTAATTAATATTATAAAATTATAAATTATTTATTTATGAACATCTTCAATATTTTATTTTTGATTGCACTGTATTTTTAATGCTTGATATTGTGATAAAATGATTTTAAATTATTATTAAGTGTTATTTCTACTAATCACATCAATGAACAGTTTTATTCAGTGCCGGCTAAAAAGCAAATTTGCTATTTTGCCGGTGCCGGTCAAATAGCCACTGCCTTAATAATTTTGCTTTAAAAAATAAACCCATAAAATTAATGTTTTAAACTCAGCAGACTCAGTCCTGTAACATGGGAACAGTATATCGTTAATATATATGTTCCTGGTGAAACCGACTCCTGGACAAGGATATTTTTGAATGTCATGATATGTCTTTCGGGAAACTGAATTTAAACTCTAAATTGAACATTCGACATTCAAAGGGTTCAAATAAACACAGGCTGGTGTTCACTAGAATGACACAACTAAAATTCTATTTTTTTTTATTTTGATTATCTCAATCTTGCAAAAAATAGCCAGCAAATGATGAATGATCACTCCCAATAACTGTCTGTGTCTTGCCGCTGTGTCTATGCTTAACATAAACACGATCTCCTTTCTTTAATTCAACCAATACACTAATACTACTTGCTTCGTATGGTCCGTTGTTTGAATATCCCTTTACATACAATGAGTCGTTCTTGTTGAGTTGATAACCGACGTCTTTTCCACTGTCCCCATAAATCACACAACTGAAATGATACAATCCATCTCTTTTAGCAGTGAAGATCCCTGTAGATGGGTCATAGCCTCCACCTCTATTGACCTTTACTCCTTCAAATATCAACACATTGTTAGAGTTAGATAAAACAACACTTTTCGACAATGTTGAGAAGAATGCAGGTCTAATCCGTTTATCTGCAATGAAAATGTCATGTTTTAACAATAAGATTTAGTTGTCAAAATGAGTTAGAACAAGTGCATAGAGACAGATTTATTAAACACTATTGAGTATACATTTAAAAAGATGTAGTATGATTGCCAATGAGACAACTCTCCACAATACAGTAGACCAAATGGCACAGAAATTAACAACTATAGGTCACAGTATGGCCTTCAACAATGAGCAAAGCCTATATCACATAAATATATATAGTCAGCTATAAAAGACCCCGAAATGACAAATGTAAAACGATTCAAACGAGACAACTAACGCCCTAATTTATGTACAAATGAAAAAAAACACACACACAAATTTACCAAATAATGCTACTCGTGTAACTATCAATATGATGCTAGGTGGTTTTGTTACACTTTTTTTATACATCTGTACTGCTTACTGACGACTCAGTCCTGAGTATAAATTGTCATTCAGTATGTTAACAAAAAAAGAACTTAATTCATAAGGCCTATCTGGCCTAATTGATTTCTAAAATTATATTTCATTGTTCAACATTTATCATTCATTCGTTTAATTCTTAATTTGTGTGAATTAACAGTAAATGTTTTTCTGCACTTTCACACCACAACAAAACTGACTTACTGTACAGGCATCACTTATATTACATCTATATATAACAAAAACTAATTAAAAAACAGAATATTCTTGCAATACCTTTTTCATTTTGAATACTATAACTTTTTAAATGTTTAGACATATTAAGCAGATGTTCATATCCACTAGAAATTTTTATCAGATGACTTCTGTAGCAGTTACCATGATGAGTCTTTGAAACATGCTCACAAAGGTTCTTTTGTTGATATCATTTTCATACTGGTCAAAACTTTGTTTTGCTTTCACAAGGCTTTGGAGAAGTTATTTTAGAAGAATCAATAAAAAAAATAACACAGAAGTTTACTTTCTAGCTCATCTACTCCAAAGCATCATGTCAGGCATTGTCATTACTTAAAATCATTAAATGTCTACGAATCTGAGAAACAATTTCGACATTAAAACGAACTTTTTTACTTATGATACTGGGAAGATCCACCACAAAGTAACATATAATACTAAGAACCATACAAATAGTACGCAAATACATGTTCTCAGATACCATCTCTCATATAAAATAAAACAATCATGAACAATGGAACCTAATATGTGTTTCTCTTCTACCTACAAAATGTTTCCAAAATCAAAGATGTGAAACATATTCTATCATAATCCTTTGGTTGGCTGTCATTGTGCAACACAGTTAATAATATATAAAAAAAGAAGATGTGGTATGATTGCCAATGAGACAACTATCCACAAAAGACCAAAATGACACAGACATTAACAACTATAGGTCACCGTACAACCCTATGGGAACTAGAGGATCTCAAGAGCCTGTGTCGCTCACCTTGGTATATTGGCAAATCAAACAAAGGACACTCTCCAACACTAGAAGAAATAGACCTTGACAAAAATCTCTATTTTGTTGATCTTGTTTTACTGATCTTTAAGTCTGTTTAGTTTCATTGACTTGGCCAAGTTTGGTTAAATTTGTCTCAGTAGTTTCAGGAGAAAATTTTTGTAAAAGATTACAAAAATTGTCAAAATATTTACTATGAAGGACAATAACTCCTAAAGGGATCAACATAACCAATTTTGGTCATGTTGATTTTTTTGGTAGATCTTACTTAGTTAAACAATTTTCTGTTTACAGTTTATCTCTATCTATTATAATATTCAAATAATAATCAAAAATTAAAATTTCTATAAAATTACTAATTCTGAGATAACAACCCATCAACAAGGTTGACTGATGCGTCTAAAAATTTCAGGTCT
This sequence comes from Mytilus edulis, assembly GCA_019925275.1. NCBI lineage: Eukaryota > Metazoa > Mollusca > Bivalvia > Mytilida > Mytilidae > Mytilus > Mytilus edulis. Next base: position 40,997,481 of record CM034357.1, on the reverse strand, counting down.
TGACCTGATGGTCATATTCATCCCTTGCCAGATTTGCTTGAAATGCTTTAGTTTCAGAGATAAAAGCCAAAAACTGCATTTTACCCCTATATTCTATTTTTAGTCGTGGCAGCCATCTTTGTTGATGGGCTTTCATCGGATAGATTTTTTAAACTAGATACCCTTAGTTGATTTGGACCAAGAAAATTTTTGTAAAAACTTACAAAAAATTAAGAAAAGGTGTGAAAAGTTGATTTTAAAGAGCAGTAACTCTTGGTGGGGTCAATTTGCCATTTTGGTCATGTTTGACTTATTTGTAGATCTTCCTTTGCTGATCAATCTTGCTGTGTACAGTTTATCTCTATCTATCATTAATATTTAAGACAATAACCAAAAACTGCAAAATTTCCTTAAGATTAGCAATTTAGGGGCAGCAACCCAACAACAGGTTGTCTGCGTCTGAAAATTTCAAGGCAGTTAGATCTTGTTCTGATGAATATTTTATCCTCATGGAGATTTGCACCAAATGCTTCAGTTTCAGAGCTATAAGCCCAAAATTGCAATTTACCCCCATGTTCTATTTTAAGCCTTGGCAGCCATCTTGCCGGTTGATGGGCGGGGTCATCGGATACATTTTTTTAAAACTAGATACCCTATAAAGGATGATTTAGGCCAAGTTTGGTTTCATTTGACCCGGTAGTTTCGGAGAAGATTTTTCTAAAAGTTAATGGGCGACGACGACGACAGACAACGACGGACGACGACGACGGACGCCAAGTGATGAGAAAAGCTTACGTTGGGAAATCTTTTTGTCAGAAACACTGAAAACATCCAAACATACTATCCACACTAATCTGTGTCCACACTTGTATCACTATAACGGTGAGGTTGAATTCCATGCAATTTATTCATCATCCACACAGGAACTTGTCTCAGAAAAAAAAATCTATGTACCTTAACCTATTTACTTTCAAGTACATAGAGATATGTTTTATTTTCTGAGACCATCCACCAAAACATGCGGTCACTTCAGTACTTTGATTACTTTCTGTAGCAACTAACGTGACAATTCAAACAATTGATGAAGCCTACAAATTTTCATAATATACAAATAAATAGATGTAGTATGATTGCCAACTATTCACCAGAAACTAGACGACATAGAAGTTAACAACTCACAGTACGGCCTTCATCAATGAGCAAAACCCATACCACATACGGTCAGCTATAAGCCTGGAAAATGACAAATGTGAAACAATTCAAATAGAAATAGAGATGTTAATGTTTGGCTTACGGCTTAAGAAAACTAAGCTGTAAGTGTAAGAAAAATAGCAAATTAGCATGTAAGTAAGTGTAAAATTTATGAAATTTACTGTAACAAAGATTCCTACCTTTCTGCTCTGTTAAAGCAATTTCTTGCAAAGAGGTATTGAAACGATTTGAAAGTTCCAACAATTTTATCAAACGACGCATTAAATCTGTTCTGTTCTTGGTGAAGAGATGCCTGCATTGTATTCTCTATTTTACGTTCAGCTTCACTTAATTCTTGTATTTTAGAAGAAAACGAAACCAACAGCGTGTTAATTTTTCGTTCGTACATCTCAGTTTTATTTTCAGACTGCAGTTTAAAATTGTCTATTGTTTCAAGGAAAGACTCTTTAAACCGCGTTTGGTCCTGAAGATGTGATTCAACAAATGTTTCTGTTTTTTTCTTCTGCTCGACACTTTATCCAGACTGGAAGAAATAGATTCTTCCCATAGCTTCATCTTATCCGCATACACTTTCATTTTATTTCAATGCTAGAAGAAAAATATTCTTCCCATAGTTCATCTTTTCAGTGTATACTTCCATTTTATGTTCCAAGCGCACAAGTTTTTCCAGCACCTTTTCTTCAAAATCAAACTTCGAACAGGCCGATAATAAGGAACCGGACTCTGAACCAATCGAGCTGGCTAAAGTCGCAAATATTGATAAAATTAAGCATACGAATTGATAGAAAATCATTTTGGATGTTCTTGTGATCTGCACTTTACAAGAAAATAAAATATGCACTTAAACCTAAGATAACTTAAATTGTTCATATAAAGACGTAAGTCGATTTCCGAAGTGTCAAAGTTTTCAAATAAGTGTTTTATATAAGGAGGGTTACGTATCTAGTTCGATTCGAAACTGCACTTGACCTTATAACAGATGTATTATGAGACATTAAAATTAAATACGTAGATATAAGAAGATTTGGTATGAGTGCCAATGAGACATCTCTCCATGCAAGTCACAATTTGCAAAAGTAACTACCATAGGTCAAAGTACAGTCTTCAACACGGAGCCTTGGCTTACACCGAACAGCAAGCTATAAAGTCCCAAAATGACTAGTGTAAAACCATTCAAACGGGAAAACCAATTGTCTAATCTAAATAAAAAACGAGAAACGAGAAACAATTATGAACCACATCAACAAACGACAACTACTGAAACATTAGGTTCCTGACTTAGAACAGGTGCAAACTAATGCGGGGTTAAACGTTTTAATAGGTACCAACCTTCACCCATAGCCTGAAACAATAGTGTAACATCACAACATAGAAAGACACCATAAAATATCAATTGAAATGAATTAACTCAAACAAAAAATATATTAACACAAGTGAACATACACTGAACGAATAAATTTAATTTATGACACAATGAAAATACAAAATCAATCAAATAAGGGGTGGGATGTAAAACAATTTCAGACAGACAATCAAACCTTGAACAAAATGCCGCCAAATAGAATAATGTACACAGGTAAATGAAAATAATCAATTTGACAATTTATCCATTTACCACCATTTAGCGTCCGTCCATTTATGTAAGAAAAAAAAAACATAACTAGTGATGCAAGCTGTTTAGTCTACTATCGAACCAATCCCTGTACAAATCATACTGTTATATATATATAAGTCTACTATCGGACGAAATGATGCTGTTAAATCGAATGTTGGCCAATGTTTTATACAGTGTGGTTTTAATCTACTATAGGAACAATGCTTGAAAAAAAAAATCATGCGGTTAAATCTTCAATCGGACAAATGTTTGTATAAATGATGTGATTAAATCAACTTATTAGTGGGAAATTGTGGTGCAGGCTGTTCCTCTTTACGATTTGTTGAACAGGACTGGCTTGCCAAACTATGGCTAAATTTAGCCATTGGTTAGCTTATCCAATGGATAATTATATATACAGTGGTTACTATCTTTAGCTTTTCAATTTTAAAACATGAAACCATAACGCAATTATATAGTTTATCAGACTTTGACGTAAATGTCTAAAAAAAAACTTAATTAAATCATACATTGCTTTACATTTATACAAGAATACTTTGTTTTGTTGCAGCATTAATCAATCAAAGATTTCCTTATTTCATACAAAATTATAAAGTGAAAATCTACTTTGATGTACTAGAGTATCATACAACTTTATTTTTAAATCATGACATTTTTCAATATTACTTATAATAGGCTACAAAATACATGAAACTGATTACGACTGGAACTGGAAATATTTAGGATCGGGCCATCATCATCCAAGCGATTGAACCAAATATAAGGATTTTGCGTTCAAAAGAAACACAATACTTCTATCTTATTTGATTACTTTATTTTAGGATTTATTCTTGCAAAAAATACCCGCCAAATGATGAATGATCACTACCAATTACTTTATCGTGTTGCCGCTGTGTCTATGTTGGATATAAACCCGATCTCCTTTCTTTAATTCCATCAATACACTGAAAGTACTGGCTTCGTATGCTCCGTTGTTTGAGTACCCTTCACGTATGAAGATTCGTTCTTGTGAGTTGGTAACCAACATCATCTCCCCTGTCCCCATAAATCACACAACTAAAATGATACAATCCGTCCCTCGTAGCAGTGAAGATACCAGTTGATAGATCATATCCTCTACCTCTATTCACCGGTACATCTTCAAATTTTAGCACCTTGTTTGAATCGGACAAAGAGACACTGCCCTTTAAAGAAGCGAAGAAAGCAGGTTTCATCTCATTATCTGCAATGAAATTAAATATTTTCCCTTAATTATGCTGTTTTTAGAAAAGTAATTCGCTCAATATATGATTGAAACTATCGGTCAAAACACAGACAATTGTCTCAGGATTTTTTTTTCTGTATACCTCAATAAGATAACACGTATTATCGCTATTTGAGCATTTTTCCTTTGATATTTTTTTTGTGATAATTTTTCATATCATGCTACGCACATGAGATGGAAAATTATCGCTAGAAACTAAGCAGGCACGTGACGTTGCTAACGAAATTGACATGAAATTGAAAACGTTGTCATAGGTAAAATAGCGATAAACCGATTATCATTGTTCATTTCAACTCGAATTGCCTTTCTCGCTTTCGCCGTCCCGCTCAAGCCAGAAAATCAATCTCGATGAGATGATCAACGACAATCTATAATTATATGAAGGTATGAAAAAGACATTTTTTTCTGAGAAAGTGATTTTGAGCAAAGACTATTCCCCAACCTGCTTTAAACCTATCTGTATTACTGAGCATCGAGTCAACAGTAGGTTACAGATACATAAAGTTAGTAAGAAAACATATGTATATGTAAAATAAGTTAAAGCATTGGTTAGTGAGTAAATCGAAACTTTGCTATATTAAAATATATATTTGTTAATTTTATAATTCGCTGACTAATGCTATACAGAATTCACGATTTATAATATATCTATCCGTTTAGTGCAATAGAGTAAACCTTTCAAATCAAACGACATTTAAACTTCAGATTTCACCATGTCATTCTCGTGAAGCGGGAAACATGACTAGCAAGAAAATATCGTATCGAAAACCACAATTTTTAACGGTTATTTTGAAACCCCATAGGTTTTTTTTTTAAATTTTCAGAGGAGTAACCGTGTAATTTGAAATACAAATGTAAATATACGCGAAACTTTAGCAACAAAGATTTATACAGTTATTATTTATATGGTGGCGCGTTGCAATTTCATAATGTGTTTTCCATTTTCGCCTTCGCAATTATTGCCAAGATGGACGCAATATAGACAACAATACAATTTCCGTCGTGTTTAAGCAGCATTGTAGGTTTTAGTTTGTTTTCCGGATTTCTTTTCTATCACTCGATTTATGACATTTGAACAAATGTTGCCTTTATTTATAACTAACATGCGTTTTCAATTGATAAGATCTACACGAAATTCTTTTATGTTTAAATTTCAACCTTTCCAAAATATCAGTTTATATGATGATCCTGTTTATAGGTGTCAAACGTTTTAATAGAGACAAATAAAGTCACTGACAATATCATATGATTGTAAAAGATTAACTCACCACCTCTACCTCTCCGACTATTAATTCTGATAAGCATTTCCAGAAGATCTTCCGTAACACATGTTGTTTCTCCTGAAATAAAAGAGTTCTATGCGTGATGTATCGGGATTTTCTTGATCATCAAGACTTGCTTCTAAAAGGAAGTTATTAAACCTAGAATTCCATGTGGTTAAATTGAAGTCAGCCCTTCGAAAGTTTTACGAAGTTGGTTGACCATTTGTGTTACAGATTAAAACGAAAATTTTGTCCTGTGACATGACCGATGCGATTTTTCTTCGAATTTGTATTAACCATGATATTACACATGGATTCCACTGGTGAAGCAAGATCTACTACCTGTGCTGAGCATCGGAGAACACTCTTTTTTGGGGTTCCTGGCTGTTGCTTAGTCCTTAGATTCTATGGAATGTTTTGTCGACTTGTTTTCATTTCGAATTTTCTATTGTGTATTACTAGTTTTCCCTTTATCTCTCATTTTCAATTTAAACAAATTAAGAAACACATTTGCCATTAAGATAGTAACATTTAACAATGAATTAGAACAAAATTATCGAAAGCAAATATTACGTGACCTCTTTTTGCATTACAAGAAGCTCCAACTCCTAAGGAAACACCAGTAAGAGCAAACAAAACAAAGATGAAGCTTGAACATGCCATTCCAATTGATGGTTTACAATGTCGTCATTCTTTTCCTAAACTGTATAGTTGTTTATATATTTGAATTTAAATATTGATCATGGTAACATAAAACTTTAATTACAACTTTACGTGCATACTTCTCGCAACTTTGGTGTTCTTTTCAATACCAAACAGTGACGGTGTGTGAGAGTCAGGCGAAAGGAACTGCTAAACTCATAACTTCATATCAATAAAGTTGTTATTTTCAGTTTAGATCATCACCAAACTAAAACAAAAATAAGAAATTGAAAGAAGACAATAAGTATCGATCAAAGATAAATCAGTTATTGAAAGCTAGTCCAAAGCTCAATTTCAACTAAAGTAAAACAATGTTTTTTTCTAGACTAAAATGTCAATTATTGCATCCTTAACAGATTTAGTGTATTGTTATTAGATCTTGATCAGTAGGTAAAAAGGCGAATGTTAAATGTATACCCTGTTTAAAGTAAACGCTTGATCAAAGGACCGATACAGAAGCGACTACATGGATCGCATCTTAAATTACAAGCTCTATAAACAGCATCATCATATATTTTGTTATGTAAACATGTAAGGTGGAATCTTAAAACAAAAACTGACTGTCAATAACTAGCACTATTAGACTGCTTTGTTTTACTTTGCTTTTTGTTTTCTGAAAAACTCCACCCTTTTTACTTTGAATCCACCCTACGTCACGCCACTGTTTGCCTGTTATGAAATGTATTACTTCCATAGAAATCTAAAAAAAAATGGGTATAGTGTAAACTTAGGCTAGACTACTATCAAGAATTTCCAAAAAGTCCGGCCAGGCAGTAAAAAACAGAAAAATCAATTACCGGTAAAAATGGTTCGGTGCATAATATAGAGAACTGAATTGGAACCCTCTCTGTCCATTTAATCTGCCCCTGGTCTCAAACATAGGTCGACTTTTTCTTTATTCTACTTTGTCTAGATGTAAAGCGGGAGGGTAGAGATCTCAAACAACGTCATAAACTCCGCCGTATTTTGGGGCCTGTCCCAAGTCAGTGGCATCTTGCCTTTATTAATCTTGTATGTTTTTTTTTAAATTTTAGTTCATTGTTTAGGCCGGTTTATGAAGACGTCTTTTTTCACTGAACTAGTACACATTTTTATTAATTAAGCAAGAGGCAAACTGAAGCCCGCCTCCAGGTGCGCGGGGATTTTCTGACTGCTTTGAAGACCCATTTGTGGACTTCGGCTGTGTTCTGCTCATTGGTCGGGTTATTGTCTCTTTCACACATACACTAATTCCATTCTCAGTTTTATTCATACAAACTGTTTCCGTCATTTGTGACAATTTTGTCCGTGGACATATTATATTTAAAGATTCCAAAAGTTTGAGTCCAGACAATCATCTTATATAAACTGCCGCAAGTTGATATTCAGTCATCGTCAAACTCTAAAATTATTTTCTTGTTTTTGTTTTTATTGATCTAAAGTAATCTTTAGAGATATACCGGGCGTGGTGTTTTCTAGTATATAAATAACAATATTGATATGATAACTGTTATACCTTCTCACATAAGAATTTATCAATATAAATTTATCAAAGTTATGTAAACATTACCACTTGATAATAAACACACGTGTTGAATTGCATATAACAGATTAGCTTAGTTACGTTTTTTTTGTTTTTTTAATTTTTTATAGTTTATCAGTAGGAGCTGACCATGATATTTGTGACAAATTTCAAATATTTGTTCTATAGTTTTGGCGAATGCATGTAGGTTTTTGAGATATTGTCTTTCGCCGGTTCAGCAAAGTTTTCCCATCATCTCAGGCCCAAAGGCGGACTTAGAGGGGGCCACGTCGCCCCCTTCTGTGGAACAAATTTAGTAGATTTTTATAAGGGATCTCTAAAGCATGAATGAAGCGCCCCTATAGTCCGCAGTGTGCCCCTGAGCATTTCTGGATTCCGCCACTGTCCCCACCCTACAAATGTATGTTTCTTATGTAATTGAATTATATCAAGGACTTGTGTAGAAATTAGTTATGATTTAGAATGTTTATTCAAAATGAATGTAACATTTCGGTATTATTTGTATTTGCATGCATAACGAAAATTGTTCTATTCTGGTTTGATTTTTTTAGTCAAAAAGTCATTTTGAAAATTATCATGATTATGCAGATAAATTGCATGTGAAAATATAACAAACCAGAGACAAATAATACACCTTATCGCTATTTGTCCGCCATTACTGGATATCACATAGGTTCCCGTAAAATTTTGACGTCATAAAGCAAAATATCTGATGCCACAATGGAAAAGTGATTGTTGTATGCGTCAAAAGTTCAAGCGGCCGGGTCAGCCGGGATTAGCGTATGAGGATTAGCGATTAGGTGTATATATGTATTATATGCTCTGAACAAACGCATAAAAAATTAACAAAAATATTTGTTCCTCATTGGCTGGGACTATTATTCTGATTTTATAGTACTGGGTCCTCCAATTAATAAGTTAAATCGTCTGTCGGATTGTGTTTTTGTATTATCCCCCCCCCCCCCTAAATATTTGCCGATAACCATTCTGATTCCGTCTTGCTGAATAAGCATAACACTTTCATTGGTTGCTTTATAGGTGAACCCCGCCCACTTTAAAGTCAAGGACGTAGATCTCGGATTCTTTCTAGATTTTTCGGTCGCATCATCATGAATTTCATCATGGACGTTTTGGTAGCAACTTATCATTTATAGACAAAATTTCCGTGTAAATCATTAAAATTAGACATTTTTTTCAACAAATGACAAAGGTAAGTGTCACAAAACACAATTTAACACATATAACCCTCAGATATCGTCTCCAACGGGTGAAATGAACGGAAAACCCCCTTGCAGAAGATGTCATGACATCCGGCACAAGGACGTCGGATCAGCTGATTTATGAAGATTGTGAAAAAAGTATACGTATTGCACTTTTTTGCGGAAATTGCCTTAAGGAAAGATAGTACAAAGTATAACATTAACTAATGTATCCAAAGTATCATTATTTTCACAGGTGCGTACAATACTTCTCTTCTTCATTCTTCTTCTTCCGAATACGGGAGTAGACTCCTAGGTAGGAGTGTAAAAATTCAAGTTACCCCCTGGCCCTATCACCAACCTCTCCATATATGAGGGAGCGAGGGGTATCAGGACCGTTCGCTATAATAACATGTTCCCCCTAGGTCCGTTCGCTCAGAGTTCATTGTTTGTTGGTTGTATGAAAGTAAGTGACACATCTCCATAAATAATGGTGATTGGGATGTACAGGGATACCACTGCACCCTGGCAGATCTCAAAGAGTGCTCCGATTAACAGAGGTACTACCGGTCAAACATCCATACATGTATACCAGTACATTGTACAAGCATCTCTTCTGTAAAGATGATTCAGTGTGTATACAAATCATAGGTGTGACAGTGAAGTACACAAAATTAATACATTATAGTTATTTTCCTGCCATTACTGTTAAATATTCCATTAAATTTTGATGTCATTCAAGAAATTTTCTGACTCAATGTTGTATGATGTCAATTATTTAAATGTCCCAAAATCTCAATCAAATTTTGCTGATTGTAAAAGAGCAATAAGGTCTTTTTAGATGGTGCATGATGATATTATATCTTTGTATACAACATACATGTCAACCTCTGACAATGGGAAATCATGTCATGACATGACATGATATGTCAAAAAGCATGTGAAAACGCGTGACGTAGATGCGGACTTGTTAATATGAATGTGGTAATGTTCATAATTTCATACAAAATTGTGAATATAAAAAAACAATATATATTCTACTGTGAACTTTTATTGTATTAAACAGTGGTCTGTTATGTTGCTTTTAAAGCACCACCACTAGGCATATATTCAAAACAACTGCCAGTTTCAAGTTTAGTTACATTTATTTGATAACAGCACAATACAAATGTAACATAGTCAAGTTCTGATCAGAATTCAGTGTCAATTTCTTTATTATTGAAAAGGCTCTCCAACAGTAGGAATTGATATTTGACTGAATTAGCTTCATCAAGATTTGAAAGAATGTCATAATGGGTTTTTTTGGCAATGTAAAATGTCATCTATTATCTCTGCCATTGCTATTGCCTGGTTAAAACTGGGTAGTTCATCAGAATAAAGCTGGTACTATGAGAGCTGATCCAACAGTTCTGTGATATTTTTATCCCCATGGCCTGTAGAAATCTGTTGCCGTGTTGGCTAGATTTGAAACTGAAATTGAAAAGAAAAATGTTTTATAAATTTGATTTCCATTAGATAAACATGTTAAATGCTTATTCAAATAGCTACATTGTATTTTTCCTCTCACATGTATTGGTTTTTTTTTATCATTGCAACATAGAATGCACAAATTATGCTTTACTTGTCACTCGATCATTTGAACTCGAACCCCAAAATATAATTTATAAATCTTGAATCTTGCCGTACACATCGTTTTGGCTTAAAAATCGGCACTTTAGACGACGGTACAGGCCCTGAAAGTGACCTCTTTCTGTGCACATTTCCCCTATAAAGTGAATTTGAAAGAAAGTCACAAAATCGTTAAAACAAATCACAAACTACTTACCTTTTACTGTTTGTCCATATAAATAAACAATGTGGCAGCCAAACAATTACTTCGAATTTTTCGGTATTTATCACAGAATAAGGAAAAAACCCGAGAATAGCGATATCACTAACGACCAAAAAATGAAAAGGACGAAAAAGCGTGTAATTGCGTGTAAAGTGGTGAAAAGCGTTGTACACGCCATGTGACAAAATCCTTGCGTGTAAACGTTGAAAAAGCGTGTATTACACGCGAATATCATGTCACTTGACATGTATGGTATACAATTGCAACATACTAGGCACATACTTATTACTAGGCAGGATATTTATTACTATAATTTCCATGAAGATTCAGTTTTCTATTTGTTAAAACAGCTTTATATTTCAATGATAGAATACTTTAATACTTCATACCTTGTACAGTGGAGGATCCAGAAATTTTCATAAGAAGGGGCCCACTGACTGCCTAAGAGGGGGCCTGCTTCAGTTATGCTTCAGAGATTCCCTATATACATTTTGTAATGAACCAAATTTTTCCCACAAAAGGGGGGGGGGGGCTCAGGCCCCATGAAAAATCCTCTAAATTTGCCTATATATGGAGATGACTTATGTTACAATGTTTCACATGCATGCATCTGTTGTCCTTGTCATCATTTTTGTTATTCAGAGCACATGTCTGCTTGGAAAAAATGTAAAAGGTACTAGTTTTTATAATATCATTTGAATTTTTTGTCATTATGAGTAACCATAAAAAATTATTCTGTAGAGTTTGTAGTTAATGGTCAGTTAGTTGTTGTGGTAAGGTCAGATTCTCAATTACTTTGAGCAAAAAATGAGCTGCAAATGAAAGGCAATGTTGTGAAGGGTGCATACATGAATTAGAATTTGACCTCATTTTCATAGATCATTGATGATGTTAATAGATAATAAGAAGATGTGGTATGAGTACCAATGAGACAACTCTCCATCCAAATCACAATTTGTTAAAGAAAAAACATTATTTAAAGGTCAAAGAATGGTTTTCAACACAGAGCCTTACAGTTGGCTCACATTAAATAGCAAGTTAATTTGGTACCTGTAGTAAACAATTATTTTAAAGACTTTCAACAGAAAATTAAACCTAATCAGTATTAAGATAGATAGGACATTTGTCTTGTAAGCAGACAAGACATTTCAGCATGTTCAATTTTGTTATATATTGACTCATCAATAGGTTATTTGTAAGTAAAAATCATTAGCTCCACTAAGCTGGGAGATCTGTGAGGATGTCTTTTTAATGAAAATTTGTAATGCAGATAAACAAGCAGAAGGGGGTGAAATCAGAGTGAATTTTTTGTCAAAAAGGGATATTTGACTTGCAGGAGACATATATCCAAAGGGGTATTTTAAAAATTTATAAAAAAAAAGAGGTATTCTCCGTTCTAGAACTAATGCGTAGGCAGGTATGCAATATTGATAAAAAAAACATTTACACCGTGTACACACAAATATATGTATTATATAACATACAATATATTACACATAACAATTTTTACGTCACAATTAAAACTTACCAAAACAGCATCATAACAATGGTTCTATATTCATATAGAATCGTGACGTAAAGTTTACAATGTTGTGAATTGTTCATTGTGTTTTTAGCTCTGTTTCAAATTATTTACATAAACATGAGGTCAGAATTTTCAATAAAAATGCAATTCGATGGTATTTCATAACATACTACACAGTATTTGTGCACACAAGGTAATTTTGTTTATAAAACCATTTTGGTGCTGGATGTCCACAATGAATGATGGTTATTTTTCATAATTCACTCTGAAATTAATATCTCGCTGTTTATCAATATCCAAGTTGATATGACATGGACAAAGATCTGAGTGTAACCTCTAATTACCATGTTTTGCAGTGAGTCACTTAATGCCAGTTAACTGAATTATCTTGTGTGTACATTGCATCATCATATAAACATATTTTTTATCATTCAAATTTATTGTTATAAACAGGCCAACAAATTTTGTATGAAACTGTTATTTCATTTTTCACTGAATGTAGTTTTTTCAATTTTCAAATTACACAATTAAAACCAAGATTTTTTTTTTTCTTCTTTGATGTTTTGAAAAATCGCTGCTGATGTCTTATGAACAAGTGTATGACTATAGTATATTAGACTATAGTATAAAACTAAGGACTAGTAAGTAAGTAAGTAAGTAAGTAAGTATAAATAAGTAAGTAATTTTTATTGGTTTATTGAAATCCAAAATTACAGGATTGATACCAGACATACACATTGGTATACACAAACATACAACATATATAACATACAAATTCATAAACATTGTACATATGCCTAGTTGATAGTTATGTATTGAGCATTTATTGGTATGTTTTGTTTCTATTTATAGATTCATCCATGGCAAGTGGAGTTAGAGATGAGGATTCTCTTCGTCTCGTTCATTGTTTATCTACGCGAAATGAGTCTATACGAAAACAGGGTCTGAACATGATATCCAAACTAACAGACTCCTGGATTGAAGGTTATGGAAGCCCTGTAAATAGCATATATATGAGCAATGGACAGAAAAACGGTACATCTATGAGCAATGGAAAGAAAAATGGTTCTCATCCTCTTCTGAAGGAACATTTACCAGACTTTGTTAGATTGGCATATGAGTGTCCTTTTGAAGATGTACGAGAGTTTTTCTGTGAGTTGATAGCAGATATTCAGGTTAGTACATTAACAGTGTAATTTGTATTGCAGAGTTGAATCATCAGGCACTGATATTGTTTCCTTAAATACTAACTTACTCTGAATTAAAAGGGTGAGTCCCTGGACTCATCCAAAAATTAAAAGTGGAAACCCTGTCAAATTTCTGATGTGATGAACCAGTCTTTGTCATTTTGTAAGGCTGAAGCTTATAGAAGGTAACTTTCTTAGAGCATTAGTTTAACAAGTTTATTGTATCTTAATTTTAAGGGAATCTAAAACTTAATGAAGGGACAATTATTTTAAAAAGTCCTTGCCAAGTTAGTCTGCCCACAGCAGACATTTGGATATTAAATGTTTTGTACGCCATTGTTGTGTATTGACTACAAGTTTTATTCATGGTGATGGTAAATTTCTGCATTAAGGCATACAGACAAAAATGTATAGCATTTCATTTTGTTTGTGAATGATTAACATGATTAAGTTTGGTTAGTCATTGACTTCCATAGTCACTGCTTCTTAGCAAGTTTGACACAGCATTTTTGTCGAGCCTGCAACTTTTGTTGCAGAAAGCTCGACATAGGGATAGTGATCCGGCGGCGGCGGCTACGGCGGCGGCGGCGGCGGTGTTAGCTTACTTCTTAAAAGCTTTATATTTTAGAAGGTGGAAGACCTGGATGCTTCATACTTTGTATTTAGATGCCTCATGTTACGAAGTTTCTGTCAGTCACATGTCCAATGTCCTTGACCTCATTTTCATGGTTCAGTGACCACTTGAAAAAAAAGTTCAGAATTTTTGTAATGTTGAATCCTCTCTTATTATAAGTAATAGGATAACTATATTTGGTATGTGCGTACCTTGCAAGGTCCTCATGCCTGTCAGACAGTTTTCACTTGACCTCGACCTCATTTCATAGATCAGTGAACAAGGTTAAGTTTTGGTGGTCAAGTCCATATCTCAGATACTATAAGCAATAGGGCTAGTATATTCGGTGTATGGAAGGACTGTTAGGTGTACATGTCCAACTGGCAGGTGTCATCTGACCTTGACCTCATTTTCATGGTTCAGTGGTTATAGTTAAGTTTTTGTGTTTTGGTCTATTTTTCCCATACTTTGTGCAATAAGTCTACTATATTTGTTGTATGGAATGATTGTAAGGTGTACATGTCTAGCGGGCAGATGTCATCTGACCTTGACCTCATTTTTATGGTTCAGTGGTCAAAGTTAAGTTTTTGAGTTTTGGTCTTTTTATCTAATATTATATGCCAAAGGTCAACTATATTTGGTGTATGGAATTATTTTATGATCTATATGTAAGTCCCGCAGGTTTTATTTGACCATGACCTCAATTTCACGGTTCATTGCACAGTGTTAAGTTTTTGTGTTTTGGTCTGTTTTTCTTAAACTATAAGTTATAGGTCAACTATATTTATTGTATAGTAGCAATGTTAGCTGTACATGTCTGCCTGGCATGGTTCATCTGACCTTGACCTCATTTTCATGGTTCAGTAGTTATAGTTAAGTTTTTGTGTTTTGGTCTTTTTTTCCCATACTTTGTGCAGTAAGTATACTATATTTGTTGTATGGAATGATTGTAAGGTGTACATGTCTAGCGGACAGATGTCATCTGACCTTGACCTCATTTTCATGGTTCAGTGGTCAAAGTTAAGTTTTTGAGTTTTGGTCTTTTTATCTAATATTATATGCCAAAGGTCAACTATATTTGGTGTATGGAAATATTTTATGATCTATATGTAAGTCCCGCAGGTTTTATTTGACCATGACCTCAATTTCACAGTTCATTGCACAGTGTTAAGTTTTTGTGTTTTGGTCTGTTTTTCGTAAACTATAAGTAATAGGTCAACTATATTTATTGTATGGAAGCATTGTTAGCTGTACATGTCTGCCTGGCATGGTTCATCTGACCTTGACCTCATTTTCATGGTTCATTTGTCTTTGTTTAGCTATCTTGGTTTATGTTAAGTTTATGTGGCAGTTGTTAAAGCTTTATACTTAGGAATATCAACATAATATCAATGATTAGTAAAGAAGGCGAGACATTTCAGTGTGTGCACTCTTGTTATTTCAATTCTGATACCATTCAGAATAAGGAATGTATATTTTTCATACATTTTAGGGCCTAGCCTTGTACTGAAGAAAATATAAATTCAGTAATGAAGAGAAAGCTGTCTTAAAACATAAAGGGGTCTTCAAACACATCACCTGTACTAGAGTCAAGTGTGATACGTTTTGTAATTTTGTTTCCTCCCATAAATTTTTATGTATATGGCTCTCGAAATAGTCTGTAAAGATCAAACTGTAGTTCGGAGAGTTCACTGACATCTTGTTTTCTAACCTCGCCAATCTTGAACAACATGTACTTCCCCTTAAAAAATGAAGTGGTAAAAATATTCAAAAGTACATGTATTTACACAGAACCAAGGCTACTGTCCTAGATCTATAGTTTATCTGATCTACTACATGTATCTTATATAGATAAGTTGCATTTCACTTTGTCCTTGATAAATCAGGTTCCACTCGACAGATAATCTTTTTACTAAAGTTATGGCAGCATAACATTTACATGTATTGAAGGTTAAATACTAGAGCAATGACTCTTCCAAACATTTTTTTGAATAAATTCAACAGTCTGACAATGACCTATAGTTAAGTTTTAGGAAATTTACTTTCAACAGCCATGCATCTAGATAAGAAAATAGTGAAATTAAATTACATTAAAAATCATTAATTTTTTACACAGAGTTTTAGAATACTGTTGAAAGTTTATCCTCTGAGTTTAGAATAAAATGAAAAAAATGCTCTGATGCCTGTCTGCCTTATTTTGGGACTGAATGAGACAAATTTATACTACTGACTTATTGCTTTTCTCTTTAATATGATTGAATTCCATGATAGCCTAGTATTGGAAATTGGGGGTTTGGTTCCGCAGCTATATCAAATCCAAAACCTTAACATTTGTATTTACTGCTTCTAGGCAAAGCACACAAAATTTAAAAAAAGTAAGCTCAAAGACAGAATACATGTAATGTTTCCTGGTTACAGGGTGACATGCCTTCCTGCCAGATGTAACCTCATAGGCGGATCCAGGGGGCCATTGGGTCCCCCTTTTTGTGGGAAAGATTTGGTTGATTATATAGGGAATCACTGAAGCATGACTGTAGCGGGCCCCCCTTATGAAAAATTCTGAATCCCCACTGAACCTTATAAACTACAAATACATTTGTAAATTGTAGCACCTTAAAAGTCTTACAATTACAAACCTGAGGGTTCATATTCATATCAACATGTTCATGATGTTATGAACATGTCCTGATGTGCAGGTCTGAGGCAGGAGCAGATCCAGCCATTTTAAAAAGGGGGGTGGGTTCCAACTATATGTCCCCATTCAAATGCATTGATCGTCCAAAAAAGAGGGACCCCCCTGGATCCGCCACTGTGAGGAAATATTTGCCTCTGGATGTTAAAAGTATTTTTCATGCCACTTTTTATCAAGTCCTTAGAGGTAATTTTGTAAATTTGTTTGATCTCAAAAATAATATTGGCAATATTGCAACACCTGCAAGTCATTGCCTTCACTTGAGATTGGCTGCTCTTCTGCCAGAGCAATTATAGTTTCATCACCTTTCGATTTATCAGATAAAAATTATCACTTGAAAGAAATGCATGCTTTTGTATCATATGAATGATGTTTTGTGTAAAAGTCAAATAATGCATTGTATGGTTACATATACTTAAAGAACTGAAACAATTTCATATGAATATGATTTATGTTCTTTCATTGATGCTAATTATCTATTTACTAGGACTGAGTAATTAAACTTAAATAGTTGAAGGCAAATTTTCCACTATAGTATCATTATTGTACTACTACTAATTTTGAAAACCAACAATTTATAAATCAGTCAAACCTGACATTGAATAAAGAATACTAATTTATGTCATTTTCGGTCTAAAATATCAGTTTCTGTGGTTAATAGTCTATGGCTAAAATCTGACTGAGCTTTAGTCAAACACCTAGCTTGTCTTTTTAGTTCTGTTTAATGTTTTTGAACAATTTTAGAAAGAAATTGTTGATGACATTGAATAACCAAAATAATAAAAAGTTTATCATCTTTGCACATAGTGAACAGTCAATGAATGTGAACGAAATCGAAAAGCAATTTGCACGTACTAGGTACACTTACACTTGTGAAGCAAACAAAGATGTAAACAATAGAGAAGGAAGATGCTAGATTGATAAACATGTTGTCTTTATTAATGAGCTGTTAATATTATTTACATTATACAGGATTTACATGTAATTCCTTCCTGACATGATTTATTATATTGTGTGTAAGCAAGGATAAAGCTATGACCTATGACAGCACGTCATAGTAGCTTCTGCTTTAGATGATAGTGACTTGATTTAGCTATTTAGTTGAAAAAATAACTAGCTATTATTGGCCAAGCAGTGACTAATGAAAGGATTCTATCCTTTAAAGTTTGCTAACTGGGGATTCATTAATATTCATTGGAAACAATTTTCGTGAATTTCATTGTTACCTGAGAACCACAAATTCTAATGAACATCCAATTTCAAATTTTTTGTACAAGAATGTATGCAAACTTTTGCAAAACCACGAAATCAAATATCCAAGAAAATGCAAATTTTCCTCAATCCAATTAGAATTGTATGGCCCCTCCCCCTCCTTCAGATCCGCATATTCTCAAAGACACATGAACTGTTCTAATTTTTTTATACTACTGCAAATTTTTTTTTGCATCGTATAATGCTATCATGTCTATCAAAAATAAATGAATCCACAGCATTTAGTAGACTTTAGCTTAAAAAATTACATTCTATTATTGACAAAGTATGACTAATGAAAGCATTCTATACTAGCTTCTATTGTACATTTTGTACCTTCTGTTTATTTGAAATTGAGAATGGAAATGGGGAATGTGTCAAAGAGATTCATCAACCGGACCAGTTGAAAGAGCCGAAAAGAACCGAAGTCCACTAATGGGTCTTCAATAGACTCAATACAGTGAGAAAATCAGCTGGCCCCTAAACAAAAGTATGTACCCATACTAGTTCAATGATATTGCAAGTCAAACTATTAACTCCGAAATATGTAAAAGAAACTGAAATTAAAAATCATACAAAACTTAAACAAAGGCCAGAGGCTCTTGACTTTTATGACTTTGGAAAAATGTGCAAAAATTACTTGATTTACCAATTTAGCTGAAAAAATTACATCCTACATGTATTGGCAAATCAATGACTAATAAAAGCATTTTATACTACCTTATATTAATTTTTCTGTTTATATAGTTGAATTAGCTGATTAACCTGAAATATGGAGCCTATTAAGTATTTTTGGCAACAGGTTCTCACGTACCATAAAGCAGTGACCTATGGCAGCATTTCAAAGTAGCTTTAGGTTCTGTAGTACCTAATCTTAGTTGACTTAGCCATTCTCATGGAAAATATGATTTGTTATTGGCAGCCAGTCTAATAATGAGTTGCATGTGGAATATACCGGTAGCGTGGTTAATATACATAGCTTAGCTTTCGTAAGCCTGGAGTCGGGTTAGAATTGTATGCCCCCCCCCTCCTTCAGATCTGCATATTCTCAAAGACACATGAATTGTTCTAATTTTTTATACTACTGCAAATTTTTTTTTGCATTGTATATTATGCTATCATGTCTGTGTAGTTCTCCCGAAGACGCTTTTAGTTTCCAGACAATAGTTTTAGTGAATGGATCTCTATAAATATTTACCAGAAGGTTCAATAGGAAGGTTAAGATTGATTTTTGGGGTGATTGTCCCAATAGTTAAGTAATTAAGGGCCAAAAAGGGGGTCCAAAATGAGCATTTTTGCAGTTTTCAAACAATAACTAGTGTTTAAGTGTATGAATCTCTCTGAAATTATTCCACAAGTTTCCATACCACAAAGGGATGGTCAGAATTAATTGGGGGGTGTGGGGGGGGGGGGGGGGGGGTTTATGGCTCAAAATATTTTGGAATTAGGGGCAAAAAAGGGGAAAACTAGGTTTTTCTGGTCAATGGACAATTAAGACAATATAAAAGCAGTATTACCTTGGGAGTTACATGTATTCAAATACATTTAACATAAATTGGGTATATTCAGATATTCCTCCGTTACAGTTCTTGTAATTATGTATGAAGAAATGTCAGGTTTTGGACTAATTGCAAAAAAGGGTGGTGGTAGTACAAATGTAGTTTTCAATATTTTTCCCCAAATTTTTGAAAAGTTTGAAGAAGAAATCGTTAATTGCACAATATTGCGCAATAGATTTGTAAGATCTTGATATTTTTTGGTGTCAGAAACTCATATAATGTCAAAACTTTACCACAATCCAAATTCAGAGCTATATCAAGCTTGAATGTTGTGTCCATACTTGACCCAATTGTTCAGGGTTTGATATCTGCGCCATTCTGCAGTCGTATAAAGCTGTGCCCTGCGGAGCACCTGGTTTGTACATGTATTAAATAATTAAAAATGTCTTTAACCTGAACGAAATGAATTATATATAAATATATAAATTTAAATAACACCATTGCTTTTTAATCAGATTATAATTGCGACTTTAAAATTAAAAAAAGGATCGTCTATTCGCATTGTTGGGACCTTAATCCCTAATTTTTTTGTACGCAGTGGATATGTAATTATAATCACGTTTGTACTTAATCACTCATAAGCACTTGATCTTTTTCACCTCACATGTATACTTTATGCAGTACAGTGAGGTTTATAAACAAACAAATGTAACTTGTCACCTGTCCAGGCCAATCGTCATTTTTGGGTCGCAAGTTCAGTAATCCCTGGTTTACGAAATGCATTGATGTAATCTGAGCTAAAAACGATTAATTTTGAACATGAATATTGAGGACTGATAAGTTTCAAATTATATGCCTTTGAGAGTATATGTTTCATTTAGATACCCTGTGACCGGGTACTGATCCCAGTAGTAATTAACTTTGATGTAAAATACTTCGACTTTAAGGCCAATTAAAAATGTATTTATGGTTCCAGTTATCCTACCTACATTTTAGTCGAAATAATAGCCTCACCCCTGGGAACAGTATATCTGACAGTATATATATGTGCCTCCCTACTCCAAATATTTTTTTTGGTCATTTTTCATTAAGCACTATTGAAGTCAGAGTGTTGCTTCCATAGACTAAATGTAAAAAAAAATCTTAAAATAAAAAAAATCCCTAACTAACACTAACGTTTTTTTTGGATGTAACTGGAATCACACATACAATTTATTTGGCCTTAGAAGGTACATTGTCTCTAATAAAGATGTATGTGACAGCCAGCATATTTTGCTGAGCTGTCATTATTTGTCAAGGTCTGGACTCAGTGTAGTATGTACTTTTAACTACCTACTTTTTTACAATTTGTAATCCTAGCTACAAGTACATAACATACAAAGGGTTTGAAAGAAATCTATTAGACATGAAAAGCAAATATGTATCTCTGAGGAGCGGAATGGGAAGTTAAATTGATTTGTCACTTTTTGTACGGTGTATTCGTATATTTTCAAGGGAACCAATTGTCGTGGATTGAGGACAAATAGAAATAAGAAGAGGTGGTATTTTGTTCCAATTAGACTACTCACTTAATCCAAATCACAATGTGTAAAAAAGTAAACCATTTTGGGTCAGGCGCGGATCCAGGGGGAACCCCCCTTTTTTTTAAACGATCGATGCATTTGAATGGGAACATTTAGTTCCCCCCTTTGTCCTGGGTTAGGAACCCCCCCTTTTTTAAATGGCTGGATCCGCCCCTGTGGGTCAAAGTACAGCTTCAACATAGAGCCTAAGCTCACATCTAACAACAATCTATAAAGGGCCTAAAATTGAATAGTGTTAAACAATTCAAAAATATTTTTGTAGATAATTGATTTCATGGAGTTGCCAAAGTCTGTATAAAAGCCCCTATGGAAAATTTCTATTTTCGTTGAACATTTAAGTCCGTGCTTGACATCAATTCCTATATGAAATCCACGAAAAATTGATATACCACAAGATATAAACACAGCTTCTGAACAGCTACACTGATATATATTAATCCTTCCCTTGGTAGAACAATTCTGTATCTTTTGTGATACTTAAGGATGGCTTTTAATTAAGTGAAATCTTAAAAATTAATTATTTCAAGAGTCTTGTACATTTGTTGTATGTGAGCACTGATGATGCAAGTATGATCTTTATTAGGACCTTTTTGAATCAGGTTTTATCATTGAATTTATAAAGATTAGATCAGCTGTCATGTGGTATTTCAACCATTCATCTTTAAGGGACGACATCAAAAGTTCAATGTAGGATAAAAAACTTAATTCACATAGTTTTTTCACTGACACCCCCACCCCCCTCTTAACTTAATTTGGGAAGAATTGACTTACCAATAGGGATATATGTAAAAATTGATTTTGGAATACAAAACTTGTAGAATTTTACCCCCAAACTATTTGATTTAAGTTTTTTATCCTACATCGATTTTTTTGATGTCGTCCCTAAACACATCCTTTAAGACACCTAGGCGTACTTGCTTTAAGATAGACTAGGTTTTGACCATGGTATTTTGTCATGGCCTTTGTCCTGTTTGTTGTGACAAACTCATCTAGAATTGTTTTTTTTTTTGCAAAGTTGATTTTCTGAACTTTTAAAAGCTATCCCTATTTGATAAAAGTCTAATGAGAGAGTATATTTTTTCCTGATTTTATCTAGTAATCAAAGCTAGCAAAATCCCTCCATCAAATTTCATAATTTAGCAGATTTTCAACCCAACAACTAAATCTTTAACTTGCTTAACTGATTTACAAGTTACTGTATGAATTAGATTTTTGTCACCTTAACAGTTCAAGATACAGATTTATGATTAAAAGTAAACTATAAATTTTGTTGTATTTGTTAAGAGTAGCAGATCAAAGGCTTGGATAAGCAAATAAAACTTGAAAAAATTAAACAGTATCAAAACTCAGCATGAGACCTCAAATGATTAACTTAAAAAACAAGTTTAGTGCATTGTCATGAACACTATGTATGATCTACATTTTATTCTATCAATTTAGTTGTTTACTAGCCTCCAATAAAATAAGACAAACTTAAAAAAAAAGAATGCATCAAAATAAGTATAGATAGGTTTAGCTAATTTATTATCAAAATTGTCTTTTTTGAAGGCCATAGCCACGAAGACTAAATTGATAACCAGTCGATTTTATTTCAGTGGCAGATCCAGAAATTTTCATAAGAGGGGGCCCGCTCCAGTCATGCTTCAATGATTCCCTATATGGTCAACCAAATTTCTCACCCCCTCTGGAAAAGACTAAGCTATATATAGAATATAGGAAAATATATGCCGTTACTAACTAAACAATAGCGCCTGATGATAATAAGCCTGACCGGTTTTGGTCCTTCGGTGATTCAGCCTCTGAAGAAGGTCCTTGAAGGACCGAAACCGGTCAGGCTTATTATCATCAGGCGCTATTGTTTAGTTAGTAACGGCATATATTTTCCTATATTCTATACATATTGCCTTCGCTATTACTACTTTACAATATGGCTTCCACTAGCGAGAATTCCCTTTTGGGTACCATTAGCAACATGAGCCTGGGCAACACCAGTAATGAAGCTTCACCTAGCACATCGGTGATTAATGTCCAAAAACCTCAGGAACAAAGACCACCTGGCGAACGTCAAAAAAGGAGACGATCAGGTGACATTGAAAACCAAAACCAACCTCAAAACAAGAAGGGTAGAGCTTTGGTTAGTAAAGACGCACTACAAGTGTATAAACAATTACGGAACACTACCACTAAGATTAATAAACTTGAACATCAACAAGAATTTCTTAGCAAGTGTCTTGACAAAAAAGTCATTCCACTAGGTCTCCAGCTAAAAATCCAACCAGGAATTGGCAAGACTGATATTCCGTTTATTGACAAGTGGAAATCAACTCTAGGACAATGTTCATTTGGACTTATGTCTCTCTTAGTGGATTACCTGGGCGGTCAAATTGCTGACCTAGAGGTTTCAAAATCCAAATTTCAGAAGGAAGTCGATAAGACCAGCAGACAAGATCAAAAAGAGATCGAACAAGCTATACTAGCTTGCCAACACAAGGTCAAATCAGCCGAACAAGAACGCTTGAATAACAAATTCAAGAACAGTACCAAATCACCTCAATCTGAAACTTATTTATCCACCAAAAGGCCTCAAAAGGGCCGATACAAACCTCGTCAACGTCAACAAGACAGGAGACGTCAACAAGACTCGAGACGTCAACAGGACCCGAGACGACAACAAAACTCGAAACGTCAAAAAGACACGAATTACCAGAGAGACAAGGGGTGGCAACCACAACGTCGGGGTCAACCACAACACCAGACAATGAACAATCAAGATACAACCCTGTCACTACTCAGAGACATTCTAATCAAAATGATCTAATTATCTTTAATAAAGAATTTGAAGATTATTTATCTAAACTTGTCATTAACCTTTCCGACTTGACCCTTTCTGCAGCGGCAAAATCGGCCCTACAGAAAGGCTTAAGCTTTGTTCCAACACAACTTGACCATGATATGTTACAAATCTACTCAGATTTCAAAACATTTTATCGTAGAGTCAAACTCAAACACCATTTCTTCGATGATTCTATGGACGACAATACACAAACCACTCCCCCTTTAGACTTCCAAGATAACTTAGCAAGGAAGTTTAGACAAAAGAGCAACTGGATTCCTAGTAAAGGAAAAGACGCTTTTGTAGATGCTTTTATTGAGGCTACCACTCTCTGGCTTTTAACCTCTAAACCTCGAAAGTGGGTTAAACAAAACCGCACCAAAATAGAAAGATTTATCCAAAAACAAACATATTGTTATAAAAAAAGCTGACAAAGGCTCAGCTATAGTAATATTAAACGCTGCAAATTACAATCAGATGGCGCTTACTCAACTCATGGATGAACGTTTCTATGTTGAAACTAGCACGAACCTCACCACATTTCACACTCTGAAAATCAACCAAACTTTACTTTCTTTACTTTCAAAAAATGAGATCAACCAAGACATCTACAATTTCCTACTGGTCGAAGAACCAAGAACACCACAATTCTATCTTCTACCAAAAATACACAAAACTTTTGTGAATGGTTCACCACCAGGCAGACCAATAATCAGTGGCAACAACGGTCCTACTGAAAAAATCAGTAGCTTTGTAGATGAACATATCAAACCATTTGTACCTCTTATAAAGTCTTATGTTAAAGACACCTAAGATCTAATGTATCAAAAATTTACCAGAAGGTACTATTTTAGCAACAATGGATGTAACCTTGTTATACACCAACATTCCAAACCAAGAGGGTTTGGTTTCCGTTGCCAAAAGCCTACATTCACACAAAGCGTCTTATCAAATATCCAACAAAGGACTATTAGAACTTCTTAAACTAGTCCTTCACTGCAACAATTTCACTTTTAACAATAGAACTTATCTACAAGTCGGTGGCACAGCCATGGGCACCAAAGTGGCTCCGTCTTTTGCTAATATCTTCATGGGACATCTAGAGGAGAAACTACTAAATGGATTCCCTCTTAAGCCATTCTTATACCTTAGGTTCATTGATGATATTTTCATTATTTGGACGCATGGTAAAGAATGGCTTAATAAATTCATACAACACATGAATTCTCAGCATAGAACAATCAAATTCACTGCTGAAATATCTGAAGAACAAGTGGTATTCTTAGACACTATCGTGAAATTCCGTAAAACGTTAGGCACAGTAGAGGTTGAA
Source organism: Mytilus edulis (assembly GCA_019925275.1). NCBI lineage: Eukaryota > Metazoa > Mollusca > Bivalvia > Mytilida > Mytilidae > Mytilus > Mytilus edulis. The sequence continues at coordinate 40,972,379 of CM034357.1, read as the reverse complement.
CTATATACCAAACCCACTGATACCCATTCGTACCTCCACTACGATTCGGAACATCCAATACCATGCAAAAAAGCTGAACCCTATGGGCAGTTCCTTCGGGTGAAAAGAAACTGCACAAATGATGCAGATTTTCGTAAACACTCGGCAACTTTGTTAAAATATTACAAATTCTGAGGCTATAATGAAACTCTTCTCAATACTAGCCTTATTAAAGCAGAAGCAAAAGACCGGAAAGCATTATTAAATCCAGTCAAAAAAGAAACCAAAAAAATGACAAGAATTCCACTAGTGTTGAGCTATACAAAAGCCAGTCCTAATCTAAGACAGATTATTGACACTACTTGGCCACTGTTGCATATCAAAGAAACAACCAAACAGATTTTTAGTGAACAACCTCTCTTTGCCTACAAAAGAAATAAAAACCTCAAAGATATTCTAGTTAGAGCGTCATTCCAATATCCGCCCATCACACCGGGGACATCTGGTATCAGTACACTAAATAAGTTGACCAAATGCAGCAACGACGAATGTAGCTATTGCCCTTGGATCAATTTCCGAAGGTCTTTCACAAGCACATTCACAGAACGCAAATACAGAAAAAATTATATTGGGGACTACAACACACCTAATATTATTTACATGATTACATGCAAGTCTTGTAAACAACAATATGTTGGCAAAAGCAAACGTCCATTCAAAGCTCGACTCGGCGAACATCTCCGATATGTTAAAAATAAGTCATTGGAGCCCACTGGTAAACATTTCAACCAGACAGGGCACAACATCCACCATATGTCTTTCGAAATCATCGAAGTCCTCTGGAACGATCCTAATGACCACACGTCAGACGTCCTTAGGAGTAAAAGAGAGGATTATTGGATCCTCCAACTCAGAGCGCTAAAACCCATTGGAATCAACAGTTTAGAGACTTCCAAATTTCAGTACACCACTCACTCTATTCTCTACGACTAAGCTATATATAGTTAGGGTATTATAAACTGAGGAACTAAGCCATTACTTAGGCTTTTACAATGTATTTTGCGTTCTAACCTTTAACTTACATTTTGTACTATAAGATATCCTATAAATTTAAAAGCTTGAAATAGTTTGATGTGACTGGCATAATATTTATAATTAGCTAGTGATACCATCCTTTTCACATTGGTGGTCATGTGTCAGGACATATAATTGTATTACAGCTTTTTGAAAGGTGACACACTTGATAAAAATCTTGATTGACAATTTGAGTGACACTGTACTGAGTGCACTTATATCCTTCTCTAGACGCAACCCAGTTTCTGTAAGAGATGATGGTTGGTAAAACAGGAGGACCAGGGGAATTGAAAAGGGTTTTAAGATAAAGGGGACAACAAAAAGTGACAAAAAATATCATTAAAAGAAATTTTGATCTATTGTGTAGAAAATTCTAAGGAAGCCATAAGACAGCAACTGAGCAACACAATAGAACATAAAAAAACTCGACTACTTGAAACTGAATTGAAATGGATGGCTGAGAATATATCATATCTTAATCATAAGAGACTTATAAAGTAGTGATTTTCGTGAGAGCCTGATTTTCACTGTTCTGGCAATTAAGATATATGTTTACCTTAGCCATCTTTATAAGTATTTGGTTTTCAAGAAACTAGACCTTGTTTAAGGGAAATAATTACAAAAAAAATCACTGGTACGCTTGTGTCAACTTATAAATTTCATGAATATATTTCAAGTTTACTTTTAACACAGATTTTTCAAATTCTGTATCACATGTAAGTCCTAATTAATCAGTCCCTGCCCGTAATCAAACTATCCTACTTGTAAGGGCCATAAGTTCTAACACACTAAATATATATAATAGATGTGATAATACGCCAATCAGACATCTCTCCATCCAAGTCATAATTTGTAAAAGTACACCATTATAGGTCAAAGTATGGTCTTAAACATGGAGCCTTGGTTTACACTGAGCAGAAAGCTATAAAGGGCTCCAAAAAATTACTAGTGTAAAACAATTCAAACAGGAAAACAAACGGTCTAATGTATATAAAAAAACAAGAGTTTAAGTTTCTTTATAACAAGTAATCTCCCTTGACCTAGGTCTATCAAGTTCAGTAGAGGTATTTGTTATGCAATTGTATAAGCATTGGCACATCTTATTTAAATGGAGATTTTTTATACCCGAGCTTTAAAAAAAGGGGGGTATACTGTTTCAGGATTTATATAAGTCAGTTATACTGTGTGATGTGTTTTCAGATTCATCACTCAACAACTTCATTTAGGCAGGGGGTATCATCAGTGATCAGAAGCTCTCAATTTAACTTGTCATAACCCTGCTGCCATTATAAGTAATGTTCCATTGCTTAGATAGCATGTTAAAAATGCTGCCATTTAAAGTACACTATCAATATTACGTCATCTGTTTCAACAGTTTATTTTTAACGAACAATAGAATTTCACAAAAATTGAACTAAGTGTTTCTTGCATGTCTTGTTAAATAATGAAACCTGCACTTTATAATTTATAGCTCCTATTCAAACAAGTTAAAAGTGTTATTCTATGTTAAAGTCACCATGACACAAAATCTAGGGTAATTTATTTTCACAAGTCTAAAAATGATTTATCGCCTGTTGTGAGCCTTATCTTATATGGTTAAAATTATATTTTTGTATAATATATATGTCAAGGATTTTTACAATAGAAGCGATCAAATCTTATTTTTATCAGTTCAATTTAAAAAAAAAATTCTCAAGATTGTTTGTTAATGTGAAGGATCTATTTAAATCATGTCAACTTTAGGAATTGTCTGTATTAGGACTTCAATTGTCTTTGAAATTTGATCTCCTTATATTCGACATAGTTCTGATATAGATCTTTTTGCTATGTTAGGACTCTTTGACAAAAACACTTCAGACTTTTAAATTTTATGTTTTGAATTATAATTTTGGCACACTAATTGTTATCTATCATATGTACATATTTGACAGAAAACATCAAGCCCACATTTGTTGACTAATGTTTTATCCAAAATATTTAGTAAGCTTTTTTTAGTCTTCACCTGGGATCATGATAATATTTTGTCCAAAATATTAGTATGATACTATATTTCGGTAACACCTGATAAAATGATTCATGGACTACACCTTAAATTTATCTAGTCAAAAATTTATATACTGACAGATACCACTTAAAACAAACATGACAAAGGTAATAGACATACCCAATTTTTTTCACCAGAAAATATATTATTTATCATTTAAACTCTGGAAAAAACCAACAGTTTTCATAAATAGAAATGTTCTTTTATTGTAAAATCATAATGTGTTAATGCAGCTGTGTTAGTGCCACTGGTAACATTACTGTACACCGACTTTAGAAGTTTTAGTGTCAACTTGTCTGTTAGTCTGCCCAACAACAAGTTTTGTCCAACTCTTCTCAGAAATTTATAAACAGAATTACTTCATATATAGTATGCAGCTTGACAGTGACTTAAGGTTGTAACTTGTGAGCACTTTTCAAATCTGTAAGATACCTTGTTCCTGTTTTCCATTTCTTTGAAATACAAATAAGTGATTGCTTAGTATAATAACATGTGAATGCTTGTTTCGTCCACCTTTATACATGACCATGCGCAACTGCACATATTTTTGATATTCCATTGAATGTTCGTTTTTACCTTATTAAATTTCCTACCAAATGTCAAAATAATAATTTTATTGATAATATTTTTTTTTTCATAATTTAACTATCTCAAAAATATAATTTAAGTGGTTGATTTAAAAAAAATATGATGACAAGTTATTTGCCAAAAAATTAACATTTGGTATTTTGTTCAGGTTTATCACCTATTTTGAAAAGGGCAGTTAAAAACACATCCACATTTGACCAGTTGTGTCCAGCATGTAAAAATAGCAAAGTCATCATAATGGATTGGTGAAAATACTAGATTTAACCTGTCTTTAGGGATTAACTTTGTTTTCCTTATTTATGTAAAACCTTCTATTGAATTGATAATTTGTATTGTCCAGTTTTACAATTGACCGATTTTTTTGGATAAATTAAATGTCTAGTTCACTCACAGTACTAGGTGTTATTGCGTAATGTTTGTCATCCGTTATTTTGTTGACTTAAATTGTGGAAAGCTTATTATCCCTGATTATTTACTTAATTGAGAGGGTTTTTGTGGTAAACAGACAGGTACTATTATACCAGTGCTGGTCAAGGGTCAAGGTTAAAAAAAAATCCACTAGCCCAGGAAACTGGATTTGACTCGGTGAGGCTAAAATGACCATATTCAATCAGGAGTTAAGTTGAGCAGTTTGCTGTTTTGAATTGCTTAAACAGTTAAAGTAAATTTTGAAAAAAATGAATTTTGTGCAATAAATGATCTCTGCACTCAATATTACCCTTTCAACAACTCTTTAATTTTTGTTAAGAATTTATAAAATAGTGTGTGCCATAGTTGAACTGTTTTTTTTTTCTGCAGCAGTCCCTAAAAGTCCCTAAAAGACTCTCTGGATACATTTTATGTTTTTTTTCTTCTTCTTTTTTTGTAGGTCTTTTACTTTTTAAGGCAATAATTATAATAAAGTAAAGACCTACAAAAAAAAGCCGTACATTTTCAACCTTAAAATTCAACATTGTTTACAAGAAAGATAGACAGACTCTAAAAATACACAATATGAACACAAAAATAGGTCTGTTATATGTTAATAAGACAACATCACAACAACAAAATAATACCAGAAAACAGAAATAAATATTTTCATGAATTTAGTCTGACATTGCAATGCTCTTGCCAAATCTTTCTGTCAAAAGTATGTACAGTCTTGGAGCACACATGTACTGAGAACCATGATAAAAATCAGATTGGGATCCCCTTCACCATTAAGAATTGGTAGCCATGAAAAGAAATGAAGCCACATTAACATTAACAAAGAAGGCCAAGAACAGCTTTTCAAATGCTTTATTTATTCCAGCCATGTAATTTAAATGCTGAGGTACTTTTTGCCAGTTTAAGATTATTAATTTTTTCGTCACTCCACCGTTTTAAATTGAAGCTCAAAGTACATTTACAGCAATGATAAAAACCACATTTCATTTAGCAAATTTGTTGATGACAGTTTTGCATTAGAACCTTGTTTTCAACAAAGCCCTATATGTTTAATTTTACATGTAGATTTTTGAAATCTCATACTTAGTGAAACTTTTTTGAGAATTGAAATAATGCTGTTTTGGCTTTTTCTTTATCTCTGTAAAAAACTATATTTAATGTTAAATAACATAATCTTGCTCTTGAATGAGAAATTATATACTTGGAGCTTGAATGCCTTATACATAATGAACTACCGACAAGATACTCTTATTTCAACTATTTCTGTACTGCAGTCTATATATCAGACATTATAACCCTTGAAATGTCTCAAAATAGCAAAAAGCTTTCCAAATGATTATGTTAGTTTGCTAAAAGCTACTGCCTAATCAAGTTTAATTTCACTGATTTAGAACTTTATATCCCTAGAATTGTCTCAAAATGGTCAAATTAATGGAATCAAATAATAATGGTTATTAACTGTGACCTACTATCTAAGGATCTTATATTAGGATTTAATCTTTTTTTGCCTTTCTAATTGGTTCAATGCCTTTTAGAAAGCATCTTTTAGCTTTCTTTTCTGTGTAAGCAACTTTTAGCTTGCCAACTTGTTATATATATATGGCTTCATAGAACAAAAAACAATGGGAAGGCAGTAACAATTTTATTCCTTTATAAATTTTTTTTTAGCTAATTAAATATTTATTTTAGAATTGTATTTTTTTATTTAGAAGTTAATGAGAACCTTAAGTTATCATTTAACTGAAACAAAATCACAGTTGTCATAGAGTAGTGACATAGGCGGATCGGCCCGATCCAGGGGGGCCTTGGGGGACTGCCCCCCCCTTTTGTTTGAAAAATTTGGTTGATTATATAGGGAATCACTGAAGCATGACTGGAGAGGGGCCCCCCTTAGGCCAGTCAGTGGGTCCAGACTTATGAAAAGATCTGGGTCCGCCACTGAGGGTGAGGATAAACAGATAATGTTGTGATCTTATAATTAATTTTAAGACAAACTTAAAAAGTGCGCTTAAACCAGTTAACTTATTTGCACTGAAATCTTTCCTCTTAAAACTTCACCGATTTGTTTTTTTCCCCTGGATATTGATAATTGTATAAGCTATAAGGGAAGGTGTTCAGTACTCGGACACGATGGTCTCAACTTATAAGTGCTTATTAAAATGTTTACAATAAATTGATTGTATTACCAATCCTATGGAATATTTCTGGTTTACGTAAAGTACATGTATCGCCTGATCTTAAAACCTTTATCGTAGATTATTAGTCTATATTGTCTTTTATACTTATATATTATAGGTATTGGTGTTAGTAAAGTATATTTCTTTAAATCTTTGCCAAAGTATTTTTGAATTAAATTTAACCCAGTATAGATCATACGATTATATAGGGCATGTGGGTTGAAAATTAGAATTTAAAAAAGCAGGTTGTTATGAAAGCTTTATTTACTAATGTACATGATAAAAAAGTGATAGAAATTTAAAAAGATTTCAAACTGCTTTTAAAAAAAAAAGTAAATGAAAAAAGTTTAATCACTATCTTATATCATTTTTTGCCCTGATAAGTTTATTGTATGCACTGTATAGCTAAGAAAAAAATTTAAACAATACAATGACAATTGTTTTTTAAAATCAAGGGTCAGGGATTCTTGTCAGGTGTTAAGATTTAAAGTACAGTTGTATTGTATGATCTTGTATAATTTTGCCATGGGTGCCAATAATATCTAAGAAGTAATAATAAATAACATAGTACTAATCTTAATGGAAAATTCTTTCAAGGATGGAGCACCTTATTATAATTTGCATAAACTTAAATAAAAACATTGTATAACAGACTAGGTTTTTACTTTTTGATGCCAAAATGCAAAGTGAGCTATTGCCAGTTTTACCTCAGCCAGTGTTGATGTCTGTCATCTTAAACTTTTGATTTTTTCTCTCTCACTCGAAGTACAATACCAATTTCGAGCAAATTAAAAAAAAAAAAGAACTTAAAGGTACCATGAGTGGTGTAATGCATACTTACTATTTGCAACAAAATTATCAGACATTTTTTAAGGAGTTGTTGCCCTCTATGTACAAGTTTTGTGTATCTGTCTGTTTTCTTAAACTCTGTAATAAGGAGGCAGAAACTGTACATAGGATGAGCATATTGACACCTTCTAAAATGTAAAAATCACTGAAACCGATGAAAACACATGAAGGAGTTATTGCCCTTATATAATTGTTTTTTGGCAATTATTTCAAAAACTATAACAGATATGAACAAACTGTAAACAGTAAAACTGATCATCAATAAAGGAGCTTAGAGCTACAAAAATGTTAATCAATATGACTGAAACCATGACTTTTGTCTAATTTTTGTGTGTTTTCGAACTTTTCAAGAATAATCATCCTCTTTTATTTATGGACTCTATGCAAAAATATACCGCTTACTTGTATAATTTAGAGTTAAGGAGAGGAAGAAAAACATTCCTAAAAGACACAAAATAACTAAATTTATAATGTACATTTTCAATTCATTTTAAATCTAGATCTTGGTTAATGATTACCTAGGTTTACTAATTATTATATAGTGGCAAATGTCCAGTAGTTCTATTAACCTAATGAATGAGTATTTACATTTATGTAGCTTTCACACTCTGATTAAACTGTATAAAGAGTGGGGTAAATATGTAGGAGGATTGCCAATTGAACATATTGACCACAAGATTATATTAAATGCCGATTGTTGTGGTCAACGTCATGTACACTGAAGCTATGTTTACATATATGTTAGAGTTCAATATTCAGTGGAAAAATATATTGTCAGAGTTGATTAATACAATAATCCTCTGAGAGAATTAATTGCTGGTCAGAAAATTTTTCCATATTCTTGTACCTACAAAATCTGTTTTATTGTTTTAACAGTACAAATGCAGTCAGTTTTTAAAATTTTATAAATGGAATCTTCATGTTACTCTAAAAAGACTAAGCTTTCTCCTGCATTTCTAAGATTTGCTCTGCATTCTTTATATATGCAAGAGGGCACATCATCTGTGGACACAAAGTCACACATTCCCCATTTATTTGTACAGTGAAATACTCATTTGTTATGAGTAATATGAAAACTATATTTGGTATATTGGTTCTTTGCAACATCTACATGCCTGTCAGGTTCACATGACCTTGACCTCATTTTATGGATCCATCATCAAGGTTAAATTTATGGGGTCAAATCCATATCTTAGATACTAAAAGCATAAGGTCAACCATATTTGGTGTATTGAATGACTGTAAGACATACATGTCTGTCTGATAGGGTTCATATGACCTTGACCTTATTTTCCTGGTTCATTAGTCAATGTTAAGATCTTGTGGTTTGATCGGTTTCCTTGGAAGCCAGAATATAATCATTCATTAAAATTGTAAAGACGAACAGAGCCTTATAAAGCAAACAATGATCCTCACTACGTAATTTTATTGTATAATTTCATAAAAGACAAATTATAGTAACATTTCATGACTTATCTCCCCTCTATTGGTAATTTACAGTGCATTCTATACAACTATGTTTTACCTCTTATTTTAAGCATGTTTTCTAACATCCACTATATTAATCTGACTTCAGGTATTTATATCTCATTTCACTGTATTTCTAGAAAAAGTTTGTCAGGAAACCATTCATAGAGAAACATTTTTTCAACCAATGAGATCATTTGATACAAATTATATAACATGCTATATCAACAAGGAAGCTGATAAAAAATTACCAATATTTCAATGTAATTACTTGTTTACTAGGAAACTCAGTCTTATTAAAACTAATAAAAGTATTATACTAAAATAGCAATCCACTCTTTGATAATCAATTCTTTATGTCATCATATTATATTTGATACATGATTGACTTTGATGGTTGTAAATTCCCTGGATATTACTGGGTTTTTGCTCAATAAAAGTGTCAGGCTTCACTGCTTTATTCTGTAAAATAGTGTTTATGGTGATAATTAGGTAACGGAGGAATCTAAATATAGGATTTCCAGAAATTGAAATAACATTTTTATCATACAATGAACTATACTGCATTTTGTAAAATGAAAACGTAGAAGTATTTATAAAATTCAATTATTTAATGTCTTGCAGAAAGAAAGAAAAAGAAAATTAAAGTATGGAAGATAATTGAATTTTGATGAGCAGTCGACATTGAATTTGATTAATGAGTTATCTCCCTTTATGGTTTCCTTAACTAGAAGTGGGGAGATAACTCACTTGTTTCTATGACATTCCATTATGTGATATTGATTGTTCTTTTACCTATGCATTAGCCCTTTCATATTGTCCTGAACATGCACAAAATGTTTTCCACTAGGTGTTTAGCAGCCAACAATCAATTAAAAAACCTTTAATATCCCCAATCATAAATCAAGCTTCCAACTCTCTCAAGCACACGATACACTGCCAAGCTATGCCTAAGGTTGAAATAATATATGAAAGCATACCCAATTTTTTGTAGGCAATCACAATCTAAAATAAAGAAGAAATAAATAAGATATTTTATGATTGAATTTCTTGACCTAATTGATACATAAATACATACCTATAGTACATTGAAAATTAAAGGCTTCCCTATTCTTTTGTTGACCTCATTTGCATTGTTACATTGATTTCTTTAGGTTAAACAAAAAGATCAATTTCAAATATACTGATTTAGTTTAATACTAAATATATTTAGTCAAATCATTACAGTGACCCAATTTAAGTCAGCTGAGGTTGAATAACACTAATCAATAGGACATTTTAGCATCAAAGTAAATCCCATTTTAGCCCTAGACTTAAATACAGCAATTGAGCAAAATTTCTAAAACTTTGAAAAATTGACCATTTTACAAGCTGAAATATATGAACATGAAAATGCAGCCTTTCAATACTTTGCAATAGACCATTCATTTCCATATATTACCGACTTTTGACTCTAGAATTATTTTTCTCTCTCGACAGGACTATTGATCTAGATAATTTAAGAAATAGATATATATTTTTCACTTATCTTTAACTGTAGCCCAACATCAATTATGCAGGCATATTATTTCTATGTCTTTTAAGTGTTTCTTTATTTTTTGCCTATTTAAGGCGGTAGACCTATGTTAAGGGAAATAACTCTTAAAATCATCAGTACGTTTTTGTCAACCATTTTCATAAACATATTCTAAGCTTCTAGGTTACATAGATTATTTTCAATCTGTTTCAGGTAAATGCTTAAAATATATTGATGAAACTTGACTTGTACAAACGCATCACTGATTTAAGGAGTTATCTCCCTTCACCAAGGTCTACCCCCTTAATATTAATTAAATATTTTCAATTTTGAAGAGAAAATATTAATTTTCATAATAAACCTTATATATGTTCTTTTAGTAAATTTCCAAGGTCTAACTTTTTCAAAAAATCTTTAAGTCTGAATAAAACAATAAAAAAAATATTGAAAAGCCACTGTTCACTAGTTTTAATACTTTTTATTTTAACTTAATGGAAATATTAAATATTATGACTTTATTATTTCTTAGTTATGAGAGGTCAAACCATAAAGCCATATATTTATTACAAACTTAACAACCTTAAGTAACCTTGGTCAAAATTTTATGAATTGGTCACACATATTGTACAATTTACAAGAATATTTATTGCAATATTGTTATTGTGTGTGGTATGGCCTCCTGTGAAGTTTCAATAAAATCTGACACATAAAATAATGATTTACTCTAAGAGGATTCTCTTTGATACTGACCATTGTGACTTTATTGGGCTGTTTTTACATTGGACAGTAAAGGGAAATGTCTCCATAAACCACCTTACCTTGATACAGGTACTTTGTCACAAGGACAGATATATAGTCATTGAATATTATTAGTACCTAGTCAACTTGGTGCAAGTTCTTTGGCTGAATTACTGTGAATTTTTCATGCATTTATTTTAATTATTATGACAATTTTTGAACATTTGACAAAAATGTGAGATAAATATTTTCAATTCAAAGCAATGTTGCATACACATAGTGCCAATTTAGTTTTTTTTGCAGTACCTTTTCCAATGGAATTTTGGCAATCATGAAAACCTACCAAAAATAAGATTTGCTTCACAGGAAGTGATGTGGTTTTTATTTTTGTTTTGTTTTGTATGATTTATTTTGTAATTTTTAAATTTTATAAATTTATCAGTCAGTAAGGAAGAATTTTTTTTATTATCTAATCATGTCAGTTTGATATTATTTCATTCATGGTCAATAGTTTTATTTTGCAAAAGACCAAAATTGCAAAGTCAAGTATCTGTAATAAATCTGACAGAATCTGAGGGACTTGAGTCATTTTCCAAAATTATATCTTTAGTAATCTTGTTGTCAACTTGACCATATTTTTGGGTGACTCAGGAGTGACAAATCGAATGCTATTGTTAGACAGTCACTAAGGCTTTCTCTAAAGCATGTGCATACTTTTCATGTTATGAAGGACATCAACTTAAAAATTCGTTGGATGCACATTTAAAATAAAATTTAGTTCCCAGACTGTTGAAAAAAAGCAAAGATTACTCCAAAATGAACTTATAAGCCTCTTGGTTTTCACAGCAAATAATAGATTTCAAATTTCTAATCAAAATTTTATATTCTATTACAAAGAAAAATGACAAAAATTGCTATATATGGATAACTGATATTGCGTTGTTTTAACACTATGTGGGGCTATTGGAATTAAAGATATTAGCAGCTAGTCTGACCTGTCTGCACTGGAAAAAATGTTGGAAATCAGACCAAGATAACTCACTTTTTAAAACATTTAGTGTCTATGAAAGATATCTGATATTTTGTATGTAATATCAATACATCCATGCGCCTGGCTGTGAGCAGCTTTCAGAATATCATCGATATGCTAGCTCTGTCTATGCAGTTATTCTACAGTGTTTTTTAGTGGTTTTGGTTACTCACTCAGGAGATTATATTTTAAACATCAAAGTGCATGGGGTGCTGACAGATTAAAATTTTGGACCTCCTGCTTTGTGTTGTACAAACAGGGCATCAGACTTGTCTTTCAATTGTTACATTATTTGTTTGTGATAAAATGCTTGCACAAATATGATTTGTGTTAAATAAGCATTAAAATATACAAATTAGTGACGAAAAGTTTTGAAATTTAATATCTGGTGATGAAAAGTTTTAAAACTAAATTATCTGGTGATGAAAAATTGGACAAATAAAATTTTATTTATCCTTTGATTTTGAATGATGTGCAAGTTTCAAGGTGAAGAGAGATTGACAAGGTCAAGGTTCTGGTGTGTTTGAAATTGATTGATCAGGGTTTATATATCTGTGTTAATTGACATGCAATATCATAAATTGCATAATAAAATTGTCCTATGTGAAAGAACATCTGCTGTGCAGAAAGATAGATTGTTACCCATGGTATCAAAAATAATAATAAGCTGACCTACGTAAACAGTAAAGCTGACCCTAGGAATAAGAATTATATTTTTTGTTCCAATCAAGGGTATTTGATGTGCAGAATCTTAGTTGTACAGTATATAATTTGCAGGGGTGGATCCAGGTCCAATCATGTTTTAGTGATTCACAATATTATCAACTAAATTTTCCCACAAAAGTCCCCCCTAAACTTCATATATTTATGCTTAAAAATATATTTACTAATTTAACTTACATAAATACTATATTCATTGAAAATATTATGTAGGTCTGAATAACCTCTTTCAAACCCCTGGGGTGCTGTGATTCTAGTGGGGTTTTTTATCCCCCCAGGGTATCATCATTCTAAACACTTGAGTTTTTTCTTACCCCAGGCATTTGCACACCTTTTTGGGAAATTATTGCTTTTCAAAAACACTTTATAATTAATTTTGTCTTCCAACTGTTTTGATTTCTGCCAATGATTATTCTTTGATGAAACAGGTGTGTGGTATACTAAATTACAAGCCTGTTGTCTTTGATAAGTTCTTCAATGGTTGCTTTACATGTTTAGAAAGACCACAAAGAATAAACTAAATAATTAACACCTCAATTTTCATACACAATGCCTTCTACTTTATTTCAAATATATGTTATTTAATGCTTTAAGTTTTGATAATTACATTTTATCTTTATGTTAAATGCTAGTATCCTTTAATAAAGTCAAAGCCTGGTTTGAAAAAATATTCTTTATAATTTTTCTATACTCAAATTTGCTGCAACTCAATGCATTTTTGAATAATTATGAAAATGTCTTTCAGAGTTTTATCTGATTGTATGAATTTGCTGTCTTACTGAAAGCTATGCTCTCTAAAGGGTAGCAAAACAGAACAGATAAGATTTCATTCAGGTTAAATTTGAAGACAGCTCAGAAGACAGGTCTTTTGAATTAAATTGGCAGATAATATTTAAGTTATTATACTTTCGACATGTGTAACAAATGAAATATTGAATATGATTTCGAAAGAAATTAAGTTATTTAATAATTAGAACTTTAAGTGCAGGCCCAGGAGTGAATTAACAAGTGACCCAAATGTATACAAAATGACACCTTAATATAGACTTAAGTCAGTCTGCTTAAGTAACACATTTCAATGAGGTTCTTAACTGCTCTACCAGATTTGTCGAGGGTCCAATAAAATTTCTATTTTGTTGGAAATTGATGATGTAAGTTATGTCTATGCATGGTTTTGAGAATGAAATTACATTTCATTTTTTTCTTTGCAGGAAAGAGAAAATATAACACTGCCAAAACCTTCCACTTTGGGACCAAGTTGCTTCATACCAAATAGTTCTGTGAGTCTATACAAATTCAATAATGATTACTTGCTGGTTGTCTATCATATTATGTTCACTGACAATGCAGTACGAGAGACAATTTTCTATAATTTAAAATGAATAGGCCTTTCCCCTGTGTTCCCAGAGACCACCGAGAGTTGAAAGACCACTATTTGTTTGTTTAAAATTAGACTTTAGTATAAGACATTTTTGCTTCTGTACAATATGAATTAAGAATGAAAATGGGGAATGTGTCAAAGAGACCACAACCTGACCAATTAGAGCAAAAAACAGCCCAAGGCCACCAATGGGATTTATAAGTATGAACCAAAATATGAATTTACACAAATAATGTTATCACAATAAAAAATTACAAACACTGTAACCATATATTGCCTTCAAATAAGCTAGAAAAGACTTACTAACACTAAGATAAGTTGGTTTACAGTAAACATATTCAAGTCAAATAATGTAACACATTTATTGAGAAAAGCCAAACATTAATAGATTTCTACTTACTGCACTGATTTACAGAGTTCAAAGAACTGCATCGAATTGCATAATTTCATATTCTGCAGACTACATGTATAAATTTTGACCAATCAGCAGAACCATAAAATATTATCAGAAGTTAATTGAGATCTATATCCTTTTTCCTTATATTAATATAACATGTACTGACAAAACTAGTAAAAACGGCTGAAATAAATATGGAAATGAAAAGGTATATGGTACATGTGTGTTCAAATTACTAAACTTGAACTAAACAAATTTCAATAAAACTTTGCTTAGGTTTTAACCACAGTTTCTCTCAAAGTGCTCAACTTCAGATTTTGTGATAAAATTAACCAAGTTTCAAGTTAAATAATAACTAAAGAAAAAGTTTTTGTTAAGATTAAATACTTGTCAAATTTGTTAATGGTATACTATTTTGAGAATATTTGCCCAAAGGCAAAGGACTTTTAGATTCTATCTCAGCCATCAACACTTAAACATTTAGAAAGAATTATCTATGTGTGATATCAAATTGTCATATCTGGGACATTCTACTTGTTGAGATTGAACAGACTCAAAGGTCTAACAGTTTCATTCTGACCCCCCCCCCCTTTCCCCCCAAAAAAAAAATGTATATAGATTTAAGACAATATTAAAATAATCTATGAAAATATATGAAAAATTATAAAAGCATATATGTCAATGACCATTGGCTAGTTAGATAGTTTCAATCTTTATCCCGCCTACCCCTGAAAAAAAAGAAGGAAAATAGATTTAAGGCAATGTTTTAATAATCTATGAAAATCTATGGAAAATTGTATAATCATATGTCCATGACCATTCGCTAGTTAGATATCAATCTTTCTTATATGTAATACACAGTTTTTGCTCATAAACATGTCATTTTTAGCCTAAGGTTATCTTTTTGTATCTGATGACCGCTATAAAAAAATGTGCAAGCTTGCAATTTGATTTGCCCCATGTCTATGGTTAATGTCTTTGTCAAAAACTGTTAAGATTTAACCAGATACATATAAATTGACCATAAAGAGGTTATAATGATCAGGATTACTTATGTATGTACATAGTTACATATGTAATGTTTCAGGCATTAATGTTGGGTAGATGTGGGGGTGGGAAACACTAGCTTTTAATGATATTATGTTTCTTTTGTTAATTTGATACAATAATAGTGAAATATTGTATAATGGTTAATGCCATCTATTATATTTGGGTACAGAATTTCACTTTTAATAAGATGACATTTGATTATCTAGATTTGTAGTGAATGTTCAAATATTGCAAAATCTATTGGACATGTTTGGTTAAATACTATTTAGAGATGGGATTCAGGGCCTAAATAACTCTTATTTGGGGTGGTCATTAGTGGCTGCATTATATCAAGACAAAATGTCTGCACCAACTTCATATAATATAAAAAAGAAGATGTGGTATGATTGCCAATGAGACAACTCTTCACAAGAGACCAAATGACACATAATACACTTTTATAGAGATACATGTAAATCTAAATATTTGCTTTCAGTTTTATAAGTACTTCTTACATATGTAGTTAAAACTCTTTTTAAGGTTTGGAATACAAACAAATACCAACTTTCCCAAAACAAATTCTGTGTTAATTCAGTTCTTTGTCAACATTTTACAATGCCAAAGTTAGTCCATTATACATGTAAGTCCTCTATCATGACTTTTATACTTTAAAGACAGTTATCAATGCTAAGTTTATTCTCTTAAATATCAGGATTTCCTATATATTTATTATTTTACAAATACTGAATTTTATTCCTCATTATAATTAATGAATCTTGTTGCAAATCTGAAAATGGGACTGTTTCTGATGTAAATTGGAAGGTTAAGTCTATGTAGTAACAGATAACACAGTTTTTATTTTATTTTTGTCTTTTTAGACATAACAAGGCTGTATCAAAGGATGTTTAGTTTTGTTTCACAACATGTCTAGCATGCTATAAAGGTTCTCTGGAGAAATTACCTTAATGTCTAAGTCTGGCTAGTTTTGGCATTTGTGAGATCATTGTTCCAGATAGGTTTATTCCATACTGGTCATATAACCTTAAATAAAGTTGCCATATTACAATAGACCTATTTTTATTAAGGTGTCACTCGTTAAGGACTTCGACTTCCAATAATACTTGATATATCTTGACAATTTTTTTGTATTTGTGGCCTGAAGGATGCACGCTACTCTTGTTTTTGGATTTTTGTCAGATATTTGGAATCCCTTGGTTTTATCCATGTAGTACTTGTGCCTTTAGAAATTTGTTTACCCCCGCTTTGAAAAAGGGGGTATACTGTTTTACCTCCATCCGTCAGTCAGTCTATCCGTCCCATGAATATTTTTCGTCACATTTTTCTCAGGAACTACAATACAAGGATTTCTGAAATTGGGTTTCAAGGTTAATGTAAGTCTGATATACCGTGTGATGCGTTTTTAGATTCATCACTCGACAACTTCCTGTTTACTGAACACTTGTCTGATTTAAGACATGAGAGCCAAGTTGAAAATTTTCGTCACATTTTTCTCAGGAACTACAATACAAGGATTTCTGAAATTTGGTTTCAAGGTTTATATAAGTCTGATATACCGTATGATGCTTTTTCAAATTCATCACTCAACAACTTCCTGTTTACCAAACACTTGCATATTTTTACACTATTAATATTATCCACTTGCGGCGTGGGTATCATCGTGGCAGTTTCACTTGTTTTCCCTGCTAGCCCCTACTTTTCTTTCCATATTTGATTATATATAGATTAAAAATTTGAAAATGTTATAAAATACTTTTTATTTTTATGACCCATTTATGGGCATTGTATATGTTTTCTGGTCTGTGCGTCCGATCATCTGTCCGTTTGTTCGTCCGTCTGTTCGTCTGTCCCATTTCAGGTTAAAGTTTTGGTTCAAGTTTTTGGTCAAGGTTGTTTCTGATGAAGTTGAGGTCCGATCAACTTGAAACTTAGTAAACATGTTCCCTATGATATGATCTTTCTAATTATAATGCCAAGTTAGAGATTTTATCCCATTTTCACGCTCCACTGAACATAGAAAATGATAGTGTGGATGGGGCATCCGTAAAGTTTTGGTTATAGACCTATTTTATTAAGGTGTCCTCGATAAGGACTTGACTTCCAATGATACTTGAATATCTTGACAAATTTGTTTTTTGGTCTCCGGATCATGCATGCTACTTTTTTTGGATTTTGCCAGATATTTGGAATTCCTTGTTTTATCCATGTAGTGCTTTAGAAATGTTTTTCCTTTCTAACCTCTACTTTTCTTTCCATATTTGATTAAATATAGATTAGAAAGCCACATTGGATAAATTCCTTGTTATTTTTTCTTATTTTTTCAGGAAAAAGTGTGCCAATGTTAAATGTATGAAAAGTCCAGAGAGAATTATTTCCCGTCAATTTACTTTTAAGGATCTTTGAAAAGATGCACTTGGACCCTTCTTGTTTTTTGCAATGTGTTTTAAAAGCTTGTTATTTTGAAACAGAGCAGCTTAACATCCTTAAATTCTGTTGTTGATAACTATCCCTTAATCTCCTTTTATTAACTTAAAAATTAAACTCAAGGTTCCAGTTCTGTGATGCCAGAGTTAACGTAGATAAATATACCCATTTTCCAATGCACTACATGGGTTCAGTTGCTCTCCTATGTTTTGCATCATAAAACGTTCCTGTCAAAGAACAATCTAAACAATTCCTTTGAATGTCAGCAGCAAGCATTCAGAATTAGCACTAACTGAATGAATGTATATCATTGCATGTACAAGACATATAAACTCTCAGAATAATCACATTTGACATTTTTACAGTTTCGGAAATGGAAAACATATTGCTGATGTTAAAAGTATAGATATATAAGAGGTAGTATTAAGTGTAATCACACTAATATTATATCATGGTGACAACAGTTATGTAATTTCTCTAGATATATGTACTTGTACTGGCAAAGTCCTGACATTTCCTTTACAACCGAGGGCAGATGAATTGTTTTGTTAATGTTTGTTTACACCAATCTTGAAAATGTCTTTCAAAATACAATGTAAGCATACAGATACATGTTGCATAACAGGAATGGTGTAAAATGATATCCTTGTTATATTTATGGCCTCAGAACACAATTATTCTTCCCCTTGGCTACAATGCATTTTTTAGTTAAAGTCAAATTGAATTAAAAAATTTGCACCGCCACAAACATGAAATAAATTTAACTGCTTATAGACCATTATTATTCTAATAAAATATGCTTGTCCCAGTACAATCCATTTGTGCTTTTTCTTTTGAGGGCCCTATATTAGCATGCCAATGGTAGGATTTGAATCTTGAATAAATGACGACATGTTTTACTTATTTCAATATATATCAACTGATAGACCACTCAAATAGAATTAAACATTTCAAAGAAACAGTAGAACAGATTACTTGAAGAAATTCCCCATATAATAATTGGAACTATTATGAATTCTAGACCACGAACAAAGGGAATTAATTGTGATCTGAGGCCTTTAATAATGTTAAAACCTAGCTAATTTTCCAAATCAAGTTTGGATCATATGTTTCAGTGTCAACTTTTCATACCTTCATAGAGAAAGATCTTCATTCTGATGAAAATTAATCTGAAAGATTTGTTTTTAAACCTTTTTCCTAATTTGTTTTTTGGAATTTTATGAATTTCATTAATTAGCAAAGCTGGTTTTTATATTCAATGTTGTTTTGGTTTGTTGCTGTTTTAGTGTTGCTGTCTAATAGCCTGTTTGTTACTTTTTATTGGAAATTTATTGAAAGCCAATCGTTACTTTTATTGAAATTTATTGAAAGCCAATCGCAGAAAAAGACCTGTCAGTTATCTCATTTTGGTTTGCTAATGTAATGTAGAGTTGCTGTTTGAATCTGTTAAACTTATTTGTGTTTGGAAGATTTATTGATTTCATTAATAATGCATCAATATTGACAAAGATGGACCTACACTCTTATCAGGGGCAGATCCAGCCATTTTAAAAAGGGGGGTTTCCCAACCCAGAGTAAAGGGGGGTTCCAACTACATGCTCCCATTCAAATGCATTCATCGTAAAAAAAATTTGTAAGGGTTCCGCGGAACCCAGTGTCTCGCCTACTTTTGCTGTTAATCCGCAGACTCAACAAAAATGAGGAAAAACATCAATAAAATTTCCCTCTCAGTACTGTCTTTTGATTGAAAGAAGCTTCCAAGATTGGTAAAAAAATCCAGGATAGTTTATGAATCTAATAAATTTTATAAACTTTAACTGCAGACTGTATGTAATGTTAACTGGAAGAAAAACTAAGTCCATTTATAAGTAAAATACGGAAAAAGTGATTTTTTTTTCTCACAAAATTTACTTCTGAATAATATCTTATGATCAGAAACAAACTTCTGTCCAAGTTTGGTACAAATCAAGGATAGTTTATGAAAGTTATTAAAATTTTAAAAACTTTAACCACAGAGTGAATGTAATGTTTCCTCGCAGAAAAACTAAGTCCATTTATAAGTAAAATACGAAAAAAATGGAATTTTATTTTTACAAAATTTACTTCTGGATATTTTCTTATGATCATAAACAAGCTTCTGCCCAAGTTTGGTAGAAATTCAGTATAGTTTAAGAAAGTTATTAAAATTTCAAAAACTTTAACCACTGAGTGAATATTTGTGGACGCCGACGACGACGGAATGTAGGATCGCTTAGTCTTGCTTTTTCGACTAAAGTTGAAGGCTCGACAAAAAGTGGAGTTGCAACCCCTGGATCTGCCACTGCTTATGTCGGTATAGTTGACATTTTAACAGGATTACTCAGGCTGACTCAGGTATTCCAAGTCATATGTCAGATAGATATTGTCTAATTCATATGATTTTGACATTCTGACACACACCCAGGAAACGGGTCACTATTAAGAGATTTCATAATAATAAAAAAAGGGCCATTAATGCTTATTCTAGTTGTAACTGCTTGTCAATTATCTATCAAAATTTATGTGGTGCTAGAAAAAAAATTGGCTTTTACAGCATTTTCTTTTCCTTTTGAGTGCAAAAAAAAGTCATGAAAAAACCCCAATTAATTTATCGAGTTTTTTATATGTCTAGCTGTCTTTTTTTTATCAGCGTATGATTGACATATGAATAACTATTTTTTGTTAACTGGACATGGATATGAAAGGTCTAGGTTGGTTCTTAATCTAGTTCAGTTTATTACTTTCATATATATCTTAATGTTTCAATATATACTTTGGCCATTCGTATGCTTAAATTTTTTAGCATTTATTGAAATTATGAAATAAAGTTGATATGAAAATGTAAGAGATACAGATATATATGTCAATGTTACGACAGCAAAAAGCAACCCATCAACACAAAGAAATGATAAAAAATAAAATGAAAATTTTAAGGTCAAACCATTGACTTTCATTATAAATTTCGTATATATTTCTTTACTTTTCTAAGAAATTTTTATATAAATAATTACATCAGAATTTTTCATGCCCCACTTATGGGCATTATGTTTTCTAGTCTGTGTGTCTGTTTGTTAGTCTGTTCATTGGTCCATCTATCCTGTTTCAGGTTAAAGTTTTGGGTGAAGGTAGTTTTTGATGAAGTTGAAGTCCAATCAAAACTGAAACTAAGTACACATGTTCCCTATGATATGATATTTCTAATTTTTATGCGAAATTAGGGATTCTACCCCATATTCACGGTCCACTGAACATAGAAAATGATAGTGCGGATGGAGCATCTGTGTACTATTGACACGTTCTTGTTTTAAATGAAGACCTTCAATGAAGTTATAGCAAACTTTTATGATATGAGTATAGCATTTTATTTAAAAAAAAAATATAATATTGTTTAAAATAAATTTGAAAGAGTTAGTAATTTTGGTTTTTAAATCATTCTGCAATAAATATACATTTTTCAAAATTATTTTATATATCATTTATAAGTCAATATGAGATTGTTATAAATTTAAATTACCAAAAAAATCATCAGATTTTTTTTTAATTCTGTGCAGGTCCTGATATCAGTGTCCCGGGTTCAATAGTTTAGCTTTCTATCAGACCTCACGAAATGTTTAGCTCAAACCACACTCACACTCTGTATGTGCCATGTTCCAAGTCGGGTCAGACTGTGATTAATATTGTCAGTTGTTGTGTGCATTATTTGACATTTTTCATGTCATGCCCTTAAATTAGAGCTGGATATGCTGTATGGGTTTTGCTCATGGTTAAAGGCTGTATGGTGAACTGAGTATAAGTGATTAGGCTTTAATGTCATTTGGTCTTTGAGGAAGAGTTGTTTCATGGGCAATCATACCACATCGTCTTAATTTTATACTTATGAATTTCATAGCTTTCAACATGCAAATCTTGTGTTTTGTATGTTAAAAGTGCAATGTATACTGTAAACCAACTTATTTTCACGAGCGATTTATTTTCGCGACTTTCGCGAGTAAAAAAATAACGCGAATTTAAATCGTCGTGAATATGGAAAGCTTGGATAATTCCTTTTTAAACTTCATCAAGTCAATTAGAAAATCGCGAAATTAAATAGCCGCGAAGTGGTCATGAAAGGGTAAAACGCGAAAAAAAGTATCCGCGAAAATAAGTTAGTTTACAGTATCTGTATTTGAGACTCCCAATAACTTTTTTATATATTTTAAGTATCATCAATTATAGATCATGGCTTATTGATTTTTTGTAGCACTGGAAAACTACTGACTAGAATAAAAAATTGTGTAAATTTTCCATTATTTCTGAATGAGGATGAATTAGTGGTGTCATAGTGTTAACATAATCGAGAAAATCTCCTTTGGCCTTGTTATATATACATAAGGAAATAGACTCTTCTGCCTAGCGCTTTTTTTTATTAAATTAAGTGTGTAATTAGTTTTTAAATCTTTAATTTCCTATGATTAAAAAAAACAAACTTCTGACTTGTAAAGGTGGATTAAAATGTTTGAATATTGGGTTATGAATTTTATGTAGCTAAAACTGATTAGGTCAAATTGCATTCAAAATTAACTTCATTGTCATATTGGGTAGTTGTAATGGCATTACTAAATTTATTTGCTTTGTTTTTCACAATCTATATGGATATTAAGTATAAAATCATCCAAAACTGTTTTCATCTAGATCCACTGAAGTGACCAGCAATATTCAATTACCTGAAATTATGCACCATTTCAAAAATCCTGGATAGTGGTAGAAAGAATATATGAGTCTTAAGCAAAAAAATTCAAGTTGAAAACTCTATACTATCTTTAGGATACTAATTATTTGATTGGACCTATTTGCAATTTTTTTTCAAAATTCTCTTATAAGCAATAGGAGTGGGCCTGAGTGGCAAAGTCAGGTCTAAGTAGTTCTACTACTGTAATCGATAGCCAGTCAACAGTCTGGGTTGTGAGTTCAAACCCAGGAAAGTGTGGGTGCACTTGACTCCAATCTTAATTGACCTAAGGATTTTCAGTTTTCCTATCAAAGGTATGTGGTTTTCTCCCATAAGAGCTGTCATTATAGCCCAAAAGTGGTGTTAAAACACCAACAGTCAGTCAATCAAAGCAAGATGTAGATTTGTGGATTTTTTGTTTCCAGCTTTTGTAGAAAAAAATAATTTTGTTCTTGACCCTGAGAAAAAAAATTTGTTTTACCCACAGTTTATTTCTCGGTTACAACTATATGTAATGGTAAAATTGAAAGAAAAAAATTGTTTTCGACTTGTCGCCAAAAAAATTGTTTTTTGCCAAAGGCGATAAAAAAAGTTTGTCCAGAAAAAAATTCCATAGCCCCCTCAGAAAATCAAATGGTTGCTGCCTTATGATATGCCTTTCTAATTCAAATGTCAAACTAGAACACACCCGCGAAATCGCGGGCATTCAGAGCGTAGTTTAAAGTATGTAAAGTGTTGTTGGAAGAATTTTGTAAAATATTGAATGACTGGAGAATTTCAGCAAAAGTATCATAAGTCATATATAGGTTATTTGGGACAGGAAAATGCTTTTTATTTTATCCCTCCTCCTTTATTTCCAAAATTCCCAATTTTTGGTTTTCTATCAAATTCAATATGAACATAGTTTTCATTTAGTATGTTATGAACATTTAAGTAAGGAGCCTGTAATTCAGTGGTTGTCGTTTGTTTATGTGTTACATATTTGTTTTTCGTTCACTTTTTGTACATAAATAAGGCCACTAGTTTTCTGGTTTGAATTGTTTTACATTGTCAGTTCGGGGCCTTTTGAAGCTGAGTATACGGTATGGGCTTTGCTCGTTGTTGAAGGTCGTACGGTGACCTATAGTTGTTAATTTCTGTGTCATATTGGTCTCTTGTGGAGAGTTGTCTCAACATGGCAATCATACCACATCTTCTTTTTTTTTGTAATCAATGAATTTTGTAAAAGATTTAATGACTGGAGAATTTCAGAAAAGGTATCAAAAGTTCACATGAATATTTTTAGCGCTTATCTGTATATTATGAACATTCATTGCTATATAAATATAGTGTATTTACTTTCAATTCTAAGTTTACTAATCGATCCATGGTGGTCATTGATATAGTATACAGACCCTCTGTATTTAATAAACTCTGTGACCGCCGTGGATAGTAAACTTGAAAATGATAACAGATAGAAATTCTGAAAATACACTTTATTCTTTGTATATGTATGTTCAAAATATACAGAAAAACGCAAACCGGAAGTCTAATCTGACTTAAAATTTTGTCCAATGACGGGACAATATCCGGATGCCTTTTTCTCGTTTTTCTCCCAAAATAACTCAATCTGAATAATCATATGAATGGATGACAAATGCGACTATGCACTGTACCTATAGGACACAGAGGCGTGTTGATTAATTTATTGTGGAAAGGAGAGAAGCGACACCAAAAATTAGGTCTTCTCGTTTAATAGTATAGATTTGAGTTCTGACCCCATTTCACGGTCCACTAAACATAGAAAATGAAAGTGGGAGTGGGGCATCTGTGTACTGGGGACACATTCTTGTTTAAATGCATCCAAATTTAAAAATTTTAATCAAGAGTTTTAAAAAAAAAGACTTATCTATTGAAAACCCATCCACATTCATTGATGACAGATAACATGAATGAAAAGAGTAAAGATTAAATCATGTGCACTTTCATACTTGTTAACTGTGTAAAAGTAACATGTAACAGTACAGAATCTTGACTAATTGAAAGTCACCTTGCATGTTCTTTTTGTTTGTCAGGTGATTTTCTATATTTAGATGTGATGCAATCCATCAAGGTGTGAAAAAGCATGGCTCAGGTAGATGCTAAGGTAAAATAGATGTTGTGCTCAAGCAGTTTCAGATGAATATCTCTTGAACAAAAGACTTAAATCTACCAAAAAAGAAAAGTGTACATTTTACATTTTTTTTTTTTTCTAAATTCTTAATTTTACGTTCTGACTTCCAAACCAAGGCTTTGTGCTAGTGACAGTTTTATGTCAAGACTAGAATTTATGTAAACCCCCAAAAAATCACCACTTTATTGATAAGTCAAACATGTATTTATTTAAGGAATAATAAAATCTTGAATCATTAACTACCGGTATTTATGAGCAGACATATTTACAAAGACTTTTTACCAGTTATTTTTTTTTTATCTGCAGCTTTTTTGTGGATTGTAATTCGAGGACAACATGTAACTCAGAGGGAAGGAAATTAGTAATTTCTATAAAAAAAATATCTGATTTTCCAACTTTGAAGAAAAAAACATTTGATAGAGGAGAAAGGAAAATGAGTTTCTGCACCCTGGTATACTCCATTTAATAGAATGTTATGTTGACAAGAAATGTTTTGCTTTGCATGGCAAGAAAAATAATTTAGAATTGTGTGGAAATTGAAATATAAAAAAACCAACACACAACTTACCCCTTCTGATGAAAGCAAGGATTTGTATTATATGTAAGATCTTACTATACAAAGTATAGGGGGGGGGGGGGGGTTATACCAAATATTTCTTGTTCCCTTTAACATTAAAAAAATGCTTGTTTTTAATAAAAGTCTTAAATGTCGCCTGAGAAAAAAAAACCTCTCTATTTACAAGCTAGTTAAGGTCACAGTGTTTATTATGTTCATTGCTTCCTCTGGTCTGTGCCTAAGTATGATGCCGATTTATGGTCTTCTGAGGTCAAATGCTTAGTCTGTGCCTTCTGAGGTCAAATGCTTAGTCTGTGCCTTGTGATGCCCAAATCTTGGTCTGTACCTTTTGATGTCAAATGCTTGGTCTGTGCCTTATGATGTCAAATGCTTGGTCTGTGCCTTATGATGTCATGTTTAATCTGTGCCTTATGATGTCAAATGCTTGGTCTGTGCCTTATGATGTCAAATGTTTGGTCTATGCCTTATGATGTCAAATGCTTGATCTGTGCCTTGTGATGCCCAATGCTTGGTCTGTGCCTTATGATGTCAAATGCTTGGCCTGTTCCTTTTGATGTCAAATGTTTGGTCTGTGCCTTATGATGTCAAATGCTTGGTCTGTGCCTTTTGATGTCAAATGTTTGGTCTGTGCCTTATGATGTCAAATGCTTGGTCTGTGCTGTATGATGTCAAATGCTTGGTATGTGCCTTTTGATGTCAAATGCTTGGTCTGTGCCTTGTAATGCCTAAATTGCTTGGACTGTGCCTTGTGATGCCCAATGTGTGATGTGTGCCTGAAATGAGGCCTGCTTTAATTTGCTTTCTGATGTCCAATGCTTGGTCTGTGCCAAATGCGCTGCCGAGTTCATCCCTTAAATGATCTCCAATGCTTGGTCTGTGATTTAAATGATGCCTGGTTTTGTACCTCATGATGCCCAAATATATGGTCTGTTCCTTATGCTGTACAATTCTGATAATCATATTAATAAAAGATCTTCAACACACCAGAAATTAATTTAGCACATTAATTAATTAATATCTGTACACAACTGGGTTGGCCTTTGTCCATGATATGAGATATAAACCTAATAAATGAATTATATAATTTTAGACTGACAATTGACATTATATAACACCTGCTAACAGCTGGATGCTTTTAATTATTTGACGCTAGGTCAAGGACTTTCAAGACTTCAAATTAGTTTTATGGGATGCAAGCTTTTGATGTTATTCATCCGAAATTAATCAAAATTAAGCATTAAGAGGCTCAGAGTTAAGTTAAATCTAATTGTAATTTTTACTTTGAAATCATTGATTTAACATTTATTTTTCTTTAATTTTCACTTTTCCATTATCATTAGATAATTATTGGTCTGCTTAAGAAATATTAGACATGTACTTTGCAAGTCAACTGAATTTGAATTAAAGACTTTTAAAAGGGTTATCTTGGCAAAAGTTTCAACAAAACTGCATTGATGTCAACATAGCAAATATATAAAAGTCCCCCCCCCCCCAAAAAAAATAAATAATGATGTATATGTTATATTTAGCCTTTCAATTTCTGTTTATTTTCCCCGTTGAAGATGTAGAAGCAAATACTTCATTTAGCAGTAGTTGATTTAATTTTAATTATTGTTTTCAATTTTTCTGGCAAAAAACATCAAAAGAAAAAATTTAGAAAAAATAAATTAAAAAAATAAAATAAGGGAAGTTGCCAAAACACTGGGTTACATTTAAACAATAATTTTCTTTTCAAATATATAAAAACATAAGATGACTGTAATTTAATTTTGAAAAATAGCCTGTGGATTTGACTCCCGGTCAATATTTATCTGTAGTCTGTTACATACAGATCTTTAGTTTGTTTTTGGATGACCAACTTAATGTATTTAATGTATTGCTTAAAGGCAAACAACCAAATTTATTATAAAATCAGCTGATCTTTGTATATATTGACAATATATATTCTCATGGTCACATTTATTACAATGATTTTCTAACATGATTTAAATCTCTTTCCTGCAGATTTATCATCTTGTGTGGTTTTTGTGATTCAAAAATAATTTGATTCTTATGTAGAAAAATTGCAGAAGACAAAAATAAAAAAAATTGAAAAACTTACTATTTTAAAGCCCATTTGTCACTATCAAAGTTGTTGTTACTTTGTCTGAAAGTCAAGAACATAGGATGAGATTCTATTTCATCCATCGGTTCATCAAAGTTTTGTTTTAAGTTTTCTTTGCATTTTCTTTTGTTTGACAGTAGAATGTGACTATAAAGAAATTAATCCAAAAAAAATACATAAAAAGTGTGTGCAAGAAAACTTTGAAACATGCTTAGCTTCGCTCTTCATATTAAATACAAACCCAAAGCAATTGAAAATCATGTTGAAAGTTGAAAACAAAAAAATTGAATATTTGTATAATTAAAACAGGCAAAAGTAAGAAGGTAAAGGGATGACAAAAGACTGAAACTGACTGGCTGGCATCAGGGGCGGATCCAGCTATTTTAAAAAGGGGTCTTCAACCCAGGATAAAGGGGGGGGGGGGGGGGGGGTTACAACTATATGTCCTCATTCAAATACATTTATTTATCGTCCAAAACCCTTTAAGACACCCCACCCCCTGGATTTGCACCACTGGGCATTGTTTCTAACGAATAATGTTTATATGTGTGTTTGCCTTTTCATTTGGAAAGAAACTTCTAGTGATGAAATTTCCTCCAGTGGTGGTCCGTAACTGCTTACTCTTTTCTATACCTACAATGTACAAATGTCCTGACAGCGAAAGTTTACTTATTGGCTTATATCTATGATCAATTGAACATCCAGTCAATAGAAATATGCTATGATTTGATAGTTATCTAATTATGTACTTTTAGTGTAGAGCAATCAACTGTGTTTACATTTTCTGGGTCACTATGGCCTTAAAACCTAAGGTATGCTGTTTAGATGATGTACTGTTAGGTAAATATTTGAAAACTAGTTAGTTCCAGGTTGAAAACAAAAACAAATTTTTCTTTACTGGTTTAGTTGATAGTACAGAACAGGGGAGGATCCAGCCATTTGAAAAAGGGGGGGGGGGGGGGGTTCCCAACCCAGAGTAAAGGGGGGGGTTCCAACTATATGCTCCCATTCAAATGCATTGATCGGCCAAAAAAAAAAGGGGGTTTCAACCCCGGAACCCCCCCCCCTGGATCCGCCAATGCAGAATAAAAAACAATTCAAAGCATATAAAATGGCATCAGTAATAACATCAATCAAAGCATGTTGACTTAATTTGGGAAGAGTACAATATTTTTTTCCCTTCAGATCGTCACCATTATTAGTTATATAGCATCTTATAATGCACCATTGACACTTAATGACTACTTTTGGTGGTTTTTTTCAGTGGAATTATGAAAAAAAAAACCTTAGACATAATTTTGTTCAAATGATGATGTTTAATGATTTTCTAATTTAGTAATTAGATTGAAAATTTTGCAATAACAGATCATAATGAATTTCAGCTAAAACCAAATACCAAAAATTCATAATTTTCTACAAAATTTAGTTGATCTCTCGACAAAATAATGCTATCTGTGGTCTAAAGGAACATTGCCAGCAAGGATTGAAGCACTCTAAACATTTCGATTTCTAGTGAACCGAGTAGAATACAATAAAGGGACTGGGGAAATGAGACAAAGATATTTATGTTGTAATTTTTTAATCCCGAACCACTATGCAAGTACAAAGATAGGTTTTTATATATAACAGATAGGTAGGGCCTGCTGTAGAGATAAGATGTAAACAGCTAAATCCTTAAATGTCAGACTCTTTAAGGGGGAAACTTAGAGCTAGGACATAACTAGATTGAGAATAACAGATACATAGACCGGCATTCCATTATTCACATGAATAAAGCTGAAATTTGTTCAAGGCAGATTTTGATAATTTTTGAAGAAAAAAAAAATCACTATTTTTCCTTACAACAGATATCAAATATTATTTTATATTTTATCTTAGAAGTAAGAGTAGCTTTTAACATTTAAACAAATTGACAAAAGCGTGATGATGATCTGGTTATCTCTTAATATTTTGGCCTAAATTCAAGTTTTGCTTCTTCCTCTTCTTGCATAGATATACTGTTCCCAGTTGTATCATACAATATTATGGGATTGTGTAGTATAAAATTAATGAACATGTAAAATGCCATCAACACACAAATATGTTGTTTAATATATAGAAGACGATTACCCACACACAAGGATGTTGAAAAAATTAACAATAAAAACGTTGTTTTAGTCAGGATATATTTGGTGTTAAGTTGTTGAATGGATGATTCTCTCAGGGTAAGGGTTTATAAAATAGAAAATGTACACTTGCTTTGATTTTAAAAAAAACCATGATATTTTTTTTATCAAATAGTAAAATAACGGTCTAGTTTAAAATTACTCTTAAGCAATATAATAATGGTGTATTGACATGTTTTCACATTTTCCCCTGTTATATTGGCATATATATACTATATTTTTATGCTTTCAAATAACTTTTACTTTAGGACTTATTTTAGTATAACCAGAGACATATATATATATGTCTCTGATTTCTCTGATAATACAAAATTATATATTTAACTTTTTTCATAAAAGCATAAATCATTCTGATCAAAAAGTTATTACAATGTAAGTTTTTTTGTTTTTGAAATACCAAAAAAAAGTAATTTATTTATGACAATGAAGTAAAAATATGACTAAAGTTACTTTGTTGTTTAAAAGTTTGTTTGTATAGATCGTAAAAAAATTAGGAGAGGAATCATTTTTATTTAAATTTTCGGGAGAAATATTCGTATTTTTAACTCAATATGTACTTTCAACCTTGGATCTATATCTAAAAACGTAATTTGATAGATATTTTTTCGCAATAATTATATTTTTCTTAGTAAGTTGAAGGTCGTTTCGATACACACCTCCAGTTTTAGCCAATAAATAGCACGTAATCGTTCGACCTCTTTCTAAACCAATCAAATTTGACTTTCGGCACAATGTAAGACCGGTACATTTTTGTTCTTATGAACAGTTTCTATTATTCGCCATATTTTAATACGTTTTGAAATATATCCATTATAACCTCAGCCAAATTTTGGTATTAAGTCGAAAAAAGTAAACAACTTAGTGAGTAATTTGTTTTTTATCTTGTGGAAAATTTCTAACCATGTGACTGGTATCTCACCGGCGGTTGGTTACATCCCGAGGTAAAGGTCATCATGAATAAAATTTACATATATTGACATCATTGTTGAAATTTATCAGCTGTTTTATTTCATTCAAATCCAACGAAGGAACTACACGTTAAATATTCTGTGCAAACATAAATGTATGATCTATCAGGATACTTTGATAATTGCTCTTGCAATTTAAACTTTGATCTCATAAACGGCAATACGGAGCCAGTAACTGTGATATTACCCTTTTGTGGTATGTGCAATAGGAATAAAAATCTCCAAGATCCACGGAAAAAGTCACGTCTGTCAAAAAATGACACTATGATTTTGAAAGAGGTAGGCACTTAGAATATTATTTGAAATTATGTTATATTTAGTTTGTTTATTTCATTAATTTAAAATTCATTAAAAATTAAAGGATTTGTATTGTTTTGCCGGCCAATTTCCGGTAAACTGGAATTTTGCTGAATCTCCCGTTTGTAGGTCCCCTGACAGGTGTCCGTCAGTGCTACGGTCAGCTGTTTTGAGTCTGGACGTCGAACAAAGAATTGTGGATTCTGTATCTTTGTTATCATAATTGCAAAAAAGGATTTTTTTCCCAACAAAAGATTAAAGTAAAAAGAATCATTCAAGTTATTTTAAAGTACCGGCCGGTTTAAAAGGATGTGTCTGGTCTTGTCAGACAATGAAGCCCTTTGTTATGCAATGATATATTTATACAACAACAGTTATTGTATACATATATTGAATGTGTTGAAGACACATCCTTAAAATATATTAAAAACATGGAAATTCCAAATCAATACCTGCTGCATATTTAATAATATGAATATTGTATGTTTGGTTTGTTAATGATAATCTTATTGTAAGATTTTGCATCAGTGAAACCATGTCTCTAATGAAACTGATATACATTTGTAGTTTCAATTAATTTGATAATGAAATATGAAATTCACTGTCTAATTTGGGTAAATCATTTCCTTGTAACAAACTTTAAAATGACATTTGCTGATTAGACATCTTAAATATTCAAGTTGGGATTGCTTAAAATTTAGTGGACAAAGGAGACACTAGACCTTTTTCAACCTGTGCACAGTGGTCATCCTTGGTTATAATCTGACCCATGTCCATGTTCACTCAACTTTATATCTATCATTCTGTCAAAAAATTACATACAAGTACTAAATCAGCCGAAAGTTATTATGTGATAATCTTTACCTTTTCTGATGTGCACTGCATAATTATTTTTTAAAGTTTATGGTAAAATTTTATTTGTGTTGGCATATACCTGTTTACAGCTGAAAGAAATTGTAATCTGAGGATTTTTTTTGTTTATAAAAAAAAAATGATATTTGTTAAATTCTTCGTTATATCTATTTTCTTTCTTTTCAGATTATACCGTCAACACTTCTGAAGATCAGGTAATTATCACATTTAACTCATTTGACCATTTCAGAATCTAATATTCTTTATGCATTGTGGGTTATATACATTGTAATATTCTCAAAAGCTTACACCAAAAAGTTGGTATTTGAGAAATGACCCGTTTACATATTGAACCAATTTACTTCATTTGGACTAAATACTTAATCTTCTTTAAAAAAACAAGTCATAATCAAAATAACCGTATAGAAAAATATCAGACTCAGATTCTGAAACAACCAATTTCCATATACATTTGTATTCAGGGTTCAATTTTTTGTGACTCTATATATATTAAAAAATGGAAAAGTAAAATTGGTTGTATACCACAAATTGCCAAATAAGAATTAGCTCAACAGTCAGTTTAAATGACAAAATTGCCTATAAATATAACAATAAAGTTAAATTCTTTGAAAAGGTTATAAATAGTACAGGACACTATTGTCCTACTTATGAATGGTCAAGATGGTCCATAGCTATTTAAAGTGTTTAAAAAATAATTAACTGGATTTTGATCTTGTCATTTTTGCTTTGGTTCCATTCTTTAAGCTACATTGTAGGCAAACAGTTTTGGGGCTGAAACATATGCTCCATTCTCTGGGCTGTTACATATGCATACAGTCTGTTTCACTCAAGAATGTTACAAAAGTAACATTTTGAAAAATATATGTACTTTTGAACTTTTTTTGTTAAAGTTTTTCATTTTTCATTTTCAAGAAATCATCCTCATTTGTTTAAAGTAAGTCTAAGGCTTCAATTATGATATAAGTTAAATTATATTTTTTCAAAAATTAAAATGTCTCCTTTCAAATATTTTCCTTCAGCTTGAAGAAGAAAAACATTGCATAAACCACAATGTTAAGATACATAATTGTTACATGTAATCAATATATACATTTGTAACATGTTTTATTCAATATTTAATTTTTACCTGTTTGTTATTTGAATAAGTAGTTAAAAAGTAATTATATTAACCAATGGTCACACTTCAATAACTTTGTTCCGGTTGACACCAGTTTAAATTCTATTTAAAAAGGGGAAGGAAACCACTTTAAAAGGATTGTATTAAAAAGAATTGTATAGGGTAGATTTGCTGATGCAATTACATGCTTAAGGTTTGTGGAAGGGTGATGCAATCAAGAAATACATAAATAGCTGATGAAACTGTAGGATCTTGTTATTCTTAATTAAGGATGTTAAGCAGATAGGTTGTGTTTAGTTATATATCAGTGAATGGTTTTATTTTGTGTGTGGATTATATATTGTGAAAGAAAGAAAAAATGATGATCCAACTCCAGGATTTTCAAAATAAAAAGGTAGAGTTTTGAATATTTTTTTATGGAAAATAAGATAAGATAAAAAGAAGTTATTGAAGAGCAATTGAAAAAGGCTTATATTTTTTTAAGAACACAGTACATGTATTTACATGTCATGTACATGTAATTAAGACCTTTGTCTAAATAAGATGAGAGTTTATATCCTAAGTACTTTAAAATATATAATTGTTAAAGGGGCACTAGCTGTCAAATTCATTGTAACCGATTTGACTCAAATTCTCATATTTGGTTTATAACAATGTAAAACATTTATCCAAACTATCAAAAGTCTAAAATAAACAGTTTACAGAGCATGGGGTAGATAATATATAGGTTCGTTTCGTGTGTATTTTAGTCCAGACGCCATCTAATTAACTATCGATTTGACCTCAGATGACCATATAAGCGATGTAAACAAAAATAAAGATACGAATAGATTAAACCAACACGTGCAATTGCATTTTTATAGGTCTGTTTGATTTTATTTTATAGATTAAAAATAGATGTTTCTCATTATTTTTAACCATATAAGAATGATTTTATGTGCATCGAATTAGTAATCAAATGATTTACCGTAGTTTTACTTTCATTGTTGACATTCTTTTTCTTTAAATAACCAGTACACGTACAATGCATGCGTTGTCAATCTCTAGCTAGGGGTTAACTTGAAGTTCACATGAATACCGGTTAGAATGATGATGACGTTTTCACTTGCAAGTGAATCAGTCAAAAATTATGTTTAATCGCTTATTTCAACAAAATTAAAGGTAATTGATTGCTAAAAGCAAATTATTATTTCATTATTCCAATTTGATTAATGATTGATCTAAAAAAAATCATACTTTATTTTTATATATATATCGTAGCTAGTGCCCCTTTAACTTTTTGGAAAGGAATATTTAATTTAAGATTTTATTCACATGGTTTTGGAGAAGGCTATTTTCCATTTTGAAATAAATCAGCTTTTTAGGAAAATATATAAGTTGTAAATCTATAACCATTTTTTATTTCACAAAATATGAAATATAGATTTCTGTAGAGGGTGACTAGAAAGAATCTTAATGTTTTTACCTAATATAACTGAATTTAATGGATGTTCTGTCCTTGTACTTTATGTATTTGTCAAAGCTCAGTTGACAGGCAATCAGTCAGTCACGCTTGACAGAACTTATAAACATGACTTTAATTAAATTATTACTTAATTAGCCAAGGTTTGCTGATTACAGCTATTTTTGATAGATTACATTAATGATAATAATGCAGTTTAGGGACTTCTATTGAATTCTAGATAATCATATTGATAGATTTTGTTGGCATATTTTTCGAATTATGTAATATATCATTAAGAGTGTAATAAACTTATGAAATCCATAATTAAAGTGTTAAAATTGTAAATTATTAGACAAACACACTTTCCATCTGTCAGGTGATAATTCACCTGCTTAATGTGTTTAATGTGATAACTCTGATTAAGTTTGTTCAATATTAAAATTTATAGCATGATTATGTACACAAATGTAGTTGTCATAGAAAAGATTAACACATGATCATTTCATCTTTGACATACAAATGCTGGCATATTGTAAATGGGTAATATTGAGTAATAATAAAGGTTATATTTTTTTATAATTGGACTTTAGAAAGTTTTTAGATCATTGGCCATTTTTTTTTTTTTTTTTAGATTTTACAAAGTTTAGAATACTTTATTGGCCAAGATTGTCTTACAAAAAATTGTATATATAATTTAAGTAAATTTTTTAAAACTTGTCATTGTATGAAGCCTATGAATTTTGAATACAATCCCACCAACTCCTTCCATAATTTGAAAGTCCAGTGATTGAGTGAGTGTGAT
Organism: Mytilus edulis; assembly: GCA_019925275.1. NCBI lineage: Eukaryota > Metazoa > Mollusca > Bivalvia > Mytilida > Mytilidae > Mytilus > Mytilus edulis. The sequence continues at coordinate 40,937,297 of CM034357.1, read as the reverse complement.
AAGAGGAATTAGTTTGAAATATCAACTATTTCTTATGATTATTTTTTTTATGTCTTTTCAGACACAAATGGTATTTATAGACGCTTTCCTACAGAATAACAGACTGGACCACTTGACCCAGTTGATGGGGTACCACCCGACCTATCTGGAAAACTTCTTACGGACCCAGCAATATTTGCTCCGTGGAGATGGACCTCTACCATTTCATTACAGACACTACATCGCCATTATGGTAAGGATAAAAAATACTTCAAACGGTTATAATCTAGTAAAGAGGTACTCAGAAAATGCTTTTATTGACTATATTTATAGATGTAAAGTATTTCAATGGTAAAGGATGAAAAAAAATAATGGAAATCGCTATTTTCACTATTTGCTTTCGATGCAAAACAATATTTAGGTCGTAATAACTTTTAGCTGATAAAGACGCCTGTTAATTGCTTGTTACAAATGTATATATTTATTTTGTAAAGGTCAGCAGAAAAAAACAGATTCTAGTAAGATACTAGTAAACAGGATTTTTGCAATGTTTGTCTTGTTTTATTTTGTATAAATACACACACAGTACATAATAATGTATAGCCACAAACTAATTTAAATGGGAGGGCCCTGTAGCAACTAACAAACTTACATATAAGTGACAAGCGTTTGGTTTACCGCAAACACAGTTTTTTAAACGTCTGACAAATGTAAATTGCTCGTGTGACTTGTGGCGTGATCGGGTTATACAATGATGTCATTACGGTCTCCAATTACAGAGGTCGTAAAATGTGTCTTGAAGGTTTACTAGATTTTGAAGAGCTATATTGAAAATTTAAATTAAAATGGGTTCATTCAAGTGTGAGAAGCATGTCCCTTTTTACATTGTTTGAAGTCTCTTTGTTGAATAAAAATTGAAAGGCTACATGTACTTGAAGAAGAAATATTGGCCAGGTGGTGTTATTTTGTAAAAACAACCCAGAGCATTGAAAATTATAATTTTGAATTATTTGATAAATGAAGAGAAAATTCAGGCAGAAATCAAGCCAACATCTAATTGAATGTACCATTAACACTTATATTATTTTGGTATTAAAATTGAATTTAGATAGTGTTCATAAATCATGGTGTATATGATTTTTTTTTTTAGGCTGCATCACGACATCAGTGTACATATTTAATACACCTTCATGAAGAAGAGTTCATCTTACAAAATGGAGATCCTGATTGGTTAAAGGGACCAAGTCATATTCCAAAGAAAATTAGGAACCTGTTTGAACTTAACAAATTAATGGCACACAGACCATGGTTGATAAATAAATCTCATATTGAAGTAAGTATACATATTCATACTTAATTTGTAAATTTATATTCTATGCCTTTTTGGTTGACTGTTCACATGTTGGTCAAGCAGAATGTCTAGACAGTTGAGTCTATGATTGTGGTCAGTGGTGGATCCAGGGGGATGTTTGCAGGGTTGGAACCCCATTTTTGGGCGATCAATGCATTTGAAAGGGGACATATAGTTGGAAGCCCCCTGGTGGTACTGTATTAGATTTCAAAGTTGCTCATGTGAATCATGTGAATATTTGGTCTAATATTTTTGGTTTCAAAAAAACAAGGATAAAATAGAATAAGTTCAGAATTATTTGCTGTTTTGAAAACCATACCAACAAAAATGAAGCAGAATTTGCATTTTGAAGAAGAAATGAATCATGCTATACAAGTAGACAGTGGTAGAAGTATTTTACTGATTAGACAAGACACTTTTACAAGTACATGATGAGTGGACTGTCCTAATGACAGATTTTATACTTGGATAACCTCGATGTATTTATAACTCTTGTCATCTTTGGCCAGAATAGTTTTATCCTAAATTATTATAATGATGTCTTTATCATATCTATCTACTGGTCAAGGAAGTGTCATGTCTGGTTTCCTGTTCATTCTAATTAACTGGTTGTATGCTGCTAACTTTTATTTTGTCTGTCACTTTTAATGAAATGAAAGATTTTGAGTTCTTGTCCAAAATGATGTTAAAATTTATTTGGACATCTTACTTAGAGCGCATTTGTTTCTAACCTAAACGATGTAAACGATTACGCGCGTAGTCGTTTAATCCATTTGTTTCTTACAGTTTTTGGTCAACGTTGACATCGTTCACATAAACGATGTACGCGCAAAATAGTCGCGTAGTCGTTGATCGTTTATCGTTGAGATGTGTAAACGATAAATTTGTTTCTGCATCTGTCGTTTAAATAATTACGAGCACGTGTTGTTTTCATAAATTCCTGGTTATTTATTTCCCGCACTTTTACCTGTTTGTTTACAGTGCGTGAGTGTAATCTATTTCTGTCTGACTACGCGGGTTCGATAAAGTTTATTAAACGATGTATTTGTTTCTAGCAGCTTAATGTTTACTAAACGATAGTCATCGATGACAAAATTTCGGGTTAGAAACAAATGCACTCTTAATATCATGACTTAAACAAATTATGATACTCTAGAGAGGGTTAAAAAAAATACCCAAAACATAAAAAAAAAATATTTTCAAGAATTTAAATAATAAAAAAAATTATTATTTTTTTCAGAAGTTAACAAGAGGAAAAGACAATTGGTCACTATCAGAACTGATGCAGGCTATATGTTTAATGGCACACTTCCATGCCATGTGTAGTTTTGTGTATGGTTGTGGTGTACGGAATGAGCTGGATCATAATGGAGAATCGTTACACCGCCGGTTATCTATGAGCGACGATTCCGATAGTGACACACAGGTACTTGCAATGACTTGGGAGGTTTTATTTCTTGGGCAGTTTGAAATAAATATTATATATTTATTTCTCACAATTGTGCCAAGTAAGTAATAAGATTCCATAAATAAATTATAATTTGATTAGGTACTTGATGGTTAACAATATAAACATTATAGAATTTTAATATAAATATAAAGTGCACCTGAACAAGGAGGTTACATTCGTGTTATTATTAATCAGTCTCTAGAAGTTATTCTGATCACGTCAGAACTATTTCTTGTGACTAAAATTAAATATAGAATGATGAATTGTTGTTTGCTTAATGTCCAGTGTTTAAAAATAGATTTAATACCAAAAGATGTAAATGTAATCGTGTATAAATTAATCTACCTCACCTGTATCTAAACGTGGAAATAATCAACTTCATTCACCGTAATCGATAAAGTAAATATTTGATCGCAAGTGACGACCTTGATTTAAATATTTGGTCGCAAGTAAAGACCTTGGTTAACTTGGTGTAGGTAGATAAAATTTAGCTTTGTTAGAAAAAGGATATTAAGTTCAAATTTTTTTTTCTTCTTAATCTTCGATAAGGAAACAATTGCAGTCTGCTAACCTTGATTCTGGGCTTACACATGTAAAATAGCCTGTTTAAAACAAAGGAAGAATTTGAAAGATACCTGATTATTCCCAATTTTGACAAGGGAAAAAAAATTGCTGTCCATTGTCCTTCAATTTGGGCTACCCTAGTCTGTTTAACATGCAGGAAAATTGTAAAAGATATTTGATTATTTCAATTCAAATAATTATAGATATTTATTTCATGTGCTTTAAATTTCTTGTTTATATTTCTAGGGAAATGAACCAGAAGTAAAAATAGAAGTTTTGATGGAAAGAATGAAAAAATTAAACGAAGACGACAGCGATGATCCAACAGAGGAAGAACGATTAAAAAGATTTGAATCAATAGAAAATCAAAGTGTTGAATGTAAGTCTCAAAAATATACTATTGTTGCTCATTGTTGAAGGCCTTACAGTGACCATTAGTTGTAAACTTCTATGTCAGTTGGTCTTTTGTAACAATAAACAAATAGGAAGATGTGGTATGATTGCCAATGAGACAACTCTCCACTAGAGACCAGATACTTGAGTGATTTATGGAACAAAATATTCAAACAAACATGATCGTAATAAATCCTGTTGCATTTGACTTCAGGCTTTTTTTACTAATAGAAGTTGGGTGCCAAATGTGCTGAAACTGGCTTTGCACACCGACAAACAATCGTTTTGGAACCAAATGATATCAAACAGTTAAAAAGTTCAGAAAGAATAAAATTATTTCAGAACCCTTATATATTTTAATTCTAGAGAAATAGAAGCATAGTATTTGATGTATTTGAAACAATCTTAAATTTATAACCTGCATACACTTATATCTGAAATTTAGATAGTCTTGAAATAACCATGAATGTAATTGACATTTTTTCTAATTTGATTTTCAGTAATAAGTTCATCGATCCCGTCACCGAGAGTAGAAGTGTTAAAATATTGTGAAGATCCCGAATTTTGCTATCAGGATTTTGCTAAACGTGACAATATTGACTCTATTCCTACATTCAGAGCACAAGATTATAATTGGGAGGAGCATGGATTCTCATTAGCTAATCGTTTATTATCCGACATAGGAAGTAATTTAGAAGATCGATTCAACATTGCCATAAATTTAACATACTACACGTAAGTACTTTGATCAATCAAGTTATGATCTAATTAAGTGGTGTAAGGGAGCTAACTCTAATTTGTTGTCAAAGAATGCTTTATTGCTATTAGAAGAGTTCACATTTTTATACATGTATATACTTTTTATTTATGGTTTCTTTTAAATGAACATAAGCTTTTAAAAAAGTTTAATTATAATTATATCTTTGAGGGAATATAGTTGGAATAAACACATCTATATTGTATATTGTATATATAAAGATCAAACATTTTTTATTGTGTGGCAAGCTTTTAATTATCGTTATTCTATTTTACAGAATGGGAAAAGTGAAAAATGTTGATACCAGTGCGTTCAGATGTGCAATTTGGAACTATATTCATTGCCTTTATGGCATTATGCATGACGACTTTAATTATTCCCAAGTTAACCAATTGTTAGATAGGAATTTAAAATCATACATTAAAACTGTGACCTGTTATCCTGAAAGACTGACTAAAAAGGATTATGACAGTTGTATGCAGGAATTCAGACACTCTGAAAAGGTATGTTGAAATATATTATAATAATAATGAAAATTATCAGGTGATTTTCAGAAGTATAAACAGAAAAAGAAAATCAAATATTTGATTCATTAATCAGAATTACACAGAAACAACAGCTTAAAATTTAAACGAACAGCTTTTTTCACAAAAAATCTGAAAAAAAAATTGAACCTTACTTCTTTTTAAATAGGTACTTTATGGTCTCAAACAATAAAAATAATGTTCGTTAAGAACAAATTCCAATTAGGAAGAATTTATAATCTTGAATAAAAGTTGTAGAAAGTTTCATTGCCATACATATTGAAATATAACACTGACTACACACTATTCACAATAAACATGTTGTTGATTAGCTTTAACTTACCTTAACAGTCATGACAGTATATATATGTTCAGGTCTAATTTTATCTTCAACATACATGTTACAAAAATTATAACCATGGACTCAGTTATTTTGTTTGCCAATGAAATCAATCCACTGCCATCCTATTCTTATGTAAATATTGTATACATACATGAATAAAATAAGTTAAAAACATAAGTTAATAATAATATTTTATTCTTTCAGGTACATGTGAACTTAATGTTGTTAGAAGCCCGTTTACAAGGAGAGTTACTGTATTCCTTACGAGCAGTGATGCAGCACATGACGTGAAAAAACAATCGAACAATGTATCTAGTCTTATGGCCAATGGTGCATTGTGGGTAGTGGCCATTTTTCTGTGATAGTCTTTCATTAATAAGTGATACTGGTTTTTATTTGTTGTGACTGTTTTTAAGTGTATTGTAGATTATATGAACGAATGAACAGGGGAAATTTATTTTTCTGAATAGAAGACAAAATTTAACAAATTTCAATTTTTGTATTTCACTTCTATCTCATTTACTCGATCATTTTGTCCATTTTTAAAAAGCAATGACAGGACATTTTCTGTAGAAAATTTGAATGGTATAATGTTCAGCAATATAAATTTCCAGTCTTTCAACAGTACTTTTTGTTTTACCTTTCTATGCAAAAAAATTCTAAAGAATTAAGAAATCTTAATGAGTTCAAAGGTTTGAAATAATTTTTTTCAAGTATGATAATGAAAATAGACCTGATTTATAAGTTCATTTAAGATGCAATTTAGAATGTATGTCTTTGTTGAAAATTGGTCGTGAATGATGTTTTACATGTTATACGAAATGAGATTAGCCTTTTTTTTATGGCCAAATCTGTTCAAACACACAAAGCATTAGAGTGATGTTATGATTGTGAAATCTTTGTCAGTTTTATGGCAATGATTAGGGTAGATTTAGTTTTAATTATGAGCTTGTGACTGAACAGCATTTGAATAGTGAACAAATTTAAACATTGTACTGAAAATTCAGAAATTATTGTGTGCATTTATTATTGCAATGTTTGAAGAATTAACAAAAATGTGAGTTTAAATTTTGTGATTTTAGGGAAAGCTATGTACAGATGTATGTATTTGAAATCAGAATGTGAATTCTATATCTGCAATACTCAAATTGTCGTATTATTTACATTAATAATAACCTATCAATAGTTTCTGAATTTACAGTATATGGAGCTTTGAGAGGTCAGCATTGTCAGAGACATGTTTTTTTACAATGAGTTAGTACATAGTGCCACTAAGTTGTCAGTTTTGTCAAACAGTATTAATTTATTTGAAAAGACGATATACATAAGTCAAGATTTTTCTCAGGGATGTTTTTTTTCGATAAGAGAAAAGTTATTGACTTTCGATCTTTACAATTTACTTTTAACATGCTGTTAATCCAAATATATAAGTAAAAAAAATGCCTAGATAGTTCAGTTGACTAAATCAAAGATTACTTACAATGTAAGTTACGATTCTCTTCTTGTGATGTACACTTGTTTTATTACAAGTTTTGTTTTCATTATTTATTTTATTTATTAACCGTACTTTTTTGAAAGATGCAAATTCATCAAATAATTGAACCAGTTTTGTTAGTGCTTTTAATGATAAAAATTCAAATTATTGGAAGCTATTTAAAGTTTAAAAGCATAATTCTGAATATTGGTGCAAAAAATAGTGTCTTCCTGGTCTACTAAAACATGTTTGCCAAAAGTTCAATTTGGTTCTGAAAAATATCAATTTTAATAATGTTATAAGAAGAAAAAAAAAAGATTTTAATTCTAAATTTGAAGTTTTTTTCTCGAGAAATTTTAATTTATATAGTTGCATGTAGTCCTTCTTTTGAAAAGAAAAATCAAGAAAAAAAGTGCTGATTACAAATTTCCAAACAATACTTTTTATATTGTTGAACAGTATTAATGCAAAATTATTCTAATTGAAGAGTGCTTGTTAAAAATGAGATTAATAGAGTCTAATTTTGCGATTTTGAATAGCGTACGGGTATGGCAAATGTAATCGAATGTAATTAATTACTGATTATTGCATTATAACATTCATTAAAGTCAAATACATGTACATGAAGGTTCATTCCGTCGATCAAATTTTAGTATCATATCATATAGTCAATCATACGAAACATGTAAATAATAAAAGTCAAATGTGTTGGGCATTGAATGTTAGGTACCCTATGTTTATGTTAAGGAATCGTAGATCTGTATTTGGGGTCGAAGCCATCTCAAAGATGCAGGTGAAAAATGATAAAAGCTTTGAATATTCATGATTTAAGATTTGAATGATGACAAAAAAATTGAAATGGGAAATATGTTGAAAAGAGGTGCAAAACTGCTTCGTAAAAGAAAAATGAAAGAGAACTATCATTACAAATCAGGTTTTGCTTGTAATTATTGCTTTTTAAACATTAAATTACAATTTAATCATGTTTATAGGTTGAAAGAATTAAAAATCTGCATGTATTCAAAGCTTTCATCAGGTTTCAAACAATGTTTCAGATGGGCTGAGACCCTAGTTAAGTTATTGAAATTAGAGCATCAAAAATTAAAAAACAGTGCTAAAAAGATGTGAAAATATATTATAATAAAATGTATATTAGAGATCCTTTACTTACATAAATATGTAATAATTAAAAACTTCTTGTACAAATTCAGGAAGTAAAACTAAATTAGATCCTGAGCTTCTGTGTGTTTTTTCAATGTGGCCTTGTATAGTGGCTTCTATACATTTGAAAGAATTGGGCTTTTTGCTATAAGTACCTTTTTGGCATTGCAGCTTAAGATTTTTTCATATGGCCATATGGAAAAGTACAGATTTGCCCTCAAATAAATATACTTGTGCTTAGGGCTTTGCTGCAAGATCAAATCTTGCCTATATTTACAGCAAATTGCTGTTCGGTATTATCTATCCCTTTGGTAATTCTTCATATTAAAACGATGTCATTTTGTGTAAAAATCAGGCCATGATGGCTTCACATGCCTTTGAACAATCAAAAACATGGAATCGTATGGCAATTGGTTAATTATTTATTGTTAAATATTTACATGTAAATTTGTACATGGTTGTTGTTTGTTAATACTAGAGTAGAAAGTTATTTTTTCAAAGAAAAAAAAGAAGAAAAAAAAACAAATGTGCCAAGCATTCTATCTCAAACAAGTTTTGCATTTTATGACTAAAAATGTAACACAATTTCATGGTAGATATTGCAGTAAACTTTGAGTAATTTTAATTTTAATTTTCATGCTCTTACATTTAAATCCAAAATTTTAAATGTTGAACTTTACAGTAAATTTGGTAAAGGTATTTTTCGATGTTATTGGCACATTTGGAAAATAGAAAAAAAAGAAAAATTAGCCAACTCTGAAAAAAGAGAGAAAACAGAATCAACCAGCAAATAGGTTCCATGTAAAAGATAATATTATTTTTTGTGTGAAATGTTGACCTGAAGTTATATATGAAACCAACTTGACTATGAACATTTCTATTTATTTATACTAAAACCTTTTCTATATTGTGATAATGAATGTTGAAATAAAAAAAAAATATTTGAAATATATTTTGTTATATATGCTTAAATAGAGATGCTTAAAAAAAAAAAAAAAAATCACAAAAATACTAAACTGGATGAAGTCAGAACGAAAAGTCCCTAATCAAATGGCACAATCAAAAGCCCAAACACATAAAAAAAAATGGATAACAACTCTCACATTCCTGACTTGCTACACTACATTTGACATGATCTAGGGCAGTGCTGTACAGTTACAGCAAAGCATTAACACAAACTAAAAATCAGTCAAAAAAGGATTGACTCGAATCATTAACAAAATGACAGGTACAAATTATGGAACATAGAGTACTTGCCTCGTTTTCTACCATGGATCTGTGATCAACATGAAGTCATAATCAATAGGTCAACTGTATTTGAGGAGTATCTGGTGTGGTTTATTTTACCTGAATTCATTATCATGGTTCATTGGTCAACTTTCATTTGGTGTTCATGTCTATCTTATAAAGTCCAGCTTACCTTGACTTCAGTATTATGTTTTGTTGTTCAACATTCAGTATTCATGGTTGGGTATGTTCCACAAACACGTAAGAAACGGGTTAGAATAATTTCATAGTGTTCATGTCTGTATGGCAAGGTTCAGACATAGAACTCCCTTTCACGATTGGTTCTTTTGTCAAGTTAAATGTTTGTGGTTGGGTCCATTTCTCAACTTTATTTGTTGTATAAAATGAATATAGGGCATACATGTCTTATATTGGGGTTCATGTGACCTTGACCTCATTTTCTCCGTTATTGGTCAATGTTCAGTTTTCATGATTGGGTATGTCTTGGATACTATAAGTAATACATCAAGAATCCTTGGTGAATGGAATGATTTGATAGTGTTTCATTTCTAAGGGTACTACAGCCTACTGTTGGCACCACTTTTAAAAACTTCTGTGATGAAGTCTTGTTTCTAAGATATTATATGCAATAAATCGACAACATTTGGTGTATGGAATGATTGTATGACATGTTTATCTGGCAGGGTTGTTGATCTGACTTTGATTTCATTTTCATATTAAAAAAAAGGAGATGTGGTATGATTGCAAATGAGACAACTCTCCACAAGAGACCAAAATGAAACAGAAATTGACCAACTATAGGTCACTGTACGGCCTCCAACAATGAGCAAAGCCCATACCACATAGTCGGATATAACAAGCACTGAAATGACAAATCTTAATCAATTCAAATGAGAAAAATAACGGCATAATTTATGTACAAAAAAAGAACTAACAACAAATATGTAACACATCAAAAAACGACAACCACTGAGTTACTGGCCCATGACTTGTAATAGACACAGACATACAAAATATAGTATTATTTGTAACATTTACTGTTCTTCATGAATATGTATAAAAATATGTGGGGGTATATGCGTATAGGATAGCAGTCTAGCGATAAAAACAACCATAAGACATCTAGATCTACAAAATTCAGCGATAAACAGATGTCTATACAATATAGCAATGACTTTTGTCACTGAAAAGTTTAACCAGGCTTCCCTGAATTGTAGTACAATCTCTATTCATAAACAGTAGTACTAAAAAACAAATCCAGCTGCTTTGTTAAGTCAGTGTGAGCTCATTCCTTTGATAAATTCACGTTGGTTGTAACTTAAGAGACACTTTTACTATTGAAAATAAATACTGGTAAGATAAGATAAGATGTTTATATCAATTAAAGGGCACATGAACAGCAAAGTGATTTAATACTAGATTTTCTTAATTAACACAAATAATTTTTTACAATCTATAAATATGAATATAATCAACTAACTTTTGGTAAGCCAGGGAAATACTTAATTTGCTGATCACCTGTTCAAATGAATAGAAGAAACAAGATCATCCAGTCCAGTTAAAAGGCAGTTTCAACTTTTTAATCTAGTCTGTTCACAAAGAAAATACTGTTGGAACTGGGACTGCTAGATTCCTTTAAATTTATGACTTACTTACTGTTATATTTGTTTTGTTGATCTTGTACTGCTGACCATTTCTCTGTTTAGTTTCTCTCTATCTTTAGTTTTAGCTCGGAATTCAAAAGAGGGTAAAAAATCCTCATACAAGGGCAATCACTCTTATAAATAGAGACAGTCTACTTACTATATTTGCAAAATAGAGTGAGTTACCTTAAATGATTTTTTAACCCTGCTCTGTGTTTTGAACAAAAATATGCACATAGATATAAAGTTGAGCGACACAGGCTCTTTAGGGCCTCTAGTTTTGTTATTTCAATTTACTTTATTTTAATGCATTAACCAATAAATATCAGTCATTAAGCATTTACATGGATTGTCAAGTTCTCATTATTTCTGGAGTTTTGAAAAACAATCATAGCTTGTTTTTTAAGTTTAAATCTGATTATAGTCAGACAAAAATCAAAAAACACAAGGGTACACATTTGAAGTCTTATTAACGACTGTATCACCCTTACGTATAAATCATGTCTATACCCACTTCCTCAAATATGGAACCACCAAACCTCATTTTTTTTGTTTTTTTTTACTAGTAAAACGGAAAAACACGCACAATGAGTACAAAGATAGATAACTCAACTTTTTTTATGAAAACACATTTCTGAAAATTACAGATGAAGAATCGATGAACATAAGATTGTGTTAGTACATATGGAATATTTTGAACTTTAGTATAAGAGGTTCATTCTCATATGCTCAGACTGAAGTGTATAATAAGTCTTTGTAAGCTTTTCACAAATTGTATAATAATTTCTTGTCACTAAATCCAGAGACATATAATACATGTATTATATGTCTCTGCTAAATCCAAGTTTACGTACCCGTTTACAGCATAACACCAATACTCCTTTATCAGTCTGTAATGTGGGGCACCTTTAACCCATTTTCAGCTTGATGCCGAAAAGAACACATTCTTTATTAAAAAAAAACCTTGGTATGGGTCAATAAAGTCAGTTCCAGAAATATTCCCAGAAATCAAACATTTAGCTTTACCATTCTTCGACAACTCATAGCTTCAAAACTAATATGAAAAAAATGGCACACTGAACAGCTAAATCATTCAGATGGTAAACTTAGAACTTATGTTACATAAAAATAGCTTTTTGCGATCTGCGAGTGAAAATATCTTTCCATACAGACAATGGTAAACAGAGAAGAAGCGTAACAAACTTCGGAATTTCAACACTCCACTCATTGAGTTTGGAAGGTATCAGAGCCCTTCCCTAAATGACAGAGCTTGTACTCGTTGTAATTTTGGAGATGCGGAGGATGAATATCATATTATATTTCAGTATGTTTAATTTGATGACCGTCTTTACCTATTTCACAAAATAATTAAAAACTGCTCTAATTTTCTATTAACTCTTAAACCTAGCGTGAAAGTGACATATAAACAAAATAAGTACATTTTCTAAGTGGTGTAGTGTGGGTCTCTTATTTCATTGAATATTGGACTATCAAAATCTAAATATTGAATAGACAGTAACAAAGTTTCAAGAGGACCTTTATATTTATACCATAACCAAATCTCACCTTAAGTTCTCCTTTGAATGTCCCTACTATCGTATATGTGTTCACTCTAGAGTCCTAAGATGTGGTAGGATTTCGAATGAAAGTACTAGCTCCATATAGTCAGCTTCAAAAGGCATTGCCATGGCACAATGTGAAACAATTCATACCCAAAAAACAACTGCCACATTTATGACAAAAACAAATAAACCAAAAACCTATATGACAGACACCATCCAACGATAACCCCTGAATTACAGGGTCTTGACTTGGGACAGACATGAATAGATAGTGGCGGGGTTTAACATGTTTGCAAGCGTCTAACCCTCACCTAACCTTAGACAGTGAGGTTACAGCACTACCACAACACAAAAACAAACTGTAATCAATTGGAAATGGCTTGACTCATCAGTTCGATACAAAGCATTAAAAAAAAAAAAAAAAACTAACATAAAGACAAAAGACACCTCAACCTACCTTTGAATGGTTAAATCCGATCTAATATAATGTCATTACCACGCCAACAAAAATTCACCATATTCATTTTGTATGCCATTTTGTGTGTGTGATTGCATTATATTTCACTGCAGTTGTGTGTGATACGATGAAAAGCACCTGACTTGTTCTTCATGTCTTTTTCGTCATATATTATAAAGTGAAAGATATTACAGGACTATTGTCGTCAAAACGAGTATCATATCATTCACAATTTAATCATCATTCAGTTGTAAATTGAGGAAAGATAATCTTATCTAATACAAAAATGCATACATCGGCTGTGCATACTGCATTTTGGTTATGTAAGAATGCAATGGAATTTTTCATATACTATTTTCGACAGCGAATGATGTTCATAGTGAATTGACTGATAACTCGTTCGTTCCATTACCCTACTTTTGTATCCGCAACTGCTCATGAACCACTATAATTTTGTGAAACGATAATACTATTTTACTCACACGGTGTACTTTTACACCTCCTATTCTATTTAGGATATTTAAACGATTTTTGAATTAACTTTTTGATGATGACATTGGACTTCGTTATAGCTGCATACCATTGTACGTAATTGTATCGGCTTCTTTCTTATAAAACCTTGATAACAATTTAATGAAACGTTCTCAGATTCTTTACAATACGGTGCCATTGTGCTCAATGTAGTTTGCTTTTAGTTAAAAAATATTTTTCAAGGCTTCTTTTAGCAAATTATGGACCTTGCAAGGGGGTATCATTCTGTGAGCTTGGCTCTCAATACCTCTATTAACTTAGTATCATTTTTAAATGAAATTCATAAACGTCAGATAACTTATTTAATTGAAAGATCGATTTATGATAATTTGCAGTGACCCTCCAAACAAACGTCAATAAACGTCAATGAAGACTCAGAGAACATGCAGTCTCTTTATTGCAATATCGGAGGTCTACTTTCGACCACACAAAAATCCATGACATGGTACACTGATTGTCAACTCAGTAGTAAAACACCCGATCATTTTGTTACTTTCCAGTACTTCGACTCTTGCTCTAAAATCACCCTGTAAAAAACAGAAGAATTATATTTGATTATTTTTGTAAAATAAACCAATGTTTTATTCATTTGCAGTCTGCAAAGTCCTCCATGTATAACTCCCGAGCACCCAAACCCTGGGGATGTAACCTCTAAAAACGGCATTATGATAAGACTACATGACTTAATACAATAATTGCAATAGTGTTAGAAGATACTATTTAATGCGTATTTTTTTTTATTAATTTCTTGAGGTTGACTTTCTTTTTTTTTTATAATTTTGTTTTCATATCCCGAACCAATTAAAAATCAATGATCTTGCTTTAAAAGGATGCAATTCCAATGATAAGATAATATGTTTGTGTGGAGATTAAGAATAAACAGAACCTATTCTTATTATTAGTTAGTTGCGGCGAAAATGATGGATAAAAATTGACTAATAAAGTTCTATTAATGGGTTTTCAGTTTTTCGACCTAAATTTCCATAATGACATTTGCGATAGGCAGTGAACGTCCATCAAATCATTTATTTACGTGTATTAATTCATATGATTTGTAAGCTAAATAAATTCGTATTATCGTTGTTCACAGTTTTTGTCCGTTGTATGGAATCTGCGCAAGATTGTATACTACTTGCGTCTGGTTATATGCAATTTGCGCCTTGTTATTTGTAGTGTACTGGTTATTTGAAATTTTGCCACCCAAAGATTATTTGGATTAAAAGCACAGATGAAACATAAATTTTCACGATGAAAATATATTAAAGTATTAAAAACTCTATGAAACAAGGTAGAATGAAATTCAAAACAGTGTGGCTGTGGCCATTGATTGACACATTAAATTCACCCATTTACTGGGACAATTAAGTGAACGTTTGTATGTAACGACCACTGCTCACTATGTACTTTTTAAAGACACTTAAACTAAATAAACTATATAAATAAATAAATAATCTTTATTTCAAGAGGATGATCCCATTAGTTAAAACTAATCTTCCTGAGAGTCCTCAAAATAATAATAACATATTTATGAGTACATAGAGTATTATAAAGTTATATTATACACAATATACAATTGTATTTAAATAATGATGAAAAAGCATATTAATTTGCACAATTGATGAAAAATTTGTAACATTTTGTTTTAAAAGATACAAGTGTATTACTCATTTTTATTTCATTTGGTAAACTGTTCCATATTTGAGAACCTGAATATGTAAATGTTTTCTTTAAAAAAATTGTTTTTGGTTTTGAAAGATTTAATAGTTTTTCATCAGCTGAACGTAAGTTATAATTTTGATTATCAGTAAAATGAAAATTTTCTTGTAAATAGTTAGGAACCATACCATTTAATGATTTAAATACAAGTATTGCCTTTTGGTATTGAATGCGTTTTTCCACATTTAACCAGTGTGAACTATTAAACATTAAACTGGATGATGTCATTATGTCAGCTTCTACTATAACCCTAGCAGATTTCTTTAATAACTTATTAAGTTTATTTATTCCACTTTCACAACAGCTTCCCCATATATTGCAACAATAATCAAATAACGGCAGAATATAAGCATTAAAATAGATAATACGTATATGCATAGGTAAATATTTTCTTATCTTTTGTAATAAATTGATTCTGTTTGATATAGTACATGACATTTTATCTATCTGCTGATTCCAATCTAGGTTTTTGTCAATATATAAACCAAGAAGTTTTTCACAATCTACATTTTCTATTTGTTCAGTTGAAATATTGATATCTAAACTGTTTCCAACTATGGGGTCACCAAAGGTTCTCAACACCTTAATAAAGTAATCCGAAAAATTAATCTTCCTGATTAATTGAATTTTTCGAATTATTTTATAATTAAAGGCGTTAAAAAACCTTTGGTGACCCCACAGTTTAAATGTCTATCGTAGGTACGTCGTGAACAGTGATCGTTACAGACAAACGTTCACGTAAATTGTCCCAGTCAATGGATAAATTTCATGTGTCAATCAATGGCCACAGCCACACTGTTTTGAATTTCATTCTAATATTTTTTTAAACTGGAAAACGGAAAATTACATTTTAAGTAAAAAATAAACCCCAAAAATGTAACACAGATGTCTTACTGAGTGTCGTTTTACATGTACAAAAATATCCTTTTACACCATACCGTAGTATGTTGTTCAAAATGACAGCCAAGATGAAATTTAGATATGTAGATTTATGTTAAAATAATGAACTTTCATTAATAGTTTAGAAACGATTTGAAGCCTATAAATGAAAAGGATATACATATACTATAACTTACATTGGCTATGAAACTCCATGCAGGTGGAATCGTTTTTACTGTAACTAGTGCCTGCTTGACATTCAGGGAGACGGGATCGAAGGGACATGTACAGGTTAGTCCATTGTCGGCAAAGGCTTGGGGACAGGTGTGGTTATGAGAGAATGTTTGCAAGAATTCACATGGATCATCATAAACACTGAAAAGTAAATAGCAATGTTAGTTAAAAATCCGAATACTGTATCATATATAAAGAGCGGGCTTTTAGATTTTAAAATCAGATGATTGGTTAATGGCTTATGGTTCTCCTTAATCATTTACATATTGGTTATACGACAGAACATATGAATATGAATAATATCAAAGGTACCAGGATTATAATTTAATACGACAGACGCGCGTTTCATCTACATAAGACTCATCAGTGACGCTCAGATCAAAATACTTATTTAATACAGCAGAGGTGACTGATAAGTGGCTTTAAACAACAACAAACAAACTAACAAACCTGATGAAAGCATAAGTTAGACATTTCGTTTCAAAAAAATATATTTACCATGTGCCAACTTTATTTTTGCATGGAACAACGTGCCAGTTGTTAAGAAGTTTCTTATCCATGGTAACGTTTAATCTGTAGTGACTGTTCGCTGGAAGTCTGTGTGCAAGATCGCCGACAATGGTTACACTAACATTCCCCGGTATATGTACAGGTTTTGGAGTAATATCAAAATTGGTCATCTGGATTACACGTGTATTTGGATCGGCTGAAATAAGATAACTGAAGGTGTTCAAAATTGTAAATAGATACATTCATGATTGTTTGGTGAATTTGAAAGGAAGTGATAAGACTAATTTAGAATCTTCCCAAATCAAAAAGTCAAGTCAGCACCTGAACAGTTATCAGCATATTTGCCGAACAATGAAAATATTTGTTTAGATCGCAAACAGATATGTAACGGTTAGTCAGTGGAACGCTATATACTATAATTTGGTGCAAAGGGCTGTGCGTTTAGTCCAAGATGGAGTATTTTGAACTTTTGTCAAAACAACTATGCAGATATTTTCATGCCGGTCAATTTAACTCTGTAAGATAGTCTCAGTCTATTATACCTTTTATAATTTAAGAAAATTACTTGCTTTTTAGTAATATGTTCTATTTCGCCATTGTAGCCATGATGCTGTATTGCAAGAATTTCATATAATAGTTTAATACTAATACTACAGAGAAACATTGTTACAAGTTTGGTGTAGATTTTACCATAGAAACAACAAGGAATGCTTCAAAACGAGCGCCAACCATTTTTGTTCAAGACCGATGCGTAAAGCTTTTTTTCCCATAGAAGGAACAACAAATGCTTATTTTATCAAAACAATTATTTCTTGCACAGCAAACTCCCCAAAGGAAAAAAGAAGAATTTTCCGTTTCTGGACACTTACAATCTTTAATACCACATTATGTGGTGTCATACTAAAACACATACGAATAATAACAAAAAGTATACATACAACAGTCAGCCCATTTCCATGTATGTTGATTTAAAAATGCAAATCCAGAGGTAACCAAAGTCAAAAACAAAATTACAGAAAACGATCCCATGCTGTCCTTCTATCTGTAGACCTGTCGACTATCAGACCACGTTTTATATCTATCTTATCTTGAAGGTTCTAAAGTGCTCGGTCAAATTCGTCATACTGGCATGCACAGAAGGGTTGTTACAAGGCTGAATATTGACATTAGTTTAATCGGAATCTAGATAATTTATTAGATATTTGAAGACTTTGGATATTGTAAACGAAAGGAGATGTAGTGAGTGTGTCGACGATACAACAATACGACGACACAAAAACGTTCTTAAAGATATCTAGTGGCCAACATACAGTAGTATGATGTGTCATTGAAGTATACCACAAAACTCCTGTTATTCATATTTCATAATAAAATATTGATTCCACAACGGCAACAAGTGTATTACGATATTTCTCCACCCGAGACAGTTATATTTTAATATTTAAAGCGCGAGGCTTACCGAGCAGGCGGAAACCCGGTTGAAATTGAACAAAAGAATCGAAGCTCTTTGTTAGAGAAGGCGATACATGCTTACTGTAATGTTTACTATAGTAACACATTTTTTTAAAGTTAATAGAAACAAATAAAATGTTCTGCTCAATTACGATGTATTTTATTTTAAAAACACCATTTACATAAGTATTCAATGTGTCTATTACATAGTTCAGCAGAACAATTAGATATCAAGGCGATGGGTATCTATCACGTTGGATGTAGAAAATGCATAACCTCCGAATTTTTAAACCACGGACGGAGAATGTATCAATCTATTAGTTCAGTAATTTTCGTGTCTGCCCTTCCATTATGTGACTCAAGAAAAATAAATGGGTAACAATTGTATCGAAAAGAGAAAATCGAGTGTACCTTTTTATGTAAGGGAGTGTTTGAGTTGAATTGATTGATTGTTGGTTGCTAAACGTCCAGTGGCAAATATTTCATGCATATTCAGGACGATGTTTGAGTTGAATATTTCGTCTTAAAAACTTATAAAGCAAGAGTATTGGATACATCATCTCGCTTCAGATTTTATCATTCTTATATATCAAGGCTGCAGGTTGACTTTATAACCTAAGAAATTCCCAGTACTAAAAGATGAAATATATCGGACAAGTGAAATACCTTTCTAATGAGTCACAAAAACAGAGTAGGTGTGTTCGAATAGCTAATTTTTACAAAAAGTACTTGACGACAGTCTTTTGAATTGGATGGTAGCTATAAAACATTCTTTATGTAAATATGAACCAATAAAATAATAAGAAAGATATATGCATCCAAACGTTTTCCTTGGAATGGCTGAGCTCTGTTTAAAACGATCAAAATTGTCACACAACAACGATAAAAAATGTCAAATAAACATCGAAAAATCAATGTTTGCTACCTGAATTTTTACATGTAACTTTTCTGATATATAGTCTTATCTGTCTGAAAGTTTCAAAGCCATTGTCCTAGTAGAAATCCAAATATATTCATTTTCCACATGTTGGATATTTTTATTGACTGTACAATCGCTTGCAAGTTTACTGTACAATCACTCGGAGCCTTCCTGTACAATCGCTTGGAGCTTTTCTTTTCATAGTTTGGTCAACTAGACTACTCCGAAGGAGGATAATCTACTTTACCTTGTTATGACTTCACGGCCCAGCAAGCAAGCAAGCTAGTCATCGGTAATTGCCCTTACCTACACACTCATTGCATTTTGATGTAGTAGTTTTAGTGGCATATGACTAATTATAACTCTTAAGTAGATAATGCCTACTACTATCTCCTCTGCCACGTTCATGATCAGTTTATGTTTTCCATGATACTTTTGTCATATAAATAGTTATTAAAACTACTGCAATCCAATGCAATAGATGTCTGGCATGATTTTTCTCTCCCTTTTCTGTTACGATTTTATAACAGTTAGTTATTTGGTATTGTTATCAATTTTTTTAAAACCTAAATTACACACTCAAAAGTGTTACTGGTGTTTGAAGATTTTTATTTTTAAAGGATGCACCCTGCATTAGCGGATCCGGTATGCGGGGAGAGGGAGTTTTGGTAGTTGAAACCAGTGGCGTAGCTAGACTGATGTCGAAGTTGAAGCCCAATCGGCAGGGGGTCCGGGGGCCGTTTAAGGCCCCCAGAGGGTCCAGGGCACAGCCCTGGTAGGGGGACCAGGGGGAGGGGCGAAGCCTCCCGGAAGCTCCTGGATTTTAGCGTTTTTGAACCATAAATTTGAACTGAAAATATTATGAATATTAAGGTGTAGTCAAACAAAGGAGATTCCAGAGAGGTACAAAAGTTATATCTACTGAGTGCATACTAGTATGATAAAAATAACAACATCATCAATTGTTTGGAGATTAAATCAAACAATGTGCTTGCTTTGTTATGCATGTTTGCTTAGCTATTATAGTATGCATGTGTTTTATTTGTATGTGTAGTTTGTCTAATGTGCTGATAATAAATTTGTTTTAAATTCAAGTCGGTTAAGAGCTTTACAGAGCTCATATTTACCTTGTTGAATTGTACATATCATGCCCGACTATATATAAAATTTACATACTTACTTACTTACTAATATATCCCCATTTTTTTTTCGATTCTTTTTAATTTTGTGGTCGTTTCAGGGTGTTCCGTGGTTTGGACCCCCCTTTTGCAGAAAGGCGGGATCCGCACCTGGTCTGATATCGTCAATGATAGTATTAAATGATGATCCGATCATTCAACTGATTATTTTATAATTTGGTCTTGTGCTGTGCTAGTTTTGGGGAGAAATGAGCACACACAGTCATTTTTAACCCTGCAAAATTCTTTATGTACCTGTTTCAAGTCAAGAGCCCGTAGTTCAGCTAGTGGTTGTCGTTGGTTCATGTCTGTCATATATGTTTTTCGTAAATTGTTTTATTATGAATTAGGCCGTCAGTTTTCGAAATGTATTGATTCTTATTTTTTATGTCGGGACCTTTTATAGCCGACTATAATTGCTTAAATCCATTTTTTTTTAACTTTGACAATCATATCACATCTCCTTATTTTTATATTGAAGATATAAATGTGGTTTGATAAAATGTTGTTCTCACTAAAAAAAACTGTTTCGTTCGTTCGTCGGATGCTATAGTTGGGAATATTGAAAAGTTCCTGAATCGTGACATTGATATAAAAAAAAAATCATGTTGAAGGATTTTGTGTTTTCTTTGTCTTTCAGATAACAAGTCCTCTCCCATCCTTGATAAACTCTAATTTTACTGGAGTTTTTTCTACCAGTAGCTATAGCTTGTAATAAACAGACATCTCATTTGAAATTATACCACATCTTCTTATTTTAATATCATGTTTATTGACCTATACGTGTCTTTTCTTGGATCCGTAGTTAGCTACCACCATTCCACATTCGAATTCTTTTATCAAGTTACAATATCCAAATCCTGTGATAAAAAAGTCTTTGTTGTATTGTTCAAAAATATATTTATCAATTTTTTTAAATTGATGGTAAACAATACATTAAGTAAAATTCAAAATATGCTAATTACCCTTCCAGAGCAACTAGTCACCTTTTCGGTTTATATTAATGATTTATTTTGTACGAGGATTATTTTCATTTTTATTTTAGATTAGATTCTTAACATATTTTGTACTGTCCTTTTCTTTTTGTCTTGTGTACTTATTCAGAGGTTGTTTGTATTTGTGTTACATATTTGTTTTTCGTTATTTTTTGTACATAAATAAGCCATAGTTTTCCGTTTTACATTGCTATTTCGGGGCCTTTTATAGCCGACTATGCGGTATGGGCTTTGATCATTGTTGACGGCCGTACAGTGACCTATAGTTGGTAATTTCTGTGTCATTTTGGTCTCTTGTGGAGAGTTTTCTCTTTGGCAATCATACCCCATCTTTGTTTTTATATCTATTGTACACATTTTGTTTTTGTCTCTGATAAAGTCACCTTAATAGGGTTCCTTGATAGAATCTTAATTGTCAAAATGACTGTTTGTGTGCTTATTTTCATTTCAAATACCACAGACGAATATAACAGGACAGCAAGAAACAACAAATGCAATGCATATGCAATGCACTTAATAAATTTGGCCAAGCAATTCTACAGGAAAGCTCCAAGAAATTGTATAGTAAACTTGCAAGCGATTGTACAGTCAATAAAAATATCTGACATGGAGAAAATGAATATATTTGGATTTCTACTGGGACAATGGCTTTGAAACTAAGACTATATATCAGAAAAGGTACATGTGAAAATTCAGGTAGCAAACATTGATTTTTCGATGTTTATTTGACATTTTGTATCGCTGTTGTGTGACAATTTTGATAGTTTTACACGGAGCTCCACCATTCTAAGAAAACGTTTGGATGTATATATCTTTCTTATTATTTTATTGGTTCATATTTAGATAAAGAATGTTTTAGCTACCAAAACTTGAAGCAGAAACATTATATAGTAACATAAGAGTTCATCAAAGTTTCCATCAAGCAACTTGTTATTTTGCAAATGTCGGAGCCCCGCTTGACAGTCTCAGGAATGACGAAATTATTAGAAAACCGTACAGTTCCGTTCCCACATGTACACTGTGTAATAAGAATCTTTTTAAATGCTTATGAATTTTCGAAAATTCCACCTGACAAACGACCAGACAATAGTTGTAAGTTGACTAAATGCAGACAAGAACATTAACTGATGCTCATTAGCTAGTAGATACATTTGTCTTTTAAAATACAACTGACATATAAGGATCGTAATAGTGCTTTGTGGATAAATTAATCGGTTTTCAAGAGCTAAATTGGCAGCGCGTCATCCCTACAATGGCTTCTATTGCTACGATTGTAAAAATGACTCGACTGGCGGAATGGGGAGATAATTTTGACGAAGTAGAATCCTGACTGCGAGCTTTTTAAATTTAACTGTTGAAAGTGGAGAAATATCGTAATATACGAGTTACAGTGGTGGAATCTGTTTCTTATGATTTTTATCCTTCCTTTTCAAAGATTTGAGGAAAGGTTTGTACTTTTGATGTTCCGTCATCAGGCATGGTCGCCTTTTTTCATGACGTCAAAATTAGAAAATTCAAAAGAAAACGAAGATTTAACGTCACAATTGAATTTTCAACCAATCATTTGCCGAGAACAGATTTTTCACTAGTGAGGAGAAATATTTTTCTCACACCGGTCAGGAAATCAGGAAATGTTAAGATAGCACAAAAATTAGAGAAAACACTGTTCATGCAATGTGTATAAGGCAGCAACCATTTGATTTTCTGGGGGGGGGGGGGGGGGGGGGGGGGGGGGGGGGCTATGTTTTTTTTTGGAAAAAAAAGTTTGTTTCCAGTTTTTGGAGAAAAAAATAATTTGTTTTTGATTCTGAGAAAAAAAAATTGTTTGTTTCACCTTCAGCTGCCACTATATGTAATGCTAAAATTGAAAGAAAAAAATTGTTTTCGACTTGTCGCGAAAAAAATAGATTGTTTTTCACCGCAGGCAAAAAAAAAAGTTTGTACAGAAAAAAAAAACCATAGCCCCCCCAGAAAATCAAATGGTTGCTGCCTAAGTTCCTTATGGTCTGGGCAATGATAACTGGTTTTGTTCAGTTTTAAAGTATTAAGAAAATAATTTTGTGCCAAAATGTTGCCCTACATTATCGTTTTTATGAAGCAAGGAACACCAATTTCGGGAGAATGTTTTTTTTAGAGAACTTAATTACCGGGAATGTGAGTCAAACAGTAAAGTCCTTTTTGCGTATAATAGTCTTTGAGTTAATAACTGGTGAAAAGGTACGAATTTAAGAAAAAATAGGAATTACTATCCGTAAGCATCATACATTCTGGTCCATTTAAATTCAATGTCAAATTGATTAAAATAGTTTAGACCTAAGCTTCACATTAAGTAGTTATCTAGAACGGTGTGCAGTTTAACACGTTGATCGGTGTTTATTTGACTGTTTCTGACCGAAAACGAGATTAGTGAAATATCTAGAGCAATGTTTATGAGGAATTGATTTACATGCTGTGTTTCGTGGACTGTTGTTTGGCCTTTCATCACTTTTGACCTCTTTTTTATTAACCATTTATTTTAACCGCAATGGTATCTTCTTACTTTGAATAGACGTACATACAATGTACCAATCTTTTTAATCTTTATAAACAAGCGATTGGTATTTCAGAAATTTATAGCATTGCCACAGTCTGCCGACAAAGGAAATATGTATTGAGACAATAAACATTCAATTTCGGGCAAATATGAAATATATTCGTAAAATATTTAGAAATGGAAAAAGGCCTGATTTTGCGACCTTTTATTTGCCTCCTTTGAAACGAATACAACGCTGCCACGTCTTACAATGCGTTATCAGATACTATATACATAGATTGCAACATAAATGACCTTAAATATAAGAGCACTTTTACAAGTTTATTTTAGGAACTATGAAATTCGCGAGTGGTTCGTCTTATTTTGTACAAGATTCTCAATATTGTTAAAAGCTTAATATTTCTTAACTAAAAATTAGTAAGAGATAAAAAATATATATAATATACAAGTATGCTGATCAGCTATACTTGAATATAGAGCAAGACAATTGAGCCTTCAAATTCACAAATTCATATTGGAACGCGTTTTTTTATTGCATTTAATTTCACAGTTTAAAGGAGAAAGGACACAGGAATTTGTTTACTTACGAAAGATGCTTAATTTATTGTTATGGTATAACACGAATAAAGGTAACAGTAGCATACCGATGTTCAAAAGTCATAAATTGATTGAGAGAAAACAAATCCAGGTTAAAACTAAAACCGAGGTAATACATTGGATTATTTTCATATCCATAGAATATATTTCAAATATTGACCAATTAGAAGAATACAATCCAAATAAGAATATGTAAAATGTTTGGAAACAGAACTTCAAACACCAGTAACATTCCCCTTATACATCAGACATTTAAACTTTTGACAAAAAGTGACCTTCAAATAGACATTTATCAATTTCTATATATATTATTATAATTTTATTTTACACAAAATCGTCAATAATATTTTCTTCTCCCTTTCATCTTGAAAACTTCAAGAATATTACATTTATATAATGATTTATTCCAATTCATGTTCATCGTAGAATATAACCAATTTTACAGTTCCTTCAATCTAATTAAAAACCGATCTCTCATCGCTCCTGATTCTGACATGTCGCGTGGGAGATCTAACGAAACCCGCTTTGAGGTCACATGTGAGTGAACTAAAAGTTATGAATTTATAAAGATATGCAAATGAGTTGACGACCTATTAATAAGCCAATCAAAAAGTTTATGAATTATTTTGACTGACGATTTCGTCGTAAATAAAATGAGTTACATCCCTTTGCCTTACGTTAAACTTCCAAGATCGTGGAAGACTCAATTTCATTGGTCGAAAAAGACACACCTACGAGGTCACTCACATGTGACCTTAAAGCGGGTTTCGTTAGATCTCCCACGCGACATATCAGAAACAGGAGCGATGAGAGATCGGTTTTTAATTAGATTGCAGTTCCTTCTGTTATCTTTCTCACATAAACGTTGGTGAGAAATCTCAAAATGGAATCACTATACGATGTTAACGTTTCTAAGAATAAAAAAGGTTGTGTAGTGCAAAGAGGTGACATTAAAAGAAAAGAATGCACATAAACATACATCATGCATGAAAGTCTCGTAAAAAGTAAGACAAGAGAGTCAATTGCTGCACGCACCAAATTTTTGGACCGGAAATATGGAAGTTTTTGGTGTAAAAAAAGTGCAAAATATTACAAAAACAATCTTTATATTGAGTTGACATTAATCCTCAATTGACAGAACTTGTCCAATCCAATTAGTTATAATATTGCTATAAGATATAACTTAATTGTGCAGTTGATGAAATCGAATATCTTTTAAGTGCAGTTGATGAAATGGAATATCATTTAATTCATTTTCAAGACTTGATTTTGAAACTCGTGACTATTAAAGTTGCATCTATTGACAAACTATTTGTATTCCTCATCTCAGATATGGACTTAAACGCAGCATTCCACCTCATTTCTTCATCAATGATTTTTTTGTCAAGATGACATATTTTTTAGGACCCTCGATTTTGACTATTACAGACGCATCAACTGACAAAATATTATTTCTCCACGAATTGTATCTCAGATATGGACTATAACGCAAACTTTGATCAGTCACTCATATGTGAAATGTAGGTTCATGATTTTTATCAGGACCCCTTGGTTATTCAAGACGCAAAATGAACAAAATCTCATGAAATATAACTTATACTTCCACAGATAGATGAGGAGTCGTGGTGTATTTTTTAGTGCATCAGACTACTTCACAAACTACTCACGCGAATGTGGTCTTGAGAAACGATGATAAATGGCTGACCCGTGTTAAGAGAGAGCCATATCTCTATATCTCTTGTACGTAAAAGACACCCTTGTAGATTTCGAAAAAGAGAATGCTAATTCCGCTAAAAGGCAGCACTCGCACCCGCAAAATGGTAAGGGATTAATAAAAGTTGCAATAAAAGAGGGACGAAAGATACCAAAGGGACAGTAAAACTCATAAATCTAAAATAAACTGACAACGCCATGGCTAAAAATGAAAAAGACAAACAGACAAACAATAGTACACATGACACAACATAGAAAACTAAAGTATAAACAACACGAACCCCACCAAAAACTAGGGGTGATCTCAGGTGCTCAATCCACTATTAATAAATTTGTTTAAACTAGAAAGATGGACTTTAACTTTATGATGGATAGATGAAACACTAAATTCCTTCTCCAGCTTCGTTTGACAGAAGATATAAAAATCTTTAAGCAAACAAATATCAAACTATTCCTCTCAGTAACGGTGGAGCAATTCTAGACATAATGTTTTCATTTCTATTCCCTTTTGGTGAAATATAAAAGTATCACCAAACAGTCATGAAAATAGGAATGTAGCTTTGTATGATATTTAACCATGATTTCTCTCAAACTAATGAGAAGGGTCAACTTGAACTTACTACCAGTTATGAGAAATATTGATCATTGTTGAATGCCTCATGGTTACTTGCAGATGAAGGACAACAATAAAAACGTTCCATATTTGGGTTTTACCATGTATTGATAATTAATATTGTCTCATATACATTTACTCCATATCCCCTTCATATTTTCATTGGGTACACGACAGACTAAAAAAACTGCTTCATACCACAACTCAAAATCAGAAAGTATAGAAAATTATATTTTTCGTAACAACTGACAAATCCTTGACAAAATGTTTTCATTTCAATCTGTTTGGTTGCAGTTAAATTGCAAAGTGTTAACAAACACCAACTGGATATTTGAGAGGTTTGAAAATCACTTTCTGTTACTGAAACATGTTACCTATAAAAACTCCCGAGATCGTTTACGTTCAAAGTACAGATATCTTTATTTTGATTATTTTTCAAAATGATGACGACGACGAGTTGTTGTAAGAACATGGTACCTTGTTTACATTTCTTAAAATAACCATTCTGTGCGTAAAAAAACAACGAAATTCATTGTAACAGTTATAGATACTTGGAATCTTCTTCTTGTATATAAAAATTAATTACATAAATATTTATTTCAAATACCTAAAATCTTTAATTTTCATATACCGCAGAAAATAATAAAGAAGATCCGCAGAAACTCATGAAACAATCTCAAACCCATATCATATGATGGACCGGCTTAGTATCGGCCTATAATAAGAAAAATACCGAACTCCAGGTGAAATTCAAAACGGAAAGTCTTTAATAAAAGACTATTATGGAATAACCGTTTCACAAATGATATCGGATATGTTCCTTACGTCGTAACTACAATCCCCCTCCCTCTCATAAATGTGACCTACCGAATTAGAATATTTACCGGATTTGATATCTCATAAGCAACACGACGGGTGCCACATGTGGAGCAGGATCTGCTTACCCTTCCGGAGCACCTGAGATCACCCCTAGATTTTGTTGGGGTTTGTGTTTTTTATTCTTTAGTTTTCTATGTTTTGTCATTTGTACTAATGTTTGTCTGTTTGTACTTTTCAATTTTAGCCATGGCGTTGTCAGTTTATTTTCGATTTATGAGTTTGACTGTCCCTCTGGTATCTTTCGTCCCTCTTTCAGTAGTATGAAAGTGTCATGTAACTTCTTTATATTGTCAGCAACGTGTGAGCAAAACAAACAGACATAATATAGGAAAAAATGTAAAAAGAAATGGGTATACGTGTAGCAGTCATATAAAACAAAGTGCAGATTATAAGTAGATAAACTCATCATCGATACCAGGATCGAAATTTTGTATGTGCGTCAGACGCGCGATTCGTCTTCAAAAGACTTATCAGTGACGCTCGAATGAAAAAAAGTTATAAGGCCAAATTAAGTATTAAATGATATGACATAATTATATCCGATCATGACATGTTTTGACCTTAATCGTTCACACTTTTAGTTTTTAAAATATCTTTCTTTCACAGATACACAAGTATTGGTAGATTAAGGAGACTTAATTTACTTCAACTGTTTCACCTAAATTTAAAACATTGTACAAAATGCTGTCATTAAGAAGCATCTTAGTTTTACTCATTATTGGTTTAGTCAGTTCAGAGCAATGTTCCACTACTGTAAATGAGATTCAAAATGCAAACTTCGGCAATACGAAGCTAGATTTGGACAGTTATAGAGATATCGTTCAAACACTATCGGAAGTGAAACAGGCGACGGTCCGGATGAAACAAAAAATTCACAAAATATACACAGGTAAGAACTCAAATGAAATAATTTTCAATTGCAAACATTGAAAGTTTGTTGCATATTCATTTATAAACGTTGTTTAGATTGACGAGGATGAACTTGATCATGCACAAATAAGATTGATTGGTTGTTTGTTGCTTAAAGTCCAGTGGCAAATACTTTAAGTATGTTCAGGACGAAAATAGACAAGATGATGTTGAGTTATTGACAACAAAATTGAAGACTTGAAGTATTTTTTCGCCATTTTACCAAGACAGGAATAACTTTTGAGATTTTGAAAGTTTGCAGTTTGGCAAGCTTTATGTTAAAAATGCCAAATAAAGAAGGAAGTTGAAGAGCATGGATGACCAAAAATTCCTAAAGATTTTTCCAAATACAGCTAAGGTAATCCTTTCTCGAGAAAGAAAAGCCTTAGTATTTCGAAAATGTATTGTTTTGTAAACGGTTAATTTTTAATTGTGAACATGTCAATGACTAATCGACTACTGACAAGGTGATACCTTCGGGGAATTAAACTCCAGCAACAGTTTCATCGACTCAGTGGTTGTTAATAAACTCATCATAGATACAAGGATTGAAATTCTATATTTACACCAGACGAGCGTTTCGTTTTCAAAAGAATTATTAGTGACGCTCGAATAGAAAAATGTTAAAAGGCCAACTAAAGAACGGAGTTAAAGAGCGCAAGTGAATGATTAAGAAAGCCGAGAAGGTTCACCTATGATTCAGAATTCAACATTCGGAATTCAGCATTCAGAATTCAGAATTCAGAGCGTGATTTATTTAAAAAAGGTTTTGTTTGAGGGGATAAGATATGGGTTTATATGTCAGAATGACTGACAAATTTTCGTGTGTGGAGGGAAGGATTGTGTGAGTGTATGATATACGCCTTTTTGTATGGGATTTGCGGTTGGTAATGATAGACGGATTTGCATGTTGGAATGAGAGAGGGATTTGCATGTTGGAATGAGAGGGATTTGCATGTTGGAATGAGAGAGGGATTTGAAAGTGGGAATGAGAAAGGGATTTGAAAGTTAGAATGATAGACGGATTTGAAAGTTGGAATGAGAGAGGGATTTGCATGTTGGAATGAGAGAAGGATTTGCATGTTGGAATGAGAAAGGGATTTGCATGTTGGAATGAGAGAGGGAATTTTATGTTGGAATGAGAGATTGATTTGCATGTTGGAATGAGAGAGCAATTTGAAAGTTGGAATGAGAGAGGGATTTGACAGTTGGAATGAGAAAGGGATTTGAAAGTTGGAATGAGAGAGGGATTTGTATGTTGGAATGAGAGATTAATTTGCATGTTGGAATGAGAGAGGGATTTTCATGTTGGAATGATAGAGGGATTTGAAAGTTGGAATGAGAGAGGGATTTGAAAGTTGGAATGAGGGATTTGAATGTTGGAATGAGAGAAGGATTTGAATTTTGGAATGAGAGAGGGATTACGTTAGTAAATAAAAGACTGATGTGCATGTCGGAATGAGAGAGTTATTTGCGCGAGTAAATGCGAACAGGATGGTGTGAGTGAATGATTGACGTTTTTGCATGCGGAAATAAGAGACAGATTTGCATGAGAGAAGAAGAGAGGGATTTGCATGAGTGAATGAGAGAGGAATTTGCATGAGTTTATGAGACAGGGATAAGTGTAAGGGTTTGAGAGCGGGATTTACATTAGTTTATGAAAGAGTGATTAGTATAATGGATTGAGAGAGATTTGTGTGAGAGAAAGAGAGGAATATGCGTGAGTAAAAGAAAAACGGATTTGCGTTAGGGAATGCGAGAATGATTTGCCTGAGTGAATTAGAGAGGGTTAAGTGTGAGGGAATAAGAGATGGATTTGTTTGTCGGAATAATAGATTCATTCCGTGAGTAAATAAGAGAGAGTGTGTGTGAGTGAATGATATATGGAATTGCGTTAGAGAATCAGATAAGGATTTACGTTAGGGAATGAGAGAGAGATTTGCGTTAGGGAGTAAGATAGGGATTTGCGTTAGTAAATAAGAGAGAGAGATTTGCGTTAGGGAATGAGAGAGGGATTTGCGTTAGGGAATGAGATATGCATTTGCGGTAGGGAATAAGAGAAATATTTGAGTTAGGGAATGAGAGTGTGATTTGCGTTAGGGATTGAGAGAGGGATTTGAGTTAGGGAATGAGAGTGGGATTTACGTTAGGGAATGAGAGGGATTTGCTTTCGAGAATAAGATAGGGATTTGCGTTAGGGAATGAGAGTGTGATTTGCGTTAGGGAATGAGAGAGGGATTTGAGTTAGGGAATGATAGAGAGATTTGCGTTATGGAATGAATGTGGAATTTGCGTTAAGTAATGAGAGAGGGATTTGCGTTAGGCAATGAGAGTGGGATTTACTTTAGGGAATGAGAGGGATTTGCTTTCAAGAATGAGATAGGGATTTGCGTTAGGGAATGAGAGTGGGATTTGCGTTAGGAAATGAGAAAGGGATTTGCGTTAGGGAATGAGAGAGGGATTTGCGTTAGAAAATGAGAGAGGGACTTGCGTTACGGAATGAGAGAGTGATTTTCGTTAGAGAATGAGATAGGGATTTGCCTGTTTGAAAGAGAGGGATTTGCGTGTGGTAATGATACACGGATTTTGCATGTTGGAATGAAAGAGGGATTGCCAGAGTAAACAATAGACCGATTTGTGAGTGGGATTGAGAGAGATTGCGTGAGTGAATGACAGACGGATATGCGTGAGTGGCTGTTGGTGACGCTACAGCACTCACAACTGCTTTTGGTTTCAGGCAAGGCATGAAAGAGATAAGTGTATTAGAGGAATAAAATGAGCGAAGAAAGAGACAGATGAATATAATTAGTGAATGAAAAAAATAGAGGCTCTACAGAGCCTGTGTCGTTCACCTTGGTCTATGTGAATATTAAACAAAGGACACAGATGAATTCAAGACAAAATTGTGTTTTGGTGATGGTGATGTGTTTGTAGATCTTATTTTACTGAACATTCTTGCTGCTTACAATTATCTCTATCTATAATGAAATTGGCCCTGTAGTTACAGGGGAAAATGATCATTGAAATTTACAAATTTTATGAAAATTGTTAAAAATTGACTATAAAGGGCAATACCTCCTTAGGGGGTCAATTGACCATTTTGGTCATGTTGACTTATTTTTATGTCTTACTTTGCTGTACATTACTGCAGTTTACAGTTTATCTCTATCTATAATAATATTCAAGATAAAAACCAAAAAAATCTAAATTTCTTAAAATTACAAATTCAGAGGCATCAACCTAACAACTGTTGCCCGATTGGTCTGAACATTTTAGGGAAGATAGATCTTGACCTGATAAACAATTTAACAAACGTCGGATTTGCTCTAAAGGCTTTGGGTTTTGAGATATAAGCCAAAAACTGCATTTTGTCCCTATGTTCAATTTTTAGCCATGACAGCCATCTTGGTTGGTTGGCCGGGTCACTGGACACATTTTTTAAACAAGATACCCTAATAATGATTGTGGCCAAGTTTGGTTAAATTAGGCCCAGCAGTCTCAGAGGAAAAGATTTTTGTAAAAGATTACTAAGATTTACGAAAAATGGTTTAAAATTGACTGTAAAGGGCAATAACTCCTTAAGGGGTCAACTAACCATTTTGGTCATGTTGACTTATTTGTAAATATTCCTTTGCTGAACATTATTGCATTTTATAGTTTATCTATAATAATATTCAAGATAATAATAATAAAAAACCCAGCAAAATGTCCTTAAAATTACCAATTCAGGGGCAGCAACCTAACAAGAAGTTGTCCGATTTATCCGGAAATTTCAGGGCAAATAGATCTTGACCTGATAAATAATTTTTCGCCATGCCAGATTTGCTGTAAATGCTTTCGTTTTTGAGATATAAGCCAAAAACTGCATTTTACCCCTATGTTCTATTTTTAGACATGGCGGCCTTGGGTGGTTGGTTGGTCGGGTCACCGGACATATTTTCAAACTAAATATCCCAATGATGATTGTGACCAAGTTTGGTGTAATTTGGCCTAGTAGTTTCAGAGGAGAAGATTTTTGTAAAAGTTAACGACGACGGACGATGGACGACAAGTGATGAGAAAAGCTCACTTGGCCCTTTGGGCCAGGTGAGCTAAAAATTGATGGAGTGATCGTATTAGTAAAGATGAAGTGAGGAAGTGGAAAGGTGACAAAAATTAAACTAAATAAAAATATAGAGAAGGTGAGCGATATCGAATAAAAAAGTACTTAACAACTTCTTTTCGGCTGTAACAAGTGCGGGTTTGATTGAAAATCATCATAAAATAATGACTTTAAACAGTAACTTTAAGCAAACTATTAAACAAATCTCTCGTACAAACATGATTTATCAACGCAATTTTTTTTTCTTTAATTGATATTTACTTTATCTGATATAAAAAAATTAGAAAACAGTCATATTCTAATGAACATAGAATCTTTTTCATTTAAGTGTCATGTCCAATGGAGCCTTGTCAGAATGGGGGAACATGCGTAAATGACACATGTCTATGTAACGATGGCTTTGCCGGATCACAATGTGAAATAGGTTTGTTATACTTTTGTATTTAACTCTAATGGGTATATCTTCCCATCAGCAAGTGCATTTCATATTGAAATATAACACATTACCCATTAAGCAAAAACATTTAATTAAATTGGTATACTTGTATGTGATTCCACCCTGCAAATAACAAATTGTAGTTGATTGATACAATATACAATCCTAGTGACAAAAGGCATTTACTTAAATGTAAAAGGAAACATAAGCAACACGTTAAAACTGGTTCCAAATCAGGCAGATTTGCAATATGTCTCAACTATTTAGTGACACATAAATCTTAAAATCTAGTAGAGATCAACATATGGAATCATTTAAGACAAGTGTCTATGCAATATGATATCAGTTACATTGTAAGTGTTACCTCCTATAGATATTGGTTAAAAAGAACCGCGTGGAAATCGTGTATATTCCATATTAGGTAAGTAGGGTTCCATATTAGGTTAGCAAGCGGAGCTTGTTCCAATACACGGTTAGTAGTGGTGTTACATCCCTTTATAAAAATAATAAGGTGCTGAGGAAAAATCTTTTAAAGATTTCAACAGTCAATGAAACTGATAATGAACGATTGGAATAAATTCATATAACACATTTTAACGCTCTCACCACATATTGAATTTACTGACTGTCACTAGCACACTATGTAACTAATAATATTCTTAAGTAAAGCATATCATGATATTGATATTACAGTTATATTTTCACGATTGAAGATTTTTTCCTTATTTAAGGAATGACTGTAATATTTTTTCTGTCTATGAAGAAATAACATAAAAAAGTTGGTGCACACTGAATAACGCGCGTAGCGGGTTATTTAGCAGTGTGCACCACATTTTTTATGTTATTTCGAATAGACAGAAATAAAATATTACAATCATTTCTTATAATTTAATTCTAAATTTCATTTTAAACCGTAGAAAACCATGAAAAAACGTCGATGACGTCACGGTCACATGACTTAATTATGTCTATGGGCTCATAACAAAATAACGTCAGCCAATCAGAAGACGCTTTACATCCAAAATTAAATTATTAAGATGTGTTGATAAATCTTTATTTCTTTTGTAGATGTTAACAAAACATGTCAGTGTGACAGCAACGCACTTATCCCACACCCACATAAATGCCAGCTTTACTATAACTGCAGTCAAGCTGTGTCCCCCCTTCCAACAGAAAACAGACTTTACCCTCATATTCCGCAGGTTTTAAGACCTGCCTACCTGCACGAATGTTCCTACCCAAAACTGTTCTCAACCACAACTATGTCCTGTCAGAATTATAAAGACGTAGATTGTGGGTCTAGACACGAAACCAAAAATAAATGTAAGTAAATTTGAATTTAATGAATGAAATATAATGTCACATGAAACATGAAAATCAACAACTACAATCGATTACAATAAAATTGATAGATACAATGAATTACAATAAAATTGATAGATACAATGAATTACAATAAAATTGATCGATACAATGAATTAGAATAAAATTGATAAATTGGAAATAAAAAATCTCATCAAAATAACACAAATCCTGAATAAGAAAAGACAAGTTCAAGTACGATTTTTTATGCCTTCTCAAATAAATGTACATTTCATAAATGTAGTTTAATCGAAGAATTAAGATCATTTAATGAAAGTCTAATGAATTAGTCAATTCTGTATTTGCCCTTGTACAGATTATTCTCGATCAGCTGTATTGGGCATCGAATAATGGAGTTTCTTGGCCAATTCAACTAAGTTCGAATGTATACCTGAGTAATACATGCAATACAGTAACCGTTACCTCTTTTGACATATTTCTTTGTTATATAGTAATAAAGAAGATGACAGCTGTACCCCTTTATTGAAATTTTTACCTATTATGTCTGTTTGTTTTGTTCACATATTGGTGTCGATGATCGGATTGAATGCGACTGTCATACCAGTGAGAGGTATAGATTGTTTTACAACCAGGATTAAAACATCATTGATACATAAGGAGCAAGTCAGGATTATGACAGTTGTTTTCCTTTCGTTTTATATGTTTCAGCTCTTTATTTTGCTATTTGTATTTGATAAGGGACGTTCCGATTAGCATTTTCCTTCAGTTTGGTACTATTGTTATATACTTTTTAATTACACTACAACACTATAACCTTTTATTCTTTTTTATATAGACATAAACACAAATAAATTATTACGTATATTCATATGGCCAGACTTACAAATAGGTGCTCTTGGCTTGCAAATTTTTGGTTTCAGCATTCATTATGAAGAATAAGAAAAGCGCATCGGAAACACACAATATATAAAGAGTTATTATCCAAATTTACCAGTGCCAGTTGGGAAATCATGATTTGCTTTTTATACCTATACATTATAATATTAAAAAACAACACTCAAATTCTCAATGACAACCGAACATGTTTATTCAAAAATGATAATATTATTGAAATCAAAGATAGAAAACGAAACATTTATATGATTTAGAATAAGTCAGAATTTTTCTCTGTGACTGGTATTTCAATGCGCTTTAATACAACACCATAAAACGCCATATCCTAGTTGTTACTTACAGATGCTAAACTAGTATCGTTTTCAATGCAGGTGATTATCTCACGGTAAGCTATAATTGTCTCGGAGCCTGTAAAGACTGCATTTATTTCACACCTCACTGTATTGGATTCACAGACGGGATATACAGAAATAAATATGTTGCGCCACCTGGAGAGATATATTTTGAATGTCGAGACGAAAGAAATATTTATGGTGGTGCAAATCCCTGTACAGCCAATATGGCACCTCATCATGGCAAATGCAGGGATTTATATGAAATACCATCAACCTATTGGGGAGTTGGATATGGTGTCGACTGCTCCGGTCTACCAAATGGTAACTATAAAAGTGAACGGATGAGAAAGTGTAATATCTACTACACTTGTGTGAATGGAAACTCTACGCTATCACACTGTGATGTGGGAAAAGTTTTTGATACAAAATCTGCATTCTGCCAAAATCCCGCAAATGCATGCAACCCATGCGGAACCATATATAACGGCTGTTAATGAAAATTCCAAGATAATTGTAAAGAATGAGCTAATTTTCCGTGATTAAAATCTTTTTAGAAAATAAAAACAATTTTCTC
The DNA here is from genome assembly GCA_019925275.1 of Mytilus edulis. Taxonomy (NCBI): domain Eukaryota; kingdom Metazoa; phylum Mollusca; class Bivalvia; order Mytilida; family Mytilidae; genus Mytilus; species Mytilus edulis. The sequence continues at coordinate 40,901,069 of CM034357.1, read as the reverse complement.
TGTTTTGTTTTTGAAATATGACTACATATTACAGTTTTTTTTCTCTGGTTAAGGATCCTCTCAGAATATTCTGCAACATTTGAATCCGAGCAGGACGTAATAGGAGTTAATTAGTATTCATTAAAGTGCTGACAAATAGTTTTCTGATTCGGAATTCGTTATTCGCCATTTCAAAATCTAAAGTAATATAAGTACTTTCATAAGTTCTTGTGTACGCGTTTGTAAAAAAAAAAAAACAAAAAAAAAAAAAAAAAAAAAAAAAAAACAAAACAAACAAGATTAATCAAACTGTTTCAGTTCTGAATGGGCAAATCGCAATATCCTTTTAAGTGTTACAGTTATGTAAGGTTATTTTGATCGAAATAAAAGTGATGTTAAAAATCTGTATGTTCTAATAATGACTTTGTTCCAGAATTTTATGATCTGTCTCTAATAGGCAAGTATTCTTGAGATGTTTAAATAACTAAATAAAAAGGAGTGGTTTTGGTCCAACTTTATAAACGTTTGCAGTTTTGGTTAAGATATACTCTTTTCAAGGGTTATGCAGTCAAAAAGCTAGAATTTATTTATTGGCATTGTCCATTGACACGCAACTTAAGCTATTTGACTGTATTTATGAAAAAGAAGATGTGGTATGATTGCCAATAAAATAACTCTGCACAAGAGACCAAATGACACAGAAATTATTAACTATAGTTGTTTGTAAGGACAAAAATTGTCACTGGGTTGCTTTAAAACAAGTGCAATGCTTAAACAATTAAAAGAAAGACCTTGTTATTTTTAAAAATAACTTACTATTATAAATGATAAATAAGATCAGTCTGGTGTATTTAAGGAGATTTTCCCTCATTTTTGGTTGATGTTCCAAAAAGACACAACAAATACCTTTGATTGTTCAGGATTTTGATTTTAATATTTCTCTATAAACCTGCTTATTTCACAGTATTATAGCTGAAGAATATAAGTACGTATTTTTGTTTAACTTTTAACGAAATAGTAGAGCCACTTGTTAGGGAGTAGTTCATGTTTTCTTATACCAGCCAATCTTCTTAAGGAGTTGGTGGTATTCTGAAAAAAAAACTTGTTCGTCTGTCCGTCCATAACTTTGCTTTCTGTATTGTATTTAGTCATGAACTTTAATTTGACAATTTGCATAGGGATTACATGCGAAATGATAAACAGTCATTCCCTGTTTGCCGGTACTTCAATTTTTTATCCTACGCACAAAAAGAAGAAGAAGAAAAAAATCTCCGAGGCCGTACCTATTTATAATTTACTGTCAAATAACAAGATCCATAATGAAGAGTAGTATTCGGATCGGAGCTGGAGGAACTGATGGAATAAAGCAACAGTAGTATATTGCTGTTCAAAACTCATGGAAAGTAGTATACCGCTGTTCAATAGTCACAGAAAGTTAAGTAGCATCTGAGCATTGATAAAATCTACCAAATAATGCAGAATTATTTTCTTTACAAATTGCTAACCTTTTGTACTCAGAAAATGTTTCGTATTTGGTTTTGTATCTAATCTAAATAGTTATACCATGTAAGTGTTTTTTAAGATCTTCCGCGCAGTCAACTCCTGTAATTGTCAGCTTGTATTTTATTTAAAATGTTCATGTAATTATGAAACCTGAGATCCTAATTTAATATTCTGGTTTGAAGACCAAACAATTTAGATTTTTGTTTCATTTAGCATATAAATTAAAGGAGGGATACATAAAGATTGTTCTTTTTCCTTCCGTTTACAGATAAACCCATATAAACAAAGGTTTTGGAAATAATGCTTGTCTCAATCAACGCAATCCTGTTTGAAAGAATGAGTGGTAAGACTGATACACACATTGATTAACAATGTCATTTGCATTGTTCTTTAAAATAGCTCATCTATCATCGACTAAATGCTTTTTTTTAAATACAAAAGATTTTCATGCTTAAAATTGTTATTTCGTAGTATTGTGTAACTTATATGATAATATACCTCAGTTCTTTTTTCGCTTGCGTAGGAATTAAATACTCAAGAACACGTTTTATTGTGAATTATTGTTTAGGAGATTTTATGCTATAAAATTTGATCAACAGCTGTGGCTAACGTAGTTAGTTTCCTGTTGTAGACACGTTCGAATGTTCATATGTTCATCTAGATATTTCAAATCATATACCCTGTTTTTTTTCCTTGTTAACATTAGCGGTCATGATTTTTTTTTTCTTCTAAATTTGGTGTTTTACTTTTATGACATTCGGTGAAAGGACGTAAAACTGCTTTAATCCATTCACATTGCACTTTTTCTTAGTCAGACTATCTGGAACATTGTGTTTTATGTTGATGTTTTTCTAACTTAAACGCAAATTTTTCTGGACGAGTCGGTTGTTGATGTTTGGATTGGATCTGTTGTTCTGTCCGATATTTTCGGCTATTTATCGTTATCCTAAGTATGTATTTCTTATTTTCAATTGACGCCAATGTCGATACCGAACAACCATAGTTTGTCACAAGTGATTTATGGCAGAAATGCCTGAAATACCTGTCATTCAACAGTCAGGAGATCATACTCTCAATAGTTTCTTGTCAAACACCTGAAGATAATCATTCTCTTATTACCTATTTTATGGAAAGAATAGAATGAGGAACAAAAGAACAGACCCACGATGTCATTATTTGATGATATACGGTTTCGTTAAAGTAGATACAATACGGGAGTTAATTTAAATCTTATATAATCAACAGTGTTTACCAGTACGTCTCAGGATATTTTCAAAATGAAAAGATCTACAACAAGTTAATAACACTTAATGTAGTAATTATACATGGATCAAATGTATTTCACAATATTATTTTCATTGCTACGTTTTATTAACGACCTCCGCACAAAAATCCATGGCATGGTAACGTCATGGACCACTCAACAGAAAGACATCCAACTATGTTATGACCTTTCATAATTTCTGCTCTTGCTCTGAAATCACCCTGAAACATAAGGTATATACTCTTTTAAATTGAAAAAAAAAGAATTCGACTAAATTAAAGGGAAAACTAACAGACTGTACGTTTGATGCTACAAACAGTTAGGAAAACTAAAATATCCAATCAAAATGTAAATTAAAAGCCATAAAACCATTCGAAAATCAAACATTCCAATAAACAATTTTACATTAGATTTCAATATAAAGTACGCTTGCTAGATTAAGCTAGATGTAATGAAAGCCACGGTTAACCCACTATATTCTTCGCTTCGGGAGATATCTGTACAAAGATACGAATAAACGGTTGTTTTCTATTCGTTCAGGTTTTTTTACAAAGTCTAACGTTTGATTATTTCAGTTTTTTTGGATTTTTCTCTCTTTTGAATTTACCTTGGAGTTCGGTAATTTTGTTTCACGTGTTTGAGCTCTATCTAGTATGTTCACTCATAACTAATAATAGTTATTCTTTAAAATGCTTTTTGATTTATTTTAACCACTAATAAATAATATAATGTTTTTCTTATCAGGGATACATTCTCAAGTTCACTTGAATATGACAGCAATATGACAGTTTTATCCCTTCGTCTTATGTGTTTGATCTTTTGTTTATGCAATTTGATAAGAGACTTTCCGTTTTGAATTTTCCTCGGAGTACCATATTTTTGGGAATTTGCTTTTTTTTTACTCAATGAGAAAAATCAAAAAAAAAATCTTTATTTTCTCATTTCTAATGGATACAATATACACTGAACGATAAAAATAAATCTCAATGTACCAAATTCCATCTCGTCTTACGTGTAATCTGTTGAAGAAGTTACCTGGATTTGCTTACACTTCCGGAACACCTGATATCAGCCGCAGTTTTTGGTGGGATACGAGCTTAGTCTTTAGTTTCTGTGTTTTGTTTTGTGTGCTAGTGCATGTTTGTTTATCTTTATCTTTTTTTTATCCATGGCGTTGTCGGTGTATTTTGACTTTTGAGTTTGAATGTTCCTTTGATATCTTTCGTCTCTCTCTTTCATTCAGCTTAAGGATGTTGGCTCCTCTACTTGATTTTTTGCCAGATTTTCGGAATCCTCTGGTTTCATCCATGTATTAACATTAAAAAAGAATGCCCACTAACCCCTACTTTTCTTTTCATATTTTTATTACATATTATTCAAAAAGCCATATTTCAAAATCTTATGAAATCCTTGTTATTTTTTCATAGTTTTTAAACTTGCCGCCAAATTTTCAACAGCTAATATCTTGAAAACCAGTACACGGACCCTCTATTTTTTTTGCTTTTTAAGTTCTTAATTTATATACTTTCAATTTTAAACAGTCTTTTAAAAAGCTTGTTATTTTTAAACAGAGTAGCGAACATCCTTAATAAACAAACAACACTACTTCAGTTGTACAACTTGGGAAAAAAGTGATATACGATGAGACAAGATGACTAAAAAAGATCTAATAACTAAAAGAAATGACTTTGAAACGCAAAAAGATGTGATGGGAATAAACAAATTCGGCAAATACGTTTAATCTGATTTTCAAGAATATTTCAAAAGACATTTTTATTTCCGTAATATTCAACTGTAAGAAAAAATTAAACTGATACGAATTTGATTGTTGTTCTTTTTATACTAACTTGATTTTATCATTGCAAAAAATACCACTTATGTGATGCCTACTCACATTTAAAATGTAGTCCAATGATGATCCAGTCGATTTCCATTTCAATGTAGACTGGAAATTTACGTTTCCAGAAGGACATGCACAAGTAGTTGGTAGACTGTGAAAACTTTTTGCGGGAGGACACAAATGTTCACCAAATATTTGTAGAAAGTGACAGAAATCGTATGAACTGCAATATTGAATAATTTTTCGAATATACTAGAAAGCTTTAATAATACAAAAGGTGTGTTTAATTTCTGTAGTGGCAAATTTTAAAAGAAGCGACCAATTTTGAAACTTAACTGGAATATGAAACAAATTCACATAATTATACAAAAAAAGATATCTCATAAAAGAGGCCAATACCTAAGTAAAAACAAACAGCAACAAAAAACACTAACAATTCAATGGCATAAACAGAAAAAACGACGAAAAGACCATTAACAATAATCTTACACTATGCAGAAAACTAAGATTGAACAACTCGACCACATAACAAAACTTTGGGATGACAGCAGGCGCCCAGGAAGGGTAGCTAGTGGCACCAGTCGTCTTTATCATGCAGGTAAAAATCCAGTGATAAGTTGCATCGAGGTTAAACAAAATGTTGTTACGACAAATAAAACATAGCAGTGGTCATTTCTTTCAAAGAAGGCAATAATGATCAACAAAAGCATTAAGTGATCCGTTAAACATTCGTGCAAAGGACTTCCATTTTAACATTTAGAATCCTTGATACAATTGAATCATACAGTAGCATAATGTAAACAGTTACTCTCTATGAAGGAGACTGTGATAAAAAGATATATATTCTATTAGCAGGTGCTGCTTGAATGTTGCTACACAGAAATTGAAAGTTTATAATAGGAAAATTGAAATTTAATCTAGTTCTCCAGCATTTCCCAACGTTAGTCAAGATATGATGCAGACTTAAATATTTTGTGGTATCCTTAATTTCAAGTTCAATGCAATAGAAACAGAAACCATAATTTTGAATAATTTGGAAAACGAGCATCATCTATATATTTCGGAACGGGAAGGATAATGTCAGTTTGTTACTATTTTGAACTTGAAAAGCTTCTGCATTAGATTGGCCTCATAAGAATAAAAGAACAAGTAGATAAGGAGAGATGCTATTAGATTGTCTTTTGGAAATCAATCCTCCATGCGTAACAAATATGGTGTCAAATAAAAATGATGATGTCAGTTTCAATGGACTTTTGTTTTCATAAGAGTGTTTTTACAAAATAATTTTTTCCATCCAATAGGAAGATTCAATGCGTTTGCTATTCCGTTTTAAGAAACAAAGTTGGACTATTTTTCAATATGTCATTAAGTTCAGATGATGATGATGATGATGATGATGATGATGATGATGATGGATAACAGCCTAACCATCTTACGGTGTTTATATATCTCAACTTGTACGATTCGCTCGTGTATGTAACAATGTTTTAGATTTTAACGAGAGAAATTTATGTATTACTGAAAAATTATTACACCAGGGTTTTCGATATCACAAACTAGTCAAAACATTTACTAAATTTTATCATCGGTATAAAGACATCATTCGTAAATATAGCTCAATATGCAGACTTCTAATACGTTCAGGTATTTCACATCCAATTTTTTATGGAAATATTCTTTATAAAGCACAAAGGTGTCAGTATTCACCTAAGAAACTTACAAAACCTTTGAATATACTTATTAAGAAGGGATATAATTACGATACTGTTGTCAAGTCATTAGATTGCATATTTTGGCGTTAATATTGAGTCACTGATAAGGTCTTTGCATCGGAACTAAACACATTTATTCTAAAAACAGTTGTTGGCATGACACGGGTTATGTTCTTCTCATATATGTTATGATGGTATGATACTAAACCCATAACGGGAAGGATTGTGCCTGATGTTCATATGATGAAATCATAATCTTTCAGTCAGTTTAATTGAAGTCTGGAGCTGGCATGTCAGTTAACTGCTAGTAGTCTGTTGTTATTTATGTATTATTGTCATTTTGTTTATTTTATTTGGTTACATCTTCTGACATCAGACTCGGACTTCTCTTGAACTGAATTTTAATGTGCGTATTGTTATGCATTTACTTTTCTACATTGGTTACAGGTATAGGAGGAGGGTTGAGATCTCACAAACATGTTTAACCCCGCCGCATTTTTGCGCCTGTCCCAAGTCAGGAGCCTCTGGCCTTTGTTAGTCTTGTATTTTTTTAATTTTAGTTTCTTGTGTACAATTTGGAAATTAGTATGGCGTTCATTATCACTGGACTAGTATATATTTGTTTAGGGGCCAGCTGAGGGACGCCTCCGGGTGCGGGAATTTCTCGCTACATTGAAGACCTGTTGGTGACCCTCTGCTGTTGTTTTTTATTTGGTCGGGTTGTTGTCTCTTTGACACATTCCCCATTTCCATTCTCAATTTTAACTTTAACTCTAAGTTTAGAATGAGGAACATTGATAAAAAGAGTAGAGAGGAACATTAATAAAAAGAGTAGAGAAGTAATTTTTAAAAGTTAATGAATGGAAAGAAGTATTTAGATTATTAGTGATATAGCAAATATTTCGAACTTTTCTGTATTTATCCGTTATACCCAAACCCTGTAGTAAGTAGTTTAACATTAACTCTGATGCCAGGATTTGATTTGGGATAAAAAAAAATGCAAATTATTTGGAAGGAGAATTGTTTATAAGGACACTGATGTAATATGGGTATCAAGTAGATTGACGAAAATCCAACTCTTCACCTTTAGTTGAAATTTCAAAAGGACATACACTAGACCTATGAAGATCTCCACTTTTTTAATCATGGGAGTATATTTTACGTTCAAAAAATAAATTGTCAACACATAATTCCTTATTCAAGCAGTTAATATATTGATTCAGAAACAAACGTAGGTTTTGGACTTGGTTGCAAGATTAGTAATGTCATATGTTTTCAACAAATGTTCAATTCGTCAAATACTCATTTTTGTTAACACCAAACATCAAAATCGACAATGTATTTTTCTTCGTTTTTACTATTGTGGAAGGAGATCGAACTTCTCAAAATTATTTTCTTATTGTTAAACCAAAATTTCTAAATCTAGGATTTTGAAAAATTATTCTCTGCAAAGCGCTACATATTAACTCTTCTAAAAATACGATTGATTTGTATTTAAAGTTTTTCGTTTTTCAAACGACTGACATCTTATGCTTAACAAATCGTTTTATCTTTTACAGAGCATTGTCTTATATAAAGCCGTACGGTGACCTTTAGATGTTAATTTCTGTGTCATTTGGTCTCTTGTGGAGAGTTATCTCATTTGCAATCATACCACATTGACTTATTTTTATAATTAACCTGAATGTTACATTTATCAAAAATGGAAACAATTAACTCCTTTAGTTGTAAAGTTATATGTTTAAGATCACCATAGATGGAATACTCCACCAGGTCAATCTAATTAAAATACGATCTGTGTACAAGCTTTGCATACAAGGATATGAAAACGCTCCGTGCAAATCTGCATTGCATTTTGGTGTTCTAGATTATATACACGGGAATTTGTAATATACTCCCAACTTTTTGTTATACTGATCAGTCTTTTCAAGTGGAAATGCTAACAATTATTTTGTATCAAGATGATTGATGTGGGAGTAAATGTTTATATGTTAAATAACAATTCATATTCTTACAGGACCTTTGATGAATGGAAACTAATGTAATTACAAGCAACTCAAAGAGACATTAATGCTGAACAGTCAATATATAGATTACCTTAAGGTAAGGCTTGAATCTGAAGTTGATCAATACATATGCTGATATAAAATACATACCCAGAGTTGGTAAGGGATAACCTTCATGTTAGTGAGAAAACCCAAATGGGAAATTTACAAAATCTAGGTTTTCCTGTACAGGGCAATACTCCTCCTAAATGACAATACTGGATAATATGAACTGTAAATTTGTCTGAACATGTAAATCTTGTACTCATTTGATATGGACAATAATCGGTATCAACCCATTTCCAGCTGATTATGATGTTTTAAACAGCTTGTCTATATTAAGTGTATTGAATGAATATGATGTGTACATATCTGTCTTCCCGGGTTTACCTGACTTTAACGACATTTTCATGGTTTATTTGCCAATTGTCATGTCTGTTTCACATATACTGTAAGTGTTCGGACTGAAAATCTGACTATATTTTACGTTACTGATTTAATTTATTTCTATAAGATAAGGGAGAATTAATGACTGCAGAACTCTTACAAAGTTAATGATTTTTTCTGACTATTGGGACTGATATAAGGTTTTATATTTGGACTCTGCGATAGCCATTGACAGAACTTTCCGGTGATATAATTAGAAAAAAAACAATTCAACTTTATAGCAGAAGGAAAGTAACCTCCAGTGGTACTACCTTATATATTCAATGACATATCAAATTAGTTCATAGAACTTGAGGACCAAACCCTGTTCCAGATAAGCTGTATATTCTGCAGAATTAGCGAATCGTTTACATTGCATTATTGTCATTGTATCAAAGATGCTACGACTGCATCGAGTGTAATACGATATGTATCCACTCGATGCAGTTAAATTTTCACGAGATGTGATGATGGAATCTGTTTCTCAAATGATCTTAGACGCCATGCAAACAATTTTAATCTTTCTTTTCGAATGATATGCAAAAAGAAGTGTTCTTTCCCTGTGAAGTCATCAGACATGGTCTCTTTATTATGACGTCACAATAGGAATTCAGAGAAAAAGCAAGACAATTTGCCGCCATAATCCGAATTTGACCAAAGAAGAAATGAGATAAAACGAACTACACGTTGATTAAACGAAAATAGTCAACAGGTCAGGAAAAAAAAAAAAAAACGGCGAAGAATAAGAGAATTAAATATACGTTTTTGCGCCTGTCTCAAGTCAGGAACCTCTGACCTTTGTTAGTCTTGTATTTTTTTGTTAAATAGTTCATTTATGTTTTGGAGTTTAGTGTGACGTCTATTTTCACTGTAGAAGTACACATTTGTGTTTATGGGTCAGCTGAAGCCCGCCTCCGGGTTTTCACGATGTTTTGAAGATCCATTTATGGCCTTAGACTGTTTTCTGCTCTTTGGTCGGGTTGTTGTCTCTTCGACACATTCCACATCTCATATTTCAATTTTATATAGGTACTCACCTCAATTTTCAGTTACTCAGTTACTTGTAGATGCATTCACATGTTTTGGTTTTATATGTTATACACTCGTATCATGGATTGAAAAATAATAACAAGTTGTCTGACTTGAATAGTTTTGGATTGTTGATGTAGTCAAAGTATTGAAGGACAATTTGTCGTGTAACAATAAGCAATAGGTCAACTATATTTGATGCATGGAATGATTGCATGCTGTACATTTTGTTTCTCAGGGTTTATCTGACCTTGGCCTAATTGTTTTTTTCATTGGTCTTTGTTCAGTTTTGTAAGATAATGTAATTAATGGGCTAACTTTATGTATTGTATGGTATGACTGTAAGTACATGTCTGTCTGGAAGAGTTTATCTGTCCTTCGCCTCATTTGCATGAATTATCTAGAAGGATAGATTTGTTCTGAAGAACTGGAAAGACCATATTTTTACTTGGAAAAGTTTGTATTGAGATACCCATCATGGACAAGAAACGTTGATTATGTTTCGTTCAATTTTTCTTATTGTTTCAAATATTTCATGTATGACATGAGTTATGTCACATACCAATCCCAAATTGTTATTTTGATGAACAATACATAATTAATGCAGAAAAAGATAAGATAAAAGTAAAATAAGGAATTGCATATATGGAAGTAAAAAAGTAAACAAAAAAATGTTCATCTCTTACGAAAATATTGTAAGACCCATATTTATGATGGGAAATAATATGAATACAAGTTAATAGTCCACAATAAAAGAGGGCATTTAAGATAACTAATTATTTTATCAAGATTGAATAAAAGGTATTAAAGATTTTTAATTTCCATTGAAATGAAGTTAGTTAATCAAATATGTGACAAATGATTAACGATCGATACACACTAAGCGTATTATAGCAACAGAAGTAACGATGCAATAAACAACGTATGATATGATTTACGCATGTTAAACACGCGTATTGACTGACATCCCTGACATCCATCTCTTACGTTCGAAACCCAATATTTCGGGAAAGTAAAAATTATAAAATTTGTTTGATACCATAAAAATCCAAAAGGTCTCAAAACATCAGTCGAGACCTTTTCCGCCTATTTCCTTGTACGAGTTGTGACATTAATTATACAATATTTAGGTTATTTTAATGACTGAAAATTTACAGAGAACTGATGAATAAAGAAAAGTGTTTTGATAGCAAGAAATTTATCAATTGTTATGTTGATTTACGAAGAAAATGTTTCATTTAAATTAAACCATGGTTGTCTTCCAGTTTGTTTCTAAACTAATGGTTATAAAATTAATCGTTTTATATTTTTAATATTTTATGATTTCTTTGAGTCTTTCAACGGGTTCTCTGCCTACCTTTTTCAAATTTGTTGGTTGCAATATGATGGGAAAGACATATATAGATATATATCACAAAAAAGACGTTTGAAACTTGTCCTTATTTACCATGTTCCAAATGATCTTGTGCATGGTACTGAATGCCAATTATTCAGAAGTTTCTTGTCCACTGTAATATTTAATCTGTATTGTCTGCAGCTGTCCAATAGATGTTCGTTTGCAGTATTACTATCTATGTTTATATTTATGTTTCCGGATAAACTTATTGGCTTCGGAGATACATCAAAATTGGTTAAAGAGATACGTCGTGTGTTTGGATTAGCTGAAATAGGAATACTACACTAAATCCTATATTCAATAAAATATATTGAATTTTATAGAAAATAAATCTGCTCTCTCTGATATAGTAGTATTAATCTTCCGGATTAATGTTCAATTAAAGACAAGAGTAATGTGAAGTAGTCAATCTTGTTAATTCTATTTGGTAGATCTGATTTATATTGAAAACATTTAGAATGGTTTGTCGCACAAAATACAAAATAAAGACCGAGATAATTGGCATTAAGATGGTTTAAAAGACATTTTTGCAAGAAACCAATGATGGTACAACATTTCATTTTGTGCGGATTTATGGGTTTTTGAATTTACCTTGGAGTTCTGTATTTTTGTTTATACCTGTTTGTCGATATAAAAGCTATAAGTCCACAATGTAAAACACGAATAGGGATAACTGCGACACCCTCCCGTCATTGTCGTTTTTATACAGAGAAAGTGATACTGTACCAAGTCAGGAATATGACAGTTGTTGTCCTTTCGTTTGATGTGTTTGTGCTTTTGATTTTGCAATTTGATTAGGGACTTTCCGTTTTGAATTTTCCTCGGAGTTCAGTTTTTTTGTGATTTCACTTTTTTCCATCGCTTAGCTGTTGCAGGATCGGTTTATAGAACACTCTTAACTCCCATTTTCTCAACATACAAATCCCAGTATAATTTTGCAAGAACGAAAAAAAAAAAAAGGCCAACCAAATCTAAATATTTTTCAGGTTTTGTGTTCGAACCCGTTAAATCAAAATTATAAAGACATTTTCTTGAAGTTAAAAATGAAAGAAGTACTCTATTTTATATTTTCAATATTCATTCGGAGTAAGAACTTTTCTTAAATCATCTTATTTGAAAATAAGTAAATGTGCTATTATTTTCAATGAGACAACTCTCCACAATAGACGAAATGATACAGAAATAAACAATTATAGGTCATCGTACGGCTTTCAACAATTAGCAACACTCATACCGCACAGTCAACTATAAGAAGCCCCAAAATGACAAATGTAAAAACATTCCATGAGAAAACTAACGGCTTAATTTATATACAAAATAATGAACGGAAAAAAGCAACACACGACAACCACTGACTTACAGGCTCCTTACTTAGAACACGCGCAAACTGAATGTGGCGGGGTTAAAGTAGTTTGTTGGCGTAAGGCCCTCCCTCTTACCTGTAACAGAGATGTAACAGCACAACATAACATAATATCAACATAAGAACAAACTATGCAAAACAATAAACGAAAAACAAATATGCGAAACAGCAAACAAAACGACAAGCACCCAATTACTGGCTCCTGGCTTCGGACAAGTAGAATATGGCGGGCTTACACTTCTTTAAAAGCACCAACACTCCCCAAACCTTGGACAGTGATGTTATAGTACAACATAAGAACAAACTATAAAAATCAGTTGAAAAAGGCTTAACTCATCAGATGGATACAAATAGAAATATATCTAACAAAAACACAGAGTGGACGTGGCAGAGTACTTATACATCCCCACAAGTCACTAAGTACAGATCTGCGAGTACTTATCGTTACTGACAGCTGGTTCAAAGGCAATAACAATAAATAAAAAATCATGCATCTAAGACTAAAATATCATTCAATACAAATCCAGCATCCAATGGATTTAGTGTAAAGACGTCATTAACAGTCAGAGGAAAACATGAATTTGTGCAATATCAAGACACAGATATCGACAGATTGTAGAGCCATGAATGTACATATGTATACAAAAATAATATTTAGTTTAATTTGAATTTACTGATAACAAATAAATATTAAAACCAATACAAACCATATTCAAAGATATAATTGCAGTGGTGAATTGGTAAACTCTCAGAAAAGTGTATTGAAAGGATCGATAAGTTTACCCATTTCGTATCTAAATTTCAGGGCTCGGTAAACAACATCGCCGTAAAAATTAGGATGTATTATACCGTTTAAAATTAGTTTTCTACAGGTTTTATTTTATAGAAAATGTTCTTTATCCGACAGTATACACATGTATATTATCATTGTACACTTTAAATGAAGCAAAAAATATATAGCTCTCTAAAGACCTGATATGTATTGTAGAAACGAGTAAACAAATTGATATGAATATCGGACGACATTGCTTAACACTGGTTAATGTATTTGAACCCTATGATTTACCAAACAAAATCAGTTTAGTTTAAACAACAAACAAAACCCTTTTGATAAACTTTATGAGTAAGTTTGCATCAAATAACTGATTGGAGTATTTGAATATGAGTGGTGAGAAGATTATCTGACAGTAGGTCCGAGATCACAATTGTCGTCCCTTGATTTTTTTTGTTAACGAATATAGTCCCTAGCGTTGACAGTGGGTTACTTGCCATTTATTTTTATACCCCTTCCAAATTTATTTCTCCATGTTTAATGCCTTAAATTCAGGTAGGGGGTGAAATTAGACTGTAAAAAATTTGGGTCCAGACTTTTAAAGGAAAATAGTGATTTGGTCCAGCTGAAAAAGGTTGAAAATTAGCACTTCGGAAGCTGTCAATAGATTTCAAGACGCCCTAAACATAAAATTGTCCATATTTTGAGTAAGAGCCGATGAAGTTTTCTATAATTTTGATATAATTTGTCCCAAAAGTAGTACAACACACTGTAAAAATTTCATTGAGAAAGCGCAGGTGGGATCTTTTTAATTTTCATTTATATTTTAAAAGAAATGCACTACGAAATAATTGTGGTCTCGAACCAGTAGAATAAGTTATCTTTGTATAAATACACCGCCATCTAAGGTAGCACTAGTCAGAATTTTCTGACTCCAACCCACAGTCTTTAAAGATTAATTTCCCCAAAACTACCCAATGAGATTTTAAAATCTTTAATTCATTTTAAAGCTGAAATATACAATTTCTTAATCTATAAATAAATTACTTTTTGGTATAATTAATTTGAAAAGATAGCTCATTAATTGCCCAAAAAGTGATCTCCCAACTTGGATGAAAATGGCACATTCAGGGCAAATGTTAGTAAAAATTTGTTTTCATCCTTTTAATCAACCATACACAAGCTACAAAAAATTTGTCTCAGATTGTTGATATATGCCTCCAGTAAGAAGATACATGTGTATTGATTTAACTGCTCGGTGCCATACATTATTTCACCTTTCATCTTTGAAGACCTATAAATTCAGTAAGAAACAAATTATCAAAAAACTGGGACACTTTTTTATGTAAATACTCCATTTAATCACATATATCAAAGCAAAACCAAAGGGGGTACCCATAGTTTCTAATTTCATTTTTTGCTAACAATTCTCGTGCAAAATTGTGCTGAAAATCACCTAAAACTGAATTTCCCCCTTAAAACCACTATAAATGCAACACAAATATAAAAATTCCACTGGGAACACTCCAGGACTGTTCTGATACCATTATTTTATCAATAGAACCACACAGTTTGTTTCTTTGATATTCTTAGACTGTAAATTTTGCATTATGCGTGCACTTTTCAACGCTAACTAGGCATTTGGCGGGAGTTTGACGTCACAGATTTGACCAACATCTGTAATGTAGTAATTAAATATAGACAAAGCTCCGCCTCTGTCCAGATAGTCTAAGATAAGAAAATAACAGGATTGACCAACTGCATATAATCAATATTTAACATCATTATTCTAACTATGAAGAATAATTTTCATTTGTATTTTAGAAAGGAATATACCATGAAATTAGCTAGAACATTAAATATTGTGCAATAAAAGATATGTTCAAAAAAAATCAACACCATGACCGATCAAAAGGTGATATAAGTTTTAGAAAAGAAACACTACTAATTAGATTATTTTTTTCTCTTTGAAATAAAGACTGCTGTCGCTGTTGGTAGTGTCAGATTTAGAGACATATTCTTCTTTTTTGCACTAAGAACCTTTGTCAGAGGCTTTCAAAGATACTTTTACACTCTTATTCATAGTTTTTGTTTTCATTTTGGTAGATTTTGTCCTTTTCACATCTTTTTCTTCTTCTCTGTTTACCTGCATGGTTATATAAATTACTTTTGTTGCAATACAATGAGATAAAACCACAATATTTATCTTGTGGTCAGGGATGAACAGCTGGACACTGGTGTCTACAGATGATTGAAATATAAGCCCCTCCAAAACGCCCATATATTTATAGTAATTACCATGTGCTTTTATTTACATAAGTAGTTCATTATCAATCTGCTCCCTGTCGTGATATGATAATGACTTTGGGATTTTTACATAATGTGCAGAATGATACCTACTTTAAAATTAAGTGATAAAACATATATCTCCAAAAAAAAATCATTGTTAGACTGTAGTGCTACCTTAAATAAAAAAAAGTAAAAGAGAATTCACTAACAAATATATTGAGACTTGTACTTTCCGCGAAGTTGGTCAGTAAACATCGACAAGGAATGTATGTAACATACCTTCAAATTAAATCAATTAGATTTTTTTTCAAATACAAAAGGAAAGTTCATGTATACATACAGCAGTCTGACCATTTCCAGCCATGATGAGAGGTGGAGAGTCTCTTTACAACCTTGTCTGAAAGACAGAAATAAAACAAGCGTATACACATTGTTCTTTTTCAATGTGTAAGTTTGGCTTCCCTATTCTAAAAAATAATCAACGACAAATGAACCAGTCTGCATATTACTACGTATATATTTGTATGTTTTATTTTGCTTCTGTCAAAGGAAGACTACTGATAGATATTGTTAACCCTGGAACATTTTATAAGACTAAATTGACTGCTTTATTGTCTGAAAAATTGGTAAAATATTTAAAACAATATTACATTTTAATAAGCATACCAGTATTTTGCAACCGTGCGTCCATTACGATTTACAAGCTTATTTATATCTAGACAGATAATTTTAAAAAGTCAGTTGAAATTACACAGAATGGGTATAAAATGAAAACAAAACTTAATAAATATGTTGGGTTCTAAACGGTTTTCTGTTTTTCATATCATTAAAAACGCACAAACTAAAACGTTTAGGAGTTGAACAACACTAATGTATTTTCGACATCTATAAATTAAATAAGACTAATAGTAAATCATGCAAAAGAGGAAGACATTGTAATAATTTCTATATGTTTAAAATTGAGAATGGAAATGGGGAATGTGTCAAAGAGACAACAGCCCGACCATAGAAAAACCAACAGCAGAAGGTCACTAACAGGTCTTCAATGTAGCGAGACATTCTCGCACCTTGCGGCGTCCTTCAGCTGGCCCCTAAACAAATATATACTAGTTCAGTGAAAATGAACGAACAGATTCAAAATCACCAATATAAGCATGTAATTTATCAAGAACTTCCAACGAGTTCTTGACACTCCAAAAGTAATTAATTCCACTATTTTCGCAGGCCTTATTTGAACAATTTATTATCAGGTTTTTGATTGTACCAAGTGTACTGGTAAGAAGAATAGACAATTTAGTAGTGAAACAATGGCATGAAGACGAAATAAATCTATATTTGTAAGGTGTTTGTGTAGCTTCGGAAGCCAATACATAGTAGGGACTTTCATTGTATTCGGTTCTGCTTGTAAAGCGGTAGCTAAAAGTTTATGTGTGTTACAGATGTCGATTTCTGAAAATGGAATCAGTTGGAATGTTGGTGAATTTGTAATTTCTTTTTTCAGAACCTCAATGTAAAATTTACGTCAAACAATAATAGTTATTAGCAGCTTTATCGGCCGGGACAAAAACAAATTCCTTGGCTAGTTCTTTCAGTTTATGTTCGATACGAGAAATAGGTTTATTGTGGTTAATGTTAATAATAAAATGTTCTTTAGAATGTTGAATACGTATATCAACTATGTTCATTACTGAATTAAAGAAAGATTTTTTTTTCAGCTTTTTCCCTTTTTATCCATTTCAAACAGTAAGTACGGAGTGAGTCGTGGAGGATATTACGACACTCATTCCAATTAATAACTGACGGGGGACGATATTTAGGTCCTTTACTGAGGAATGATTTTGACTCTCGGTCTTGAACGATGTTAAGATCTCCTGTTATAACATGGGAAATGGGTCCATAAATGTATGCGGAATTACTACAATTACATGAAGTAGGTGTATTTTCACTGATGTTTGTTTACATTTTATAGCCAGTTGTGTTGTATATCTGAGATTCACAGTTTTGGCTACTGGATCCCAGTTATTGTCACATTAACATATAATAACAGTTTAGTTTTCCCCAAAATTTTGTCAATATAATGGAACTATAAAAACCTGTCATACAAGTTAGAGGTTTAGCTAGCCATTAAACCAGGTTTAGTTTAACACACCATTTTCTTTGAAAAATGTCTATACCAAAATCAGAAATATGACAGTTGTTTTCCATTCGTTCCGTTGGTTGATAACGTCTAATGTTTAATTTTGTCAGTTTTATGGACTTTCCCTTTTTTGAATTTACCTTAAAATTTTAATTTTAATTTTTTTTCGTTAAATAAACAGAATGTATTTCACCATTTATCCCCATACGACATCAACGTGCTTCTGAAATAACAGGCATGCTTATATCAAAAGTCACCGTTGTAAAAAAACAAAGTCAAAGTTGTAATCTGTGTTTGTGAACAATCTCATAAATTATAAACTCAACATGTTCCGCCAAATATATTATTTAGATCATACCATTACTTAAGCTTTGAATACTTCATAATATGATACCGGCATGTCTGATGTTTTAGGAATTGAACTGACATAACAGCAGTGAACAATTAATGCCAAAATTTCAAACCCATGTTGCTCAAAATTGCATCTTGAAAACATACCAATTTAACTAATCAGATCTTTGGAAAAAGAATATTTGTTAGTGGCTACGTCTTTTAATATGATGTCAATTATATGTTTACGATTTACGCTTGGTAAATATCTATTTACATTTGCTTTTTGTTCAAATAAGCCAAACTGATAACTTGGAGCATCATTTTTCAAATCTTTTGATTTTTTGTTCTCAACAACAGATAGACTAAAAATGTTCAACACTCAAGATTAAATAGAACCTACGTAAATATGGTTCCATTAGCCTATCAACAACTTTGCCCAATGTCTTTTACAGAGTTTATTGAAAAATCTCTTTCAAACTACGGGTATAATTGAGACATAATATCTTACCTTTGTCTTTTTTATATCTTGAATATCCAGCCGTACAAGTACAACTGTATGCCAATGCAACTTGTTTACATGTCATATTTGAACAAGGGTTTGGGTCGCAATCTGTGAACAAAATTCAAATACGAATAACGCGATCATAATTGATACGTAGATACGGTGAATAATAACAAGAAAGAAATATAATTACAAACGTATACGATATTAATTGGTAAATATTGGTAAATATTCTCAGAAATTATATGTTGTTGAAATTTTTTGTACATTTATTCCGTTTAAGGTTAATGTCAAACTCAGTTAATGACATTATTCCTGTGTTATTATTTTTACATCGATTTATATAGGATTAGTGCTTATCGTAAACGGTTCATAATGTGGATGATCAAAATCATGTTCATCCCAATTAAGTAATGATAAATTAATTATATTACCCTTGTAACAACATATTAAGAGTGATTAATATGAAGAGTTTTGCATTATTGGTTTTCATGAGTGATCTCTACAAACATTTAGCAGTCACTGAGTGGGATAATAAAATATCATAAGTTTAAGGACACGTAGATAAAAGATAAGAGACGAAACGACCAACATCAATCACAGAAACGTAAAATAACCTCAGCAAAATACATTTTTAATTCACTGGTACCTTTAAGTTCGGTATTTTTATACTAGCATACAGCGGATGATTTTAATCGATTTAAAATTAATATTTACATTCTGACACATCTATCCTCATGCCAAATTATCCATATCAACTTCAAAACAATGATACTATTATAAATTCATTATTTGAGTTTCAACTTTATGTTCTAGTTTAAGTAGTAGCAATATTGGTATACCAATAAGATAATAAAAGCACACTTATTATCAAACACCAATCATACAAAATTGTCAAAAAAATGGTTTCAATATTTCTGATGTGATGAATTTAAAAACCAACATGCAATTGATTAGCAAAAATAGTCATTTAAGGACAGCAACTTCAATTGATAGTAATGCGACAGATAATGAAATTTGAAATTAATATTTGACAATTTTGTAGATCTAGTATTACTGGTTATGTTTGTTTGACATTTTCTGTAATTATGTGTTGTAAGAAATTTTAAGAATAAAACAAAAATGGTTCAGGTAGCACCTCTGTAAATATCGACAATGCAATTTCCCATAGAAACTCCTTTTACGGCTAAAATATACCACTTTTATAAAGAAGTTTCGTAAAAAAATACATTCTAGTATGGAAAGCTCATATGCACTACTATTTTTTCAAATGTCAAAATATAAGGCTGGGCGGCATATTTTCAACATTTATATACCCCGTACATCTTGGAGTTTAAACTTATACTCAAATTCTTTACTACACCTCTCTTCACTTTGGGTCTGCCTCAGAATCAAATTTCACCGCTATTTATGTGTATTTATACTGGTAACATTCCCAAGTTATGTCTTTTCGAGATAAAACATAGAGATCATCTCTGGGAACCAGTAGGTAAACAAAACAAAATATCTATGAATTTTAAATATCTCCCCAAAAGAGGCGTGGTTTGTGAAACAGCTGAATTTACAAAGTGCAACCTTCAACAAGTGATATTAATTTTTAACGGTATCAATTTTCTGCACCAGGTAAGCTTTTTGACAATTAATGCCTATCCAGGGATGACCGAGGTAAAAAATATTTAGTAGTTTAACAGTATAGTTTCTGATATTGAAAATTTTGTACGTTTTGCATTATTAATAAATTTTGTAGGTGAAAGTGCTTGCATTTGTAAAATGTTACAAATGAGGAACTTCATGTCGCGTTACGATACAATCGTTTTGTTGGCGTCATCTCATATATACAACAATGAAATAACATAAATTTCACTTGTGAAAATATTTGTTCTTGATGTAATCTCAAATATAAGCAAAACAACTTTATTTCTTACATTTATCACAATTAGTTCCCTCATAATCATGGTGACATTTACAACTGTATCCTTGTAGACTGTTGTTGCATACACCATGCATGCATGGATTCGGATCACAGTCTGCAATAAATTGAATAAGATTTGTCAAGAAGACAAAAATAATTTGGCATCCAAATTAAAAGCAGCAAAGTATATGCCACTTATAACGTCACAAATACTTGGAATCAATGAAAATCTAATGGACATTTCAAGACAAAGCTATATCATATAGACAGATATTCAAAAGTGATCAGCAATATACAACAATAGTTTAATTTTGGATGTAACGCGTCTTCTGATTGGCTGACGTTATTTTGTTATGAGCCCATAGACATAATTTAGTCATGTGACCGTGACGTCATCAACGTTTTTTCATGGTTTTCTACGGTTTAAAAGGGAATTTAGAATTACATTATAAGGAATGACTGTAATATTTTTTTTGTCTATTCGAAATAACATAAAAAATGTGGTGTACACTGTTAAATAACCTGCTACGCGCGTTTTTCAGTGTGCACCAAATTTTTAATGTTATTTCTTCATAGACAGAAAAAATATTACAGTCATTCCTTAAATAATATTTGTGATTGTTCTTATATAAAACACAGCATGAATGTTTTTGTATGCATTTGTAAATAAACCTTGCTCTTTTTATTGCACAATTTTCTTTTGCTGCTGAAAAAAGTTATATTTATATTTAGATACTAGGAACTATCTGTGTGTGTATATATATATGTGTGTATGTGTGTGTGTGTGTCAGAGAGAGAGAGAGAGAGAGAGAGAGAGAGAGAGAGAGAGAGAGAGAGAGAGAGAGAGAGAGAGAGAGAGAGAGAGAGAGAGAGAGAGAGAGAGAGAGAGAGAGAGAGAGAGAGCGTAAAAAAGGTATTATACTTACAATCAAGCACTAAAAGAAAAGATAAACCACTCTTCAAATTGAAAAAGTATAAATACTTAAGTAGACATTTATAAATCGGAGAACTATTTTCTGCGGTTGAAGCACATTTCCAGATACGTTCAATCCACACTCTGTTTCAAGTTGGTGTCTGATGTTCACACTTGTCATATGAAGTAGTGGATAATCAAAATTAATATAGGAGTTAAATTAATATTAAAAAAAAAGAATTATTATATCGACAATCTTGAAAATAATTCATTAATGTACCGACAAAACATGGGTTTTTGCTTTTGTTCACAATTGACAACAACTTTTTCAACTGGCAGTTATGAATATGTGATGTAAACTATCACTCGTTTTACAAAATGTTTAACGTGTTTTCATATTATCTCATCGTATTAAGAAAAGAGTTTATTCAAAGTAAAACATACTCAAACATTCGGAATTGTCTACTTTTAACGCTCATTTATATATTACTTCAATACGCACTGGTTTCAAGATAGTTTCTGATGTTCCCTGGACCCAGATTTTATAAAGCATTTTATAATCCTAATTAACATAGGAATTAAATTGACTAAAAGTGAAATGAAAAAAAAAGAGAAAATATGTTTATAAACATTGAAAATGATACATTTGCGGACCATTAAAAAACTGAGGTTATCGTTTCAAACTTTTTATGTGGCCACTGCTGAAAAATCGATAATATGATGGAAATAGTCTAATATGGACTTTTAAAGTCTTTCTATGCTCATATTCATCCACGTTCATAAACTGTGTAGTAAGAACATTACAGGTACCATTTTTTATAACAAGATTCACATTCCAACAGTTACTATACCTTTAGTGATGTACGAGTCATGATATTGTTTTTTTTACCTTGCACGAGGAAGATATGATCTTTAATATAAATGATTTCTAAAGTGTTATAACAGCGAATTTCAATCCAACATTATCCGTATTTTCATGCCTAGTAAGAAATGTAGGACAAATTTAGGCAAAAATAGTTTGCCGATGTTCAAATATTATACATCCATTAAAAGACATACCAAGGTTACTAGCAAGCGTCTCCTTCTATGTATGCATCCCCAACATGCGAATCCTCACTCAATCAAAATGTCCCATTGAAATTACTTGTAAGTCACAATTGAAAAAAAAATATATGACAACTCTTTTGGTATCCAAAGATTTAACACTGTGAAAACACATCGCTTGTATGTTCAGACACTGATATATCGTATCGGTCAGCCGATTCATGATGGTAACAAAAAAAATGATGTAGTGTCGATTTCAGTCGTTTTTCGTCATAACATTGTTGGGGCAGTTTTTGTATATGAAGTACATCCATGCTATGAAGTCAGTTTAGTGTGAACATGTACAGACGTAACGTATCAATTCATATATTTCAACAGAGAGTTATTTACTTCTAAGAAATGGAAAAATAATAATTGGAAAGTTGAAATATTTTTGCTTTTTATGATTCAAGATCGAAATTGTACATTTATGTCGATAGGGAGAACAAGACCAATATTTGAAAAAAAAGACCGAATTGTAGTATCATTAATCTTACATTAACTGGGATGTATGAGATGCAAGCACTCACTGGAATATGGGTTATTGAGGAACAGAACATCATCAATATATCTGAAAAGAACCTTATTTTTGTCTCCTTAAGCCCCAATAAGAACGTCCAACTGGTTAAAATGTGTGCATCAGCAGTAAATATATGTAAAACATGTAACACAATTAGGTGATATCTCATCTTATGAACAAACTGTTTATAAATTTACAAAGTTACGTTTTAAACTAAATTTCCAAATACTTATGGGAACAAGCCTTTGATTTATGATGTCGCAAACAGTAAAATATCCTATCAAAATAGCAGTTTACTGTAACGCCTTTTGAAATCATCCCTTTTACAATTTTACGTATGCAATAACTAGTTGGTCGACCGTTATGGAATATCTGTTTTACTGACGACGTCGTATATGTTACAATTGTCTTAACCACAATCTCGTCTGCCTTTTGCTTGGATGAGACCTACCAATTTAGAAGTGTCCCCGGGTTGAACTTACATGAGAAATACGGGTGACACATGTGAAACAGGATCTTCTTACTCTCCCAAAAGCACATAAGTTCTCCTTCCCTGTTTCCTGGGTTTCGTGTTGCTCAGTCTTACGTTTTGTGTGATGTATTTTGTATACTGTTGTTTATATTTTGGTCTTTTTCTGTTTTCTTTTTTTGCCCTTGGGTTTTCAGTTTAAATTCGACTTATATGTTTGAATATTTTGGTATCTTTCGCCTCACGTTAAATCTTATAACATTATAAAATCGGAATTTGCTTAGTAATCATTGCATTTGTTTTTGGCCTTCCGACTTTTTTCTTTGCCCCATTTTTATTGTGAAAAAATATAGAATAATGCTACCAACAAAATTGAAATGGAAATGGGGAATATGTGAAAGAGACAACAACCCGACCAAAGAGCAGATAACAGCCGAAGGCCGCAAATGGGTCTTCAATCCCTACATGATATCATAAATGACCTATAAATATGCATCTGACAGTTTATGAAATTTCCAAAATAAAACACATTTACTTTCCGTTATGATTTTCATAACTAAAACAGTTTTCAATATATAATTTTTTGCATTATTATTCTTTCTGTTATTTTACGTCTTTGTCATTAAAAAAAGTTGATAAAATAAGTAAAAAAAATTTTAAGCCCTCTAATTATATGAGCATTGTATATGTTCATATCAGGTTGTGTATAAATAAGGTATGTTTTAAGATATATATATCTGATGTAGGAATGGTCATATAAGGACAATAACTCTAGTAGACAATTATTAGACAATTATCCAATAAGACTTACTTGTATATCAAAAACGTTAAATGTGAGAAATGGTCATTAAAGGTTAATCTTTAGAAACAGAAGTCAATTGATGGCATCAGTCATTTGTATTTTGTAGGTTTTGTTCAAGATAATTTCTTTTTGTTAACAGTTTCTTTCTTTATCAAATGTGTTTCAAGACACTAACTAGACATGCTGAAATCAATTATTGGCAATGTTAATTGTCACTTTCAATCGTTTGACATTTTCATAGAAATTGTGCGGCTTATTATTTTTTGCTTTACCTTATTTGTAAGTAAATTGAAAATGATTTTAATGATAACAGTCAAAACGAATAAATTAGTCACAATTGTTCGTTAAATGGCTTATACTGCGAACAAGTTTAACATGTTAAAATTCATGGTTAGAGTCACACTTATATTTTTCAAAGAAATTACATCCTGCCTTTTGTGGCTGCTTTTATTGCTGAATTATCAATATATTGTAATTGCGAAAATTACTTCTTGATGCGATACATTATTATTTATGCAACGATTCCCTAAAAGCAGACCATTTCCAATTTATTTTAAGAAATAGAAACACTTCAATTGAAACTACATATGTTATTATACATGTGAGCAAATATTGTTTTATCTTACATTTTTCACATTTAGATCCTGAATATCCGCTTTCACACGTGCAATTATATCCCTGTAAGCCGCTTTTGCATACACCATGAACGCATGGATTAGGGTCGCAGTCTGCAATAAATGTCATCAAAATAAAATTTCATAGAATACGAAAGAACTTAAAAAAGCAAATTAACTTATAGCAATCAACTTAGAGACACTACATGACTACACTATCTCAAATTGACAGAATTTAAGGATTTAACAAAAAAGGGATGAATTATTTTATCTCCTGAAACATACCCTGTATACTACATATATAATACAGATTATTTAAAAGAAAAATCCTTTGTAGATAACTATATTCAATATGTCTGAGAGTAAAAAACTGTCTGTTTTCGTCATTGTGTTCCCTTTTTCTGTAATGCATATTTCATAAGACACATTTATTATGTTTAAATTTACCTGTGTACGTTTTATATTTGACACCATTTTGTCCCAGGTAAGAGTTGTCTTATTGACACTCTTCTTACATTGGATGTCGTTTGTTGGTGTGGTTTATTGGTGTTTTCTCGGTTTTTAAATAGATTAGACCGTTGGTATTCCTGTTTGAATTCTGTTACACTAGTCAGTGTTTGCCCTTTATAGCTTGCTGTTCGGTGTTAAACTCTCAAAGAAAGTAAAATGCCATTTATTGTATTCAAATGATAATAAACTGTGTATTTGTTTTTATTGTACATGAATACCTTTGCTGATAATGAAAAGAAAGACACATTGTGTGTGTGAATATATATGTGCTGAGAAGAGAGAGGAGAGAGAGAGAGAGAGAGAGAGAGAGAGAGAGAGAGAGAGAGAGAGAGAGAGAGAGAGAGAGAGAGAGAGAGAGAGAGAGAGAGAGAGAGAGAGGGGTATTATACTTACAATCAAACACTAAAAGAAAAGATAAACCACTTTTCAAATTTAAAAAGTATAAATACTTAAGTAAACATTTGTGAATCGGAGTACTGTTTTCTGCAATTGAACCACATTTCCAGATACGTTCAATCCACACTCAGTTTCAAGTTTGTGTCGGATGTTCACACTTGTCATATGAAGTAGTGGATAATCAAAATTAATATAGGAGTTAAATTAATATTAAAAAAAAAAAAATATTATATCGACAATCTTGAAAATAATTCATTAATGTACCGACAAAACATGGGTTTTTGCTTTTGTTCACTATTGACAACAACTTTTTCCACTGGCAGTTATTAATATGTCATGTAAACTATCACTCGTTTTTCAAATTGTTTAACGTGTTTTCATATTATCTCATCGTATTTAGAAAAGAGTTTATTCAAAGTAAAACAAACTCAAACATTCGGAATTGTCTACTTTTAACGCTCATTTATATATTACTTAAATACACACTGGTTTCAAGATAGTTTCTGATGTTCCCTGGACCCAGATTTTATAAAGCATTTTATAATCCTAATTAACATAGGAATTAAATTGACTAAAAATGAAATGAAAAAAAAAGAGAAAATATGTTTACAAACATTGAAAATGATACATTTGCGGACCATTAAAAAACTGAGGTTATCGTTTCAAACTTTTAATGTGGCCACCGCTGAAAAATCGATAATATGATGGAAATAGTCTAAATATAGACTTTTAAAGGCTCTCTATGTTCATATTCATCCGAGTTCATAAACTGTGTAGTAAGTACATTAGAGATACCATTTTTTATAACAAGATTCACATTTCAACAGTTACTATACCTTTTAATAGTGATGTAGGAGTCAAAATATTGTTTTTTTAATTGGCACGAGGAGATATGTCACTTCGATTTTGTTTGTAGTTGTTAAGTTGTGTCAGAGATAAAGATAATGAAACAATGGTCCTTTTTAAGACAATGGCTCCAAATAAAAAAGATGGTTAAGCTTTGACATTTAATTGCAGATTTATTATTGTATTCAATATTGCCTAAATATTTCTTTTTTTTTCTTTTAAAGCAAAAAATGTAAAGGGCAAACACATTACAGTTGATAAAAAATCATCTCTTAAGGATGTACTTAGGTGAGATTAGGTAAAAATTAATAAATTAAGAATTTGAAATTGATACAATAAGCTGGTAGAGCATTCGTAAAGGATAAAAATAAGCTAAACATATTGATAGGTCATGGACCTCCATTTCAAGATATTTGAGATTTAAAATATGATGGGAAAAGACTGACACGGACATTTACCCTATATTTGCATTGGCATTATTTGGGTCTCAATACAAAAGAAAGAAAATTAAAATTAAAATTTTGGTAGATGACCTTTCATGAGCTATTAAGACTTATATGAAAAAATAAATGGGTGTTATGGAGCAAAATATTTTATCTTGCATTATAGAGAGAAACCCAAGGAGTCTGAACATTTGACACGAATTCCAAAACCTCACCTAAGTACATCCTTAAGGGCAATAAGTAATGAAAGTAGTCAATGAATAAGGAGAAGGAGTAAATTGAACATTACAATCGGTTGATATTTTTATATACTCCGTAAAAATGTTAATTTATAGTTGAGTCTCATTGATATTGTTATCAATAAGTTGCAACAACGTTTAATTCCTTCTCAGTCGCAATACAGTATTTTGTTTTTATCTTCTCATTTACATCTACAAGTACCCCATTTATCAAAATAACAATAAAAAAAAAAAAAATCAACAGACTAATATTTTTTACTACATAAAGAAAATCACTGTAAATCTCACATTTATCACAATTAGTTCCTTCATATCCATATTGACATTTGCAACTGTATCCTAAAAAACTGCTTCTACATACACCATGGATGCATGGATTCTGGACACAGTCTGCAATGAATTAAATCAATTTGTGAACATGTGCAGAAAATATTGTACTTATGTAGTCAAATTCAAAGAAATTAAAGGATATTCCTAAAACTACGGGACAAACATGAAATAATTGAAATGCAAATGGACACTAGAAGACGAAGCAATCGATATATCTCAAATTGAAAGATATGCAGACGAAATCAACTATAAAACAATATGCATTCAATATGTTTGACAAAGCACCATGTATAACACACTAAATATCTGTGTCATTTGGTTTCTTATGAAGAGTTGTCTCATTGGCAATCATACCATATCTCCTTTTTAATACCGAACAATTTTATTTAAGTGCGTTTTCCCTATTTATTAAAATATTCTGTCAGTAAGTCTCGCGGAAGCAATTTAAGCTTTAGTTTTTACAATTTCTTTTTGGTATCTTTCGTCCCTCTTTACATATTTACACATATGCATTTGAGGTAGCAGTTTTTTTCCATATTAAGATATCATACAACCATCACTATTAAATCAAGTGAACAAACAGAAAACTTCGAGAATCGTATAAATTCTAAAAGAGTGAGACTCGACGCATGATGGTGACCGTCAATTATCTATAGTGCCGATTTAAGTTTTTTTTTCTAATTTTCTAATAACTTTTATTGGAAAAGTTTTTTTGTAGTAACGAGTCCAAATGTATTGAAGTTCTTTAAAATGTAAACATGCACGATCGTACCATGTTCATTGAGATATGAAAATGAGATACCATAAGACGACCAACGAAATAAATAAAGCCATTTTGATTTGAACATAATTTCAGAGCGAATAAACAAGGTAATTATACTTACAATCTTTCACTTAAATAAAAAAAAAAACAAAAAAAAACAGTATAAATTAAAAATATTACTGATCAAATCCAACTAAAATTAAAATTTTATCCGCGTTTAGAGTATATTCCGAGATTAAAAATATCTGAAAAAGCAAACAATGAAAAAATATGACTTAGATATTCTTAAAAACAAAACAGATTCCTGGTATTTCTAAGGAATGTTGTTAATGCTTCTAACTACAATTAGTTTGGCTATTGCTGGAACCAATAATATTTTATCCTAGGCGTCTTTTGAGTATCCGAAGTCTTCTTATGCCAATACTAACTTATATAGATTGACGGTTATAAAGTTGGTCGTTAAACGACATTAACTCTTAAAACAATGTTAACTGATGGCTAAATTTTCATTTTTATTTTGCTATATCTTCATTCTGACACATTTTGTTTTTGTATATAACTTATTTTGTTTTAATGCAAACTATTAAATATTAATTTATTGTTCAATTAACATTTGGTATTCATGACATTTTGCATTCCATCTTTACGTTTAAACTAAGTATCCTTCATCTATATTTTTTAGAAAATATTCTAAAATCAGAAAAAAATTTCACTCATGACATATTTCAATATAGAGCAGGAATCCCTTGTCTATCCGGACCAAATGAATTCCCTTAAGTCTTCAGCGGGTTGGTGTTGCTCAATATATAGGTTGCTGTCTTGTGTTTGTTATTTTCATTTTGTCATATTTGTCGTTATTACTTATTGTCATGGTGTTCCGATGACCCGTTTGGTATTGGCGTCCTATATATGCCACTAATAGTTAATAACTATGGCACGCGGGAACCACATAAATGAGATAATCCTAGTTTATCGGGATAATGATAGATAATCGGTCGATCATTATAGATGAAAGCCGTAATCTTACCTTAACTATAGTTATTGGTCGTAAATGCATTTACAAAATTAACGTAGACAATCTAT
Source organism: Mytilus edulis (assembly GCA_019925275.1). Classification (NCBI taxonomy): domain Eukaryota; kingdom Metazoa; phylum Mollusca; class Bivalvia; order Mytilida; family Mytilidae; genus Mytilus; species Mytilus edulis. Next base: position 40,871,556 of record CM034357.1, on the reverse strand, counting down.
TATTATCGATCATAAATGCATTAACGGTCGACAATCTATAATAAAGGGACGCGGGAACCCACATTATTGATAATAAAAGTTTAACGGGCGATTCGTAAACGCATTTACGCCCTGTTTTCACTAGCAATTCATATGAACCCAATCACAATGGGTTTGTTTTTTGTGTAATTTTTTTTTTTCGAACAGTTTTTTCCGACTATAGCCATAGATAAAAGTAAAAACTTCTAAATATTGTAATACAAGTAATAAGTGTTATTTAAACAATTTCAAAATGTTCCAATTCTGATATTTGTTTCCTAATCGCTGTAGAGTAGTTTAATACTGGTTCGTCTTTAACTATCACTCATTTGCATTAAATAAAGAAGTTAAGACACATTTAAATCGATGTAATGTGGATTAAAAAAAATCGAACTTACTTTTATCACAAATAGATCCATCATATCCTTGGTGACATGTGCAACTGTAACCCCGAAGACTGCTCTTACAAACACCATGTGTGCATGGATTCGGGTCGCAGTCTGCAATCAGTTAACAATTTTTCGAATATGTCAAAATGGAATTGAAATATTCTGTCAAATAAGAAGGACAAGTAAAAATTCCCTCATAATATTATACGCCTTATGCGCGTTTCGTCTACAACAGACCCCTCAGCATGTCGTCTAAAGATGCCAGCCATGGCCAATTATTAAGATTTAAGACGACAAAAATCGGTTCTTTGGTTGATAAAGGGACACATAAACGGTGTTATCTTGGTTTCCCAATCTGGGGTCTCGGATTAATAATCCGGTTGTTCTCGAATAACTTTTGTAATTTGTACTATGGTTTTCCAATTAGGTCACTAATCTTGACTTGACCCTATGATAGTCTAATCTACTATTTTTGTCCTGTGCATAATTCTTATACCTTAGATCTTAGATTTACGAAACTGGGTATGCTGGTGCATTATGGGAAACGGAATGAGTCACATATTAAAGACAGTTACATGACTTTGACTTTGACACTTGACCTCAATTATAGTAAATTATTGTCTGATTTGTGTACATGTGTGCTTTGTACAGGATTTGTTTAAACTTTGTGAAGGAATCATAAGATAGGATGATTAAAAAAAATGAAAATAAATCATTGAAGTTAGAGGCAAAAAGTAAAAGGCCATATTGCGCGATCGAGTACGAAGATAAAGGGCCTGGAAATATAAATTCCTAAAGGGTTTCCAAATACGATACTATTGTATTTTCCGATATTTCAAAAATCGATCAGAAGAAATAAAGAATAGATTCGTGAAAAATGATATGTTAGAATTTTTGTCACAGCAAATCAGAGATAAATTCAATGTATTCAGTTGGTAATGCAATAGTTTAAAACCTCAGGAAACGCTCATAATGGTAATAAAACATCGATAACTAATCTTAATATTTCTTTAGCCGAGTGATGAAACATACCCTAAGATGTCACACAGTAATCCGTCATTACATTTATCAGTAATGCAGCACTTTTCACATACAACTGTTTCTGTTGTTGAACGTACAGCTTTTCGAGGGTTTTTCTGACCTAGCTTCTTTTTTAACATTGGAAGATACTTTTGTTGAAACATGTCTTTTTCCAACGACTGGTATACTGATAATTGGGATGCATCGCTTCAAATATTGTCATAAGAGATATAGAAATAAAATGTCAAATTTCAACAATACGAGTATGCCGGAAGTTTCCTCGAAGCAATGAAGTGCGACTACTCATGTACATTAATGTAATAAAACCCTTTAACGTATATTTCTTACTATTTAGGAGATAACTGTATTGTATTTTAAGCTCCGACTGCATCAATTGGGGATTTGATGGTCGCAAATTAAGTTTACTGCGACGCGTTAGCGGAGACATAAACGGGTATTTGCGACCATCAAATCCCCAATTGATGCCGTCGGAGCTTAAAATACAATATTGTTATCTCATTCTAATGAAACTGACAGAAAACAACGTTAAAACATGTATTTAAAATCTGTCATATGCGTCTGTGCTTGCGCGTACGTCCATAGCATCAATTGTCAATTGATGCATGTAAGAAAGTGACGTTATCCAATCAAAATGAACGTTACAAACGTTGTTGCATTAGAATGTACAATCGATGTGTTGAAGATAAAAATAAATTAGAAGTAATACGAGAAATACTTTGAAAAGATTGTAATCAGCTGCGTCGGCACGATGCAATATGCGTATTTTTTTTTAATGACACAAGTATGCACAATGATTGATACTTGTAGACACCTATCTATTTTGTAGACAACTATCTATTTGTTAGACACTTATCTATTGTTATACACACATCTATTGTTATACACATCTATTGTTATACACACATCTATTGTTAAGACTGTGTGTTGACCCTTTAAAGACGTTAGGTATTTCTGTCGTATTCTTTATATAGCATTTAAATATGAACTATATCTACGGTTATGAAATTACAAAGTCATATCTAGTAGTGTTAGCAAGTTACAGTCATAATCCTGACGACTTCTGTGTTATGTCTGGTTGACAATCGTGGACATGATGATTCGATGGATACTTTTCTGAGCAATAATGTCCCTATATGCAAAATAAATAGGAAGATCTAGAAAAAAAAAATAATCAAACTGTGCTTTTTGATCAGGTACCTCGTCAGTGAATGTCGTACGAAGTGTCCTTTTATTTAAAAACTTTTAGGAATTTGATGTTGATGATAGTTCCATGTATTCTTGTGATTCTTTCATCTGTGTGTTATCCAACTCGATTAAGAGCTAGGCATATTGAATAGACACTTCTCCATATGTTAAACTCGGATGTTGTTCTATAAATGCACATTGTTTTATTTTTTGTATCGCTTGGTAGCTGTCGTTTAAATGATTACCGCATATATAAAAAAATAAGGTTTACTGAGCGTCTTCATGATATGCTTCTTTCATCTGATAAAATGAAAAAAAACTTATTAACAATATACTCTACCTGATGACTACTGCAACCCAAGTCAAACCATTCATGACCGTCATTAGAAACATATTTCCGTATACTGCACAACTTCAATGAAACGTAAAATTTTGAGAAACAACATTCTTTTATGTATGCTAAAAATATCAATAGTTACAATGTTTTAGAAGCGAAATTTATTTTCGTAATGATAAAATAATTTTTCTTACATACAGCTTAAAACACAAAATGCTAATTTATCTCTTTTTAAGAAGTCTTTTAATGTATAAAAGTGCTAAATCATAAAGATCATCAAACAACGATAAGAAACAAAAATTTTAATTTTTACAAAGAATGAATTGTTTGTTGTTTAAGTTGTTTATTTACCTCTTGGTCTTTACATCGATTAGCAGTTCTACAGTCTGAAGGCTTGGCTACATGGTCACATTGAAAACATGTTAGTCCTTTAGTGAGAATGTATTGTGTTACTTTTGTTATAAGAAAAAAATCGCAAATATAACAATGCTTGTAAATCTACAATTGATTTTTAACTTGAGGCCTTGTTAGTGGATTTTTATTGTAATCCAGATTTCGATATTTTCTGTGTTTAAGTTTTAAAGACACATGTAATATGATATTCGTTTCTAGCAAAACAACATTTCTAACTTGGTTGAACACCACAAATTTTGTACATGTGATAATTTATCCGTTTTGCGTTGTTCGTTGCTGTTTGTCTGTGTTTTAGGTCTATTTTTCCAGAGAATTTGTGTCTTGATATTGTTTTGTGGTTTATTAAAACTGTGGTATATTTAAGTAATTCCTGTTAAAGTATCTTTTGTACGATTCTAATTATGCAAAGTCGGGTTGACAAAGGCTCAGATAGTCAAAAATGCAGTTACACTGAAAACATTATATTGACAAAAACATTATAATTCTATGGTGGTACAACAAGGGGAAGGTTTAAAATTACAAATGGACAGACTTCAATTCATTCTGCTAGTAATTGATAAACAAAACTAACATTTCATGAACTATTGGATACACCCTTAAATTATATTTTATCTACTTCATTTATATTATTGACGCATCAAAACACCAAAAAGTAATTATTATATTAGCGATGTCAAATATTGTCGAACATTATTAAAAAATGACATTTTAAAGATGTACTTAGGTGAGGTTTTGAAATTTGTGTAAGATGTTAGAACTCCATGTTGTTTTCCTACGATACAGGTTAAACTATTTTGCCCCATACCACCCATTTTTCTTTTCATATAAGATTTTAATAGGTCATTAAAGGTCATTTACCAACATTTAAGCAGATTGTAGATTTCTTTTCTTTCAATTTGAGACCCAAATAGTACAAATCCAAATATAAGGTAAAAGTCAGAGTCAGTCTTTTTCCCACCATTTTTTAAAACTCAAATATCTCAAAAAGGAGCTCCATAACCTATCAGTATTTTCAGTTTATTTTGTTCCTTAACTAATTATCTTTCGACTTATAGTATCAATGTTAAATTCTTGATTTTTTAAATATCAACTTAGTACATCCTTCAAAGACATATTTACAGTCTAAAACCTCATTTAAGTCTTTATACTCATCAATATTTTTTACAGACCTTCTGATAGGCAACCATGATGTAAGACCAGTATGGAAATGTCTGAAATATATATAAAAAACTCTTCTATGAAGGACATGTATCAGACTTCACTCTATTACTATCATTGAATATGCATGGGATTATTTTATCTAACTAACTAATCATGACGATGAAGTTGTTTTTACATAAAGCTACTTTTTATCAGGACGTGTTCTTCTAGATTTAAAACAATGAAGTCAAATACGTACTTGTAACTAATGAATCGTCTAACCTTATATAAATAATAGGAACAAGTTATTTACAAATTATATAAATGATAGCATACTTACGAATTGCGTAAATGACGAGAATCATTTATCCGATCAAAATAGAAGACAAGAAATGTATGCAAATAGATAAGAGTGCAACTTGTACAAACTTAAATAAAAGCCTTATCTAACTAGATATGTAACTTGCGTTGACAACAAGCCAGTTTTAAAATAAAAGTGCAAATGAGTAGAGATCCGTAAACTTATAAAAAAGTATACTCATTAAGATATAATTTGAAAAATATAGGGGTAAAGGATCGTCAATTCTAAAAAAATAGATTTACTGAAGAATATTTTCCACGACATTTGAAAATGAGGGTTTTGCAGGGTTAACAAATGAAATTTTATGTTTAAGTATCAAAACTAACATACCTATCAGTAGCGACGAATTAGAATAAATCGTTTTTACTAAATTCCTACATTTTTGTATTATTTAGTAAATCGTAATGTTGATCGTGAGATAGATTGTCTTCCTCACTGTCTTGTTAGTGAAGTGTTCGTGGGGGGGGGGGGGGAGGGAGGGGGGGGGGGTTGAATCTTGATAGTCTCCTAATTTTTAATTTTTTTAATTTTTGGCTATGGAGTTACGAAAGTGATTCAATTTCAAATTAATCAAACAGAATATACATTTGTCTCTGGGTTGTTGATTTCAGCCTAATCTGATTCGTATTTATTCTTTAACATGTTTAGGACAAAGATCTTTAATATGGCATGCCCTATAATTTTTGTTTAGACTGATATTATGATTCAACAAACGAAAAAAAAGTGATTTTATGTAGTGTTTACAACACCAATGTTGGTAAAAATACCTCCATAATCAACGAAATGATTTTGTTTTTTAAGACAGCCATTGTCACAATAATAACAAACGCTTTTATTTTGGTATCGTTAGGTATCAGATGAGAGGTAAATAGTCACGTCAACTTTTTTAAAAATACACCTGTGACGTAAATGTTTAGTTTAAACTTTCCCTTTTTTCAGGAATTGAGTTATTTTCTCTCCACTCCATTGTTCAACCCACTCATCCGGACGCTTTGCCCTAAGCATATTTTTCTGGACACTTTCTTAAAACAGTGGTAAGACCCAAAGACAAAATTCTACAGGACGTTGTTGTAATTCATTCGCATAAAATGTAGTATTGTATTCACTAAAATTAAACAACAATACCCGCAGTTTGCTTTCCAATTCAAATTTTGGCTGAAATTCCTCCACATATATTATCCAATGCGTGCAATTCCTCTTATATGGTTCTTCAACCCCCTAAAAAGAAACCCAGTAGAATAATTACTTTTTAAATATCTTTTATAACCAATTTTATTTGCTAATTGAAAATTAAGCGGAATAAAATAATTTAAGACAACATAGAAGATAATTCTGTTTTAATTGGTTATTACTAACCGACTTAAATAAAAGAGTGAGCTATTAATACTGTAAATGTATTATGTCTATAGTCTGGCCAAAGGGTCAGAGTGTCCTACTTAATTAAACGATAAATTGTTGAAATTAGATAACATGTTTTCACGTGCAGAGAAATTTCACTTATGACCAATGCATGATTGGATATCATCTTTCTTATTGGTCAGTGATCTTGCGGGTCAGTACGAGTTCACGTGTAAGTGTATTGTGGTCACTTCCTTTTATCATCAGCATTTGATGTATTAACTTGTGATTCTTAGCAAACAATTTGTTCAAAATTCCCACCCACATACCGACCTTAATGTTATCTTTTGAAGTAGATATGTTTATATGTTTATTTATGGGGCAGATTTTTCAGACTTTTATGTCAAATGTTTTATTTGCAAAATGTATTTTTTGCATTTTATGATTTTGAATAAATGACCTTTTTTCGTCAGTTTAGTTTTTATATCATATAGCAAATCAAGCTCAGACTCTGGCATGTGTATACATAGTATGTTTATGGTATCTAGCTGTCTGTCTTAAAAATAACATCCAGGTTTATGCAAACATTTTTCAAGAGGAATAAATGAAAAATACTTCATTTAAAAAAAAAAAAGGAGAGAAAAAATGTTGGGTTATGTACGAACTTATATTGTTTAAACTTTTTTCATCAAACAGAATGGTTTGAAATAAAGAATCATATATATTTTTTTCGAAATGACTTTTTTTCCCCCGAAATACCACTTAAAGAGTCATATAATTATTCTTTCAAGACCACATTAAGAAAAAGACGTGCGTATGTAATGACTTAAAACATAAATCTGATGGATCAGATCAACTTTCATTACGATATTTGATTACCAAATATTATTTGAATTAAGCTTGCCAAATCGAAATATTTCACCATTATTCCCATATCTAACCATTTTTCGACACTTTTAAAACATTTTTGAAAAGGTATTCATTGAAATGTAATAAACCATGTAGATTGTTGGAGTAATTGTTTAAAATGCTATAGATATTCTATCCCATGAATAGATAAGCTATAGTTTGCCTTAAGTCTTCGGTAATTCGTGTCCTCACGCTCCATAACCAAGTACTCATTTTTGCCTTTTAAGCTCTTTGATTCGGGTGTCAGTGATGAATATTTTGTAGATGAAACGCGCGTCTAACGTTCAAAATTATAAACCTGTTATCTTTGATGATTTTTTTTAATATTTTCAAAATCGATAATTGCATTTCAATCATGATTTAGCTAATCAATTTATTCGCCTAGTTACCTATGCATTTCTTTCCGAATTTTGGTTCCATAACGATAACGCTCTTTTTATCGTTCCTTATTTTGCCTTTTTATAAATATTTGGTTAGAAAGTAACTGATGAGTCTTTTGAAGAAAGAACGCGCGTTTGTTGTAGACATTTTTTCTCTTGGTATATAAGATTCAAGATCAAATCAAAATTAGGATTAAAAAGTAAAATCACTAAAATACTGAACTCCGAAGAAATTCAAAACGGAAAGTCCCTAATCAAATGGCATTTAAATGGTGGTCTTATGACAAAAGTTAAAATCATAAAAAAGACATAAGGATTAGGAGAACATTTAACCTGTCCTTAAAAAATGACATATGAACCGTGTTAGATTCATACTCTTTCATGGGTTGTTTATTTTAAACTGCCTATTCTAGAGGTTGCGTGAATCAGATATGGATACTTAAAAATTCCAAAGATCTTTTAGAGTACATACAATCTAACTCTCTTTCATATTGTAACAGTATTAAAACATTTGACTTTTCTACTCTTTACACAAGTATTCCACATTCCAAACTAAAAGAAAAATTGAAAGAGTTGGTATTGCTTTGCTTCATAAAAAAGAATGGCCAACGTAGATACATGTATCTTGTCTTAGGGAGGGATAAATCCTACTTTGTAAAGGATTACTCTGATTCAAAATTTTGTTCTCTCTGAAACTGACATTATCGAGATGCTTGATTTCATGTCGGCATTCCAATGAGAACAAACTGTGCCCCTCTAATTGCTGACTTGTTTCTTTATTATTATGAGGCTGACTTCATCCAGGAACTTCTTAGGAAGAAAGACAAGAAATTAGCAATATCCTTTAACTCTACTTTCCGATATATAGATGATGTTCTTTCACTAAATAATTCTAAATTTGGTGACTATGTAGAATGCATCTATCCCATCGAACTAGAGATATAGGATAATACAGATACAGTTAAGTCAGCCTCATATCTTGACTTACATCTAGAAATTGACAATGAGGGTCGGTTGAAAACAAAACTTTACAAAAGAGATGATTTCAGCTTTCCAATAGTGAACTTTCCATTTCTAAGTAGCAACATTCCAGCAGCACCTGCATACGGGGTATATATCTCTCAATTGATACGATATTCCCGTGCTTTCATTTCCTATCATGATTTTCTTGATAGCGGGTTGCTGCTCACAAGGAAGCTATTAAACCAAGAGTTCCAAATGGTGAAGTTGAAATCATCCCTTCATTTTTTACGGACGCCATCACGATTTGGTTGACCGTTATGGAATGACCGTTTCACAAATGATATCGGATGTGTTCCTTACGTCGTAACTACAATCCCCTTCCCTCTCATAAATGTGACCTACCGAATTAGACTATTTACCGGATCTGTTATTACATAAGCAACACGACGGGTGCCACATGTGGAGCGGGATTTACTTACCCTTCCAGAGCACCGGAGAACACCCCTAGTTTTTGGTGGGGTTCGTGTTGTTTATTCTTTAGTTTTCTATGTTGTGTCATGTGAACGGTTGTTTGTCTGTTTGTCTTTTTCATTTTTAGCCATGGCGTTGTCAGTTTATTTTAGATTTCTGAGTTTGACTGTCCCTTTGGTATCAAACGTCCCTCTATTTTTACTTTAGATGGTCCATGACATTTCATTTTTCAATTGCTTTTATCCTGTTCAAAGTTGATTTATCTATTAGTTTCAGATATTTACCATTAAGAATACCCGATGAAAGAAATAAATTACGAGACGGGAGCACCAAATGTATAGAGTTATATTATTATTCATGAAAGACTAGAATTGAGCGAATCAGAACCTTTACTGTAAGTTCTACATAAAAATCAACGATTGAAAGGTATTCGCGTTAGTTTTAATTTCAATGGAACAAGAATAACTAATAGAATTAGAACAATAAAAGAAAAACCCAAAAAAGAAACGGATACTTGTCATAGTAGGGATTATTGCAATGATCATGAATTAAAAGTTTCATGTAAATTTTCTTTTGTTATGATATTCTTTAGTTTTTTCGATTAACATGCTTACTGGCTGCCTTCTACTTTTGTTTTTCCCTTCCATATTCATTGAAAAAAACACTACATAATCGACAATAACTAAAATGACTTCAACTTGCTTGTTACATATATTTAACATATGATTTATACAAAAATCACGCATTCAAACTGTCTATCAAATAAATTTATATTGTTGGTGTTTTAGTTCTGTGATCGACATGTCACGAATTTTGAAAATCGACTGACTTATCAGTATACAAAACCCTAAAAAATATCGTATATTTTTAAAGAAAAATTTCCTCTGATTTTTTTGCCGTGTTCGCTGGAACTGTTTGAGAATGGAAAACATAAGTAAACGATACATGTTTTTGAAACGATAGCGTCTTTGGATCAAAGTGTGAAATAGGTTTGTGTCAATATTATATCACTTAATTCATTATTTGTAATTAGCCTTAAACCATAAAATTAAATGCTATCCCTGTATTTCATCAATTTAAATATAGAATTTCTAGTAATGAAGTAATGAAAAACAATCATAAAATTGAGAATGGAAATGGGGAATGTGTCAAAGAGACAACAACCTCATCAAAGGGCTAAAAACACTCGAAGGCCACCAATAGGTCTTCAGCACAGTGAGAAAAATCCCGCTTCTGGAGGTAGGCAACTGCTGGCCCCGAAATGGGTACTAATGCTCTGAAAATAGACGTCACACTAAACTAGAATAAACAAACACACAAATAAGAATACAAATATCTATATAAACTACTTGCATGAGGATACTACTTTTAAAAGATTTCTCTATATTCATATTATTAATTAAAAGATTTTTTTTTCAGATGTCAACCAATAAAATTGAGAATGCAAACGGGGATTATTTCTAAAAGACAACAAATCGAACAAAGGGCAGACAACAGCCGTAGTTCACCAATGGGTATTAAACGCAGCGTGAAAATCCCGCACCCGGAGATGGTCCTCAGTTGGCCACTAAATAAAATAGTGAACTAGTTCAGTAAAATTGACGTCACACTAAACTCCAAAATATATAAATAAATTAAAATTAAAAACATGATATTCCATCGTAACCAAACTTATACCCCATCCTAAAACATGCTAGTTCTACTATAACTGCAGCCAAGCACTATCACCCCTTCCAGCAGAAGACAGATTAGGTCCATCCATTCTACATATTTTGAGACCTGCTTACCTACATGAATGTCGTTACCCTGAACTTTTCTCAATAGCAACTTTGTCCTGTCTGAATATTGCAGACGTAAAATGCGGTTCTAGATATGAAACCAAAAGTAAATGTAAGTAAATTTGAACAGAATTCAGTGAAAGGTTAATGCAATGAACTGTCTATTGACTTCTTCAAAAAGGCACCAAAATCTTAACAAATAAGTATTATTATAAAAGGCCTACACTTTACAGAGATTTGAAAATCCTCAATAATGACAATTGAACTGACAAATTTTTGCAATAAAATCTTTTATTCAAGCTAAGAAGCTTTAGTAAATGAAAAATAAATAAAACAAATCAATTTGACGTTAATAAAAAAAACCTCATCATAAATCAATAAAAAAGGCATTGTGACCAATCATCGCAACGATTCGTTTTTTAGTTGTAGAACGACTGAAAACAGTATGATTTTGGAAATTATATTTATGAATGCTTGTATGTCCTTCAAAGTATGTTGCAATTTTTCATTTGCAAATTCAAATTGAAAAAGAATCAACACAACATCGTTATAGTGTTATTGTCCAAGGAATAAAACATGTTACAGCGAACTTAAATCATGAATATCAAAGAATTGATCTGTATGTGTTACTACGCACAATTTTTAAATTGGCTAGCAACATGTGCCACATGTGTAGCAGGATCTGTGTACCCTTCCGGAACCCATGTGATCACACCCAGTTTTTGATAGGGTTCGTGTTGCTTAGTCTTTAGTTTTCTATGTTGTGTCTTGTGTTCTATTATTTGTCTCTTTGTCTTTTTCTATTTAGCTATGACGTTGTCAGATAATTTCGATCTACGAGTTTGACTTTCCGTCTGGTATCTTCGCCCCTTTCATTGATATAAATTAATTGTTGAATACATGCTTGTCTTTTTATCTCTAGGTGAATACCTTGCGATAAGCTATAGGTGTTATGGTGCATGTAAATAATGTGAATATTTTTATCCTGACTGTGAAGGATTTGCTGACGGGATATACAACAATCTATACATTATGGCCGCTGAAGGGTAATATTTTAAATGTAAGGATGAAAGTTACATTGAGAGTGGTTCAAATCCTTGTCAAACCAATATGGCACCTCACAATGGCAAATGCAGAGACCTTTTCGAAATACCAACCACCAATTGGAGAGTTGAAAATGCTGTTGTCTGTATTGGTCGGCCAAACGGTAACTATAAAAATGAACGAATACAATGATGCGATATCTACTACAAGTGTGTAAATGGAAACTTTACACTAGCACACTGCAGTAATGGAAAATTATTTGATTCAAAATCGCATTCTGTTAGAATCCAGTAGATGCGTGTAGCCCATGTGGATCCATAGTAAACGGCTGTTACTTTAGATGATAAACACAACGTTCATATGTTTTGTTGTCTTTGACTGCATACGTTTCAAACCCATTTAAAGAAAAATATCAGCAGTTTTTATTTCAAATACATCTTTGGTAAATACCAATATTACACACAATTTTGATAATTTGATTTGTAAATGCTTCAAATTAAAATTGAACCCAATTTTGGTTTTCTGAAATTATTCTATTTAGCTGCATTTTGATTTTTTTTTTCTGAAATTGTATAACATATCTTATTCTAGTGATTTTGTTTTAACATTGTGTCATAGATCAAATTTATTCGTTCAAAGTATGTTCTCTTGTGTTAATATGTCTTTTGATTGAGTTAAATCATTTCAATCGATATTTTAAAGTGTGTTAGATAGGGTTGGTACCTATTAATACGTTTAAACCCGCTGCATTTTTTTGCACCTGTTCTTAGTCAGTAATATGATGTTCAGTAGTTGTCGTTTGTTGATGTAGTTCATATGTGTTTCTCGTTTCTCGTTTTTTCTATAGACAAGACCGTTGATTTTCCCGTTTGAATGGTTTTACACATGTCACTTTTTGTGGCCCTTTATTGTTTGCTGTTCGGTGTGAGCCAAGTCTCCGTGTTGAAGACCGTACTTTGACCTATAATGGGTTACTTTTACAAATTGTGACTTGGATGAGAGAGTTGTCTCATTGGCACTCAAACCACTTGTTCTTATATCTAACAACCATAGAAGTAGACATAGAATTGTGTAATCCAGGATCGGCGAACATTCAGTTTATTTAAACTCATTCTTTCCAATGCTTCAACATGTGACAAGTACTTGTATTACACAATGTTCTCTCTTTCTGATAAGGGCTTACAATGTTGAAGCAGGGACAGATAATAACGTTTTCATGTTGTTTTCGCGAAGTTGTAAATAAGAACGTTAAAAGTTCGCGATGTTTCTAATATGATCTATTACTTTTCGTGACGTTGTTTTAGATGTAGTAATATTTGTGGAAAATTGACTGACGTCATAAATGGATGCGCAAATTTGAAAACAGTACCTGCTTAGAAAATTAGCCATATCACGATAATTGTTATATTGTTTCATTGGCGGTCAATATAAATGAATCTTGCTAAAGTTAGATTTTATGATGTTATAGCGTCACACATAACAACTATGAGGAAGAGCCGCAGCAGACAAAAAGAAAATTTCCTGTTTTTCAGGAGATTTCGAGAATTTTATACTAAATGCAGACGCTAAGAATACTAGAAAGCTAATTCACCAAGCTTTGAAGTTGTTGAAAGAATATTGATATCATTGATAGCATGTTAAAATTAGACGTACAATTTAAATTACACCGAAAAAACAGTGAGAACCTCACTCAGTTTATACATAATATTTGGATCTGTTAGATTATATTATATACAGGTTCATATATAACTTATTGACCTAGTCAAAAGTCCGTAATTGATAAATAATACGTCGATGAGACAGAACCCAATCTAAACGAAAAACATAATAAGTAATTTAGTACTATATATCAACGTACTTTCTTGATCAAAATATAGTAACTAAGTCATTGAGCAAACTCTAAATCGTATGGAGAATCGTATGAATACACTTATAGAGACTATCCACAAAATGACACAAAAAAACAATAAATAAAGACAACGCCTCATACTATTGATGACTTTAAATAGGTGCATGATAAAGTTTAACTACATTTTAAGGATTTAACCCAGGGGAATACATATGTGTATGAAAAAGAACTGTCAAATAAAAAGATACAGTTATAAGCCTCGTACTGTGGACCAAAACAAACACGCACTCGTTGATGTAATAAGCAGATCCCAAATGTACATATTAAGAGAAAAAAAATTCGAAGTATCCGCAAACAGGAATAAGGTATCTGACAGACCAGCAAAGTTACTGACGTAATACACTGTCTTTCTGTAAGGTAGGTTCTCAGATAAAAAAAAAATATTGGGCCGGATAGACAATGTGGTTATATATTATAATTGGAGGTATAATACAGACTAGTAAGTAAATAATTATAAGTACCGTAATAAAAAATATCCTGAAGACAAGCTTAGGTAATCTATTTATTGATACAGAATCATTCAATTTCATGTACTAATATCGACTGCTGTACTTCCTATGAAATGTTATACTACACTGTAATGGACTGTATTGAAAAAATTACGATATGAATATACTAGAGACAGCTCTAAATAATCACTTTTTAAACATGTTCTGAGTAGTTTCTAAGCTGACCCGAGTTAATGTGGGTATGGTTTAGTGTTCTTATAATGCCGATATGGTAGGTCGTTAGTTTTCTTGTTTTCTAGTTTCACATTTTCATATTGGGGTTTTTAAAGCTGACTATACGGTGTGGATTTGTTTCTTTTTGTGTGTGTTGAAGTCCGTACGGTGACCTGTCATTGCTGCGAATAAAACGTATTTCGACGTAGTTTAGTGCTTTATTTGATTAACGCCATAAAAAATCAAGGTTTATTGCTTTTGTTGAAAAAACAAGCACATGGACCCCCCCTTTTTTTTCTTTTTCTATCAATCAAGTTATATGTTTAAAGAACGCTCTGTCAAATTTTAAAGAAAAAAATCAATATAATTTTTTTTTGCATTTCTGAATAGACGCAAAAATATTGTCAATTTCTTTATTTCACTAATAGTCATATAACTTGTTACAGCTAATGCCGTGCACAAAGGGAACATTTGAAAAAACGGTTAAATTATAACTGTTATTATACTACAATGTTGCCTGTTGGTTCCTATGCTCTCAATTGCTTCATTCAGTTGTGGTTTCCTTTTAATAAAATTAACGGTACCAATTTTCTTTCACCAGATGCGCATTTCGACAATACATGTCTCTTCAGTGATGCTCGTTGCCAAAATATTTGAAATCCAAAGCTTATATAAAAGATGAAGAGCTATAATCCAAAAGGTCCAAAAAGTATAGCAAAATCCCTGGAAGGAATAAGAGCTTTGCATGAGGGAGATACATCTCTTAATGTATAATAATTTCTATCATTTTGTAACAGCACATTTTAATAACACAAAAAATCCGTATTTTCATGCCAGTACCAAAGTACTGGCTACTGGGCTGGTGATACCCTCGGGGACTAATAGTCCACCAGCAGAGGCATCGACCCAGTTTAACTTGAGGAAACATGATATTCATAAATCACGTTGTAATTCCAAAGGCCTCACACGCATTGTTTTTAAAAAACACAATAATTATATTAATGTAACTTGGATACACATATTAACTTTGTAATAAGTCCTTATAAGGTACAATGACTGAATGCGCTTTATAAAATAAAATATGAAAATGGAGAATATGTCAAACCCGACAAAAGAGCGGAAAACGGTCACCAATGCGTCTTTAAAACAGCGAAAAAATCCAGCACTCGGAAACGGGCTTCAGCTGGCCCCTAAACAAAAACGTGTACCTGTTCAGTGAAAATAGACGTTTTACTTAACTCCCAAACATAATGGACTAAAATTAAACATCATATAAGACTAACAAAGGCCAGAAGATCCTGACATGGGACAGGCGAAAAAAATGCTGCGGAGTTAAAATGTTTAGTGAGATTGCAACTGTCCCCCTATACCACTAGCTAATGTAGAAACACAGGCATACGTACAGTAAAACTAAGTTTAAAAGAAGTCCGAGTCCGATGTCAGAATAGGTAACAGAAGAAAATAAGCAAAATGAAATTGATACATCTAGATACTGGCATGCCAGCTCCATACTTCAATTAAACTGACTGTCTACATCATATGAAAATAAAGCCCAAACCCTTCCATTAGCGGTTAAGTATCATACCATCATTTACTATATGAGAAGAACATAACTCGTATCATGCCAACAACTGGTTATATACATATACATGTATTGCCGTTAACTATAGAGCAAAAAAAAAAAAAAAAAAAAATACATGCCAAAATTCAAAGGTAGACTATTTTCATACAGGTAAGTACATTTTATTAAAAGTTGGCATGTATATATACATAATAACAGACAAAACATTAGATCTTTAACCGACTGAACCATTAATGCTAGAAGTGTACAGTAAATCATGAATTCATCTAAACAAGTTATTGCGATATTTTTTTCTAGTGATAGATACATACCACAAACGTGTCTTGTTTGAAGGCACATCGTGTAAGCTTTTCTGTATGTTTTACTTTAATGTCATATGGTCTAGAACGGTAACACGGGGTTGGATAGGTGTGCACGTTAAATATGTTAATGACCCACTGCATACTGTTATGGCTCGCTATCTGGATCATGGTTTCGTTATTATTTGTCTTTCATTAGTTTCTTATGTGGTCTATTGTTCTGTCCAATACGTTCGTTGCTGTCATACGTTTATGCATTATAAAAGGTTTCATGAAAATGGCTTTAATTATTGTATTCATGTTTTGTCTTTATAAGATGCAGCACTAATTGACTATCTTGAAATATCAGTGAAACAAGCTTCAAACTAATTTTGTTTTTGTTATCATTTTCCACGTATATTCAGTCGGATTAAAATCACCCCTACTATCAACTAGCTTGTTTTAATCAGACTACATGTATATTTCAATTATTCTGTTACTGTTTCTTTCTTTCTTGAAATTTATTATTTTAAATGACTTGATCATGACTTTTTGTTCAAACTATTGACTTTGTCACATATCTCGCTTTAAGAGTGCATATGGTAAATTCTAGTTTAACTTAAGGTAAGATAAAAATAAAAGGAGATGTGGGATGGTGGTTTGATTGCCAATGAAACAACTATCTACCAAAAGACAATTAAAGTGGATGAAGGTAACTATACGGCTTTCAATGATACAAAAAAAATCCTCACAACAAATCCGTATCGAACATGTATAGTCGGCTGTAAAAATTCAATCAATTCAATATAATTCTATTGAGAAAACTACATAAATAAATGCTTTTTTTTAATTATTATTCGTTACTTAACATATAAATAGTAATATTTTGAATCTGTTTTTTTACGCATCCTTCCAGTCCAGCTATGAAGTAGTTTTGAAATAGATATTTTGTGTTTCATTATGTTTTCGTTTTTTAAATTGTATGTGCATGTGTCTATGTATGTATGTGTATGTGTAATTGTATGTGTTGTTTTGTTCTATTGTAATATCTTGTACCTTGTTCTGTGGAGGGACATACTATTGAGAGAAAACGAATCCGGGTTACAAACCAAAACCAACTATAAAAGAAAGCAAAGAAACAAAAGGAACACCAAAGTCCAGATGAAACACACGCCAACAAACAAATTAACGAACTATTCGATAACAACTACAAAAAAACAAGACACTAGGCTTCTAATAAAGAATGCAAAACGCGCGTTTCGTTACCTTAACAGTGGCTCTTGACTCAATTAAGGCAACAGTAGTATAAAGGTGTTCAAAAGTCATAAATCGATTGAGAAAAAAAACCGAATCACAAACCAAAATCGAGGGACACACATCAACTACTAGTATAAGAGGAAAGCAGAGGAAGAACAGGATCACCGAAATGCAAGAAAAACAAACGCCAACTTTCATGAAAACGATACAACTGCCATATTCCTGACTTGGTACAGGACATTTAAAGAAAAAATGGTGAGTTGAATATGGTTCAATTGCTACCAAAACCTCTCGCTTTATGATAATGTGAAAAATGTCGCTAAAACACAGCATGAAAGAAATACAACACAAACACATGCAAGAACATTCATAACATAGAATCGCAAAATCGAATAATATTGACACAACATGTAAACTGCAGAACAACGACGAACATATTCCATCAACGACAAACACCACAGAATGTCAAAACAGTGACGTGCTTACGTAACTAACATGCAATCTCGAACTCTATACAATTGTTTTCACAATATTCGTCCAAACAATTGTCATGACAATGATGGTATGGAAAGCAGTTTATAATTATTTGTACTACAATCGATCAGACATAACAGATTATAAAAACGAAACAATATTAAAACAGAAACGTCAAAAATAGCTACACTAATGTTAGATGTACAAAACACATAGACACGTCACACAGCAATGCAAAATCACACTCAGTATACTAGCTATATTCGGAAATTGTCATCTTTCTTCCTCATAACGCACTGTTGGAGCAGTTTCTACGAAAGGAACACACTCCTGTATATGAAGTCAGTATAGTGTGAACATGCACGAACATAACGGATCAATTAAGATATGTACACACCATATATTACGGAGTAGAGGGTATGTTACCGCTGAGAATTGGACAATTAATAATTTGGAAGTTGAAATAATCCCGTTTGTCACAGATTTTAGTGTTAAATCGTCTATACTTGTCAATATTAAGGAAATGATCAAGATATGAAACAGTCCTTCTTGTATCAGTAGTATCTTTAATTTCGAGAAAGAACTTTGCAAGGTGCTTTTTCTTTTTGTCTTTTTAGAAAGTTCTGAATGAATTCTGCTTCAAACGAGTAAAAAAAAGAAGTCGGCTAAAAGTGGTGCACAATTAGTACACCATTGAATTATCAATTCTCCAAACTCAACAAATATATTGTCGATTAAAACATATAAAAAGTCCAGCATTTTGATGATATCATCTTCACTGTATTTTCTGATAGATTCAGTGAGGTTTTTCACAAAATAAGAATTATTATAACCCAAAACAAGAAATTTATATCAACCATTTCCATTTTCAGGGAAAAATCTGTTTAATGAATTGGTGAAGATAACCTTTAAATTGAGAATAGGGATAAATAGTGTAAAGGGTAGAAAAATCAAAGGTTTTAATGTTGTCTCACAATTGTTTTGAGAATCCACATCTGATTGACACAACTTGTTGAATATATCTCATCACAATAATTTTGAAGGCCATCTTTTACTGTATAAAGAATAGAAGTCAACACTTTAGACAGATGTTTAGTCGAACATATTGCTGATCCAGCTATGTATCGTTCTTAATGCGGATTATTTTTTGAAGTTTTGGTATTCAGTATAATGATGGTAGATTTTTTCGTTTTCTTTGATGTTAATTCCAAATGAAAGAAGGACAGATTTGTGATTTTGTAAAATTTCATCTTTTGTAAATGACGTTCAAAAATATGTAAGAGTAAGAGTTTTTGTGGGACATTGCAAATAATAGTATTTGCATAGTTAGACAATATCATTGGAGGCTTTATCTACTGGAAAAACTACATATTTATCATGCAAAGAAGATAAAGCATCCATAACCTCTGGGTTCTTGAATAGATAAGAAACCCTTGTGCTCATAGTACATCGTATTTTCTGCATGCGCTTCTGAATGTATAATCGAATAGTTTTGATCCATTCACACAAAGAGTCCAGTTCTGGTTCGTCTATAACAATTGATATATTGATATTATGTATATGCATTAAGCATCACTAAACATTTGACAGTTCTAGTTCAATGTCATGAAAACTTATAGAAATATACATGATATAATAAATTTAATATTATAAACAAAGTCACACTAAAACCATACACTTCAACTTCAGTAAGATGAAAGAAATCTGGTGCGGTATTAACACTGGTTAATTTTGATATTTGTCCTTCTGGTAAAGTGAAACACGGTGTAACTATTATCATTTACAGCTGGACCAATGAAGTGGCCACATAGCTCCATTTGACACGCATCTCAGCTATTTCCGACATGAATAACCATTTTCTTGAGTCGACCTTCTACAACAAAGATTGTTCATTGTTACGGTATTGATTTTTTTATCTGTACTCATGCATATATCTCACTCTATAGAGAATTTCAGAAAAGTGAGACTTTGTCGAGGTAATTAACATGTGACTTGCCTTTTTTGGCATGTATTTCAGTTAACATGATTAATCAAAGCTGGTTATCAAAGAGAAGAAGGGTGTATAAATGAATAATGTAAATATTAATGGTAAATGTGTGAAAATATGTTCATATGTATATATTGTGTGCTAAAAGTCTCTCATAAATAGGTGCATACAATGCAAATGTTTTAATGTATAATGATTATTTTTGTGAATCACATTTTATCTTTGCATGTGGTGAGACTATATAAAAAAATATTGAATCGAATCTTTAAACTCATAAATCGAAAATAAACTAACAACGCCATTGCTAAAAAAGAAAGAGACAGACAAACAATAGTAAATAAAACACAACATATAAAACGTAAGAATAGCCAATACGAACCACAACAAAAACTTGGGGTGATCGGGTGATCTCAGGTGCCCCGGAAGGATAAGCAGACACATGTATTTTCCATTCACAAAGGCCAAAAAAAATCTGTCTTTGACATATTTCTACTTATTACACGCATTACATGCCATCCGATTTTTACTGACCACCTTCTATATCTTGTATACTTGACTGAGATTGACCCGAAAGGCTCGAGTTCCGATAAAGTACTGAACATATTGATAGGTTCTTTTATTCCGTCAACCCCTTTTCCTGGTTCAGAATATTGATAGGTAGAACTCTGTTCAGTTCTTGCCTTGAGACACAAGATATCCTCCTATATAAATAGTAAATACATATCATAACACGTTTTAAATTAAGCTGACTATCAACTTTCTGAGTACAAGTTGACAGAAATAGCTTCACGTGCATTGACTACTAACTTTTAGGATAATGTATACCAACTTATTTTTGCGAGCGATTCATTCTCGCAACCATCTCGAGAAGAGAAATAAAACAGATATTGTCGCGAAAATTTAAGACTTGGATCTTTCATAGTCTAACTTTTGGAATTTTGGATCCTCAATGCTCTTGAACATTGTACTTGTTTGGATTTATAACTATTTTGATATGAGCGTCACTGATGAGTCTTATGTAGACGAAACGCGCGTCTGGCGTCTAAATTATAATCCTGGTACTTTTGACAACTATTTACACCAAGTTCATGTGAAAATCGCGAAACTGAATTGCCGCAAATTGCTTTACAGTTAGTGTAAAAAGGCTTGCATACTTAATTTATAGATTTTAATCGAATACATGTGACATCGAGCTAGATTTAACATCTGTCAATTGATTTAAACTCTTTCTGATTAACCAATGAAAATTTAATCAGCTGATTGGTTTTGATTAGTTAAATTAACTAATGCATGTATAAAGTGTACAGTAAAATAGAAGCATGTAATGTGTTTTATATATTGTCGCCCTTATGAATGCAATGGTGCTGCATTAAAAATATGTTTTTAGTTGCGTTGATACAAACAAGGACTTGTGGTATAATTTCCAATGATATAACTATCCAAACGAGTCTAGAGGAAGTAATTTCAGCAACAACTACTACAATTCATTATACAACCTTCAACAATAAGTAAAGTTTAAGCTCAGAAATTGTTACAGCGAATAAAGACGGTTTTTAACGACTTCTTTTGATCTTTTCAAAACTCCTACAGCTCTTCCGATGCAGAACCAATGCTACATTCTCCAAACTCAATTACTACACATAAGATATTTTGAGGATCAGTTGGGGCATGATCCCACTGAGGAATTGGTATAATGATATTATCCCCCACAGAAAGTTCGGATAATTTATGTATCGTTTTCATGGTTAGATATTTAGCTAGGATCTATTGGCAAGACAGCGCACTGCTCCTTGCATGTATGATTGATGTTGCAACGGTAGTGTCATCCAAATTGTCATTGGGACCAATTTCTATTATGCTATCAGAATTATCATTAAGGCCAATTTCTATTGTACGTACAGGTCAGAATTAACTGGCATACTTGTTTCAATTACATTTCCTGTCTCTATCTAAATATTTTTGTATTTCGTAAATAAGGGGTAATATGCATAAATTAACTCATAATAGATAACAAGATAGAAATTTTGTATTTGCACCGGTCGTGCATTTCGTCTACAAAAGATGTTTGTAATTTGTAGACAAAATAAAAATACAAATTATAATTTATACGACTTTATTGTACACATTATAATTTGTATGATTTAAAAAAACAATTATAATTAATTTGTACAAAATGATAACTGGTACACACTATACATATATATTTATACAAGTACAAACCCGTGATATCGCTGGTCCGTAACTGAATTAAAGTATACAACTATGCCTAAACCTTATTTTAGTAATTGGTATTGTCATCTGATAAAGTCATGTCGATTATAAGATACACAGTTTTCTCTGCTTTCAAATCTTTCTGTTTGAACCCGTCGACCTGGAACTTGTCAATTATTGGTAATATTAATTATTTGGAAAACAAAAGGTCCTGGCTATCCAGGAATGGAGTATTTTTTAATCAACATCATTGTCCCATATTAGTTATCTTAGAAAGTCTTGCTGATTGCTGAATAAAACTACAATAGGGAAAAATTTGACAAAGATTGAATTTAGTAGTGTCGGCCATTTGATTATGACCCGTGTATATAGCAAAATCCTAAATACACCGTTTGGTAGTGCGCCTGTCAAATGCGGAACGTACCTTTTGATTATGATCCGTGTATATAGCAAAATCCTAAATACACCGTTTGGTGGTGCGCCTGTCAAATGCGGAACGTACAGATAAGGTAATAGGTAACAGGTGAATATAATATTGGTACCGGTATCGGATTCGACCCGGAACTTGTTAATTATTGGCAATATTAATTATGTGGAAAACAAAAGGGTCTGGAGTGGTGTAATTTTCAATCTACACCATTGTCCTATATTAGCTATATATAGAGTTGAATTCTTTGATTTGTCATTTTTAACCGATGACGGCTGACAAATTGGACCTCGTTATTTTAGTCCTTTTAATACCGTAATATTGGCCAATGGACGTTGCTAACTACACCTACCAATTATTTATTTTCAAGGTAGCTAAATCCATGTGCAACATATACATTGAGCTGCAACATTTCTTATTTTCAAAGCAGCTAAATGCACGTGCTCATAGACATTGAGCTGCAAAATTTTCTTATTTTCAAGGCAGCCAAGTGCAACATATACATTGAGCTGCAAAAGTTTCTTATCATCTCCGATTTCACCTGGATAGATGCACGCTTGATAAAGCTAGTTGGTCTAGCGAAATATTGCGTTTATTTTCATCATTTTGTAAATATTTTAAACATTCTTATATTTACATACTAAATAGTGTGTTAAAATTACATTGTTAGGCAATCTATAATTTTATTTGTGTAATTGAATTAATCTCTGTACTGATTAATCCACACTCCCATAGATTTGTATGTCATGTGCTGCTATTTATAGGCACTTATATCATGTGTTAACATAGATGAAAATTAGATTGATGTCGAAGGTGAAGATTAAACAAAAAATTAAAATGTATGATCATATTAATCAATGCCTTACATAAATTAAGAACATGTTTATAGCTGAATCTTGTGAGAAACTTTATGTATGAATGGTGAATGATTATTGCTATAGTCTGATATGTTTGTCTTGATACATAGGCAATCTTATATGAAACTTACTTGTCCCTGTGATATGATCTAGTAATGGAACACATGTATAAGTCGGACTGTTTGGAATACATACTTCACTGACCTTGCAGTCATGACCTTTGCAGGGACCAGCTAGCTCCCGAAAATACTATATATTTAAATCTTGAATTTACATAATTCCAACAAATAATTGTAATTGATTTAGCACATGTAAATTTTATTGGTTTTTCAAGTATCATGAATGCGCTCTTGTTTTTTATGAATGTTCATGAAATTTATTTTCCCAGACACTGTTTTGTTAATATATCTTAAACAGTTAATTATAACTGGTCGAAAATCAAAAGGTATTTCTTGTACAAGAGATCTTTATACAAATCGATTTGACATCGAGCTAGATTGAATATCTGTCAGTCAAATTCAACTCTTTCTGATAATCCAATGAACATATAATTAGCTGATTGGTTTTGATTAGTTATATTAAAATATGCATGTATATAGTGTACAGTAAAATAGTAGCATGTATTTAAAGAAAAATCTCCATTCAAGTCACAATTTGTAAAAATAAACAATTATAGGTCAAACAGAAGCCTTGGCTCAACACTGACCAGTAAAATTTAAAGGACTAGTGAAAACCATTCAGACGCGAAAACCAACGGTCTAACCTATATAAAAAACAAAATAAACGAGAAACACATATGAAGCACATCAATAAGTGACAACCCCTGAACATTAAGTTCCTGACTTAGGACAGGTGCAAACAAATGCAGCGTGTTTAAACGTTTAATAGGTACCAATCTTTACCCATAGCTGAAACATCAGTGTATTATCACTATATATAAAGACACAGAAAGAAATAGCAATTGAAATGGCTTAACTCAGGCATAAGACATATTAACACAAACACGTGAACATACAATGAACGAATAATTTTGATCTTTGACACAATTTAAATACAAAAAATAAATAATGAGTGAGATGTAAAACAACCAGCAGTGGAATCGACCTAGTGGTTGTAACTAAACTCAGAAGAAATTTTTGAAGCCGTTTACAGATTGCTGTTCGATGTGAACCAAAGCTGTGTGTTGAAGGCCTTTCCTTGACCTATAATGGTTTACTTTCATAAATTGTTACTTGGATAGGGAATTTTCTCATCGGCACTTATACCACATCTTCCTTTATCTATCATCATAGATACTAAGATAGATTATTTTGTATTTGCGCCAGACACGTGTTTTGTCTACAAAAGACTAATCAGTGACGCTCGAAAAAAAATGTTGAAAAGGCCAAATAAATTTCGAAGTAGAAGGGCGACGAGGACCAAAAATTCTCAAACGTTTTGCGACATACAGCTAAGGTTATCTTTTCCTGAGGTAGAATTTAAAAAATCCCAAGTTTTGTAAACAGTTTATTTATAGTTATGACCATATGATTGAAATGATTGTGAAACTTGCCTACATCTTTCCTCCTCATTGATCAGTTGATAAAAAGGAATTAAAAACAAGCTATAGTATGTGTGCTAATCCCGACGAGGGGAGAACAAAAATATGCCTGCACAATTTGCTTTTTTAACATTATTGAATATATGATTACAACTGCCAACTTCTAAAATCTAGTAAATAGTATTACATAAAAGTGTTTACAAAATATTTTATGGTATCACCAGCCCAGTAGTCAACACTTCGGTGTTGACATGAATATCAATAATGTGGTCATTTTAATAAATTTCCTGTTAATAAACTTTGAATTTTTCGAAAAACTAAGGATTTTCTTATCCCAGGCATAGATTACCTTCGCCGTATTTGGCACAACTTTTTGGAACTTTGGATCCTCAATGCTCTTCAACTTTTTACTTGTTTGGCTTTATAAATATTTTGATATGAGCGTCACTGATGAGTCTTATGCAGACGAAACGCGCGTCTGGCGTACTAAATTATAATCCTGGTATCTTTGATAACTATTATGACATTTACCTTTGGAAAAGTGGACGCAGCAACAAAACTATTTCCAACACTCTCAACAAGTCCTTCCATACTTCCAATGGGTTCATTATAGTTTATCTGACAAGTGTTATTCCACGCTTTAAAGTTTATAGATTTGCATACTTTCATTCTCGAGCACAATTGAGCACGTAATGACCACATCGGCATAGATACTTCAAACAAGACTTGACAGCTAAAAATTGTGTCCTTTTTTTTTGGATCACTACTATTTCACATAATGTCCAAACTAAAAGTAAACCTGTTATTAAGGTCAAACAGAACATTTGCTTTAATTAAAATCATTGAAAGTAGTTACGTTTCTTCCGTTCCCGAGTAGTTCTGTGTCTGTTCAAGTGGAGTGTTTTTTTAGTATCACATAGCACTTACAAAATCTGCGTATTCATATTATAACAATGTATGAGCCTTGTTAATGTTTGTAGATGTCATTGATTCTTTGTCAAATGAATTTAATTTCAACATAATTCATAATTAATTATGATTCACCAAACCCATGTAAAGTTTGAATTAACTACTAATGAAATAAAATCCACGAACCAAGGAAGCAAGAGTTAAATTTTATATTGTCATAACTCATTCCATATATACCTATGATTTATGTGTTTTCGCCTTTTTTAATTTAATTTTTTTTTTTTTTTATGGAATGTGCAAACTTTCAAAAACACCTCATAAATAATCAACACATATTAATGTCCGAAGGATAGTTTTATGTATAAAAAATGTGTGTTTCCAACCCTAGATAAAGAGTAAGTAGTCTGGATGTTTTTAACTTTCATGAAACCTAGTTTATCAAAGACAACCTCGAATAACGATAGCTAAAACTTCATAAAACATTCAATTTGTGTTTTTTCTACCTTTTTTAATAGTATAATCTAACAGTTCATGGCTAATATGAATATATTTAACTTTTAATTATAAACAAGCTTTTTTATTCTCAAGTATGAACTCGGCAATGCCCAAGCTCGCAGCCATTCCGAGAGCAGCTAGTGTAAAGAAATGTCTTTTAACCCAAACGTTGCATAACAGCACAAGATTCAAATGATTTATATTAATTTGTATACAACTTTTTTTTAATCAACAGACGGAGACACTATGTATATTTTCCGTTCGTATGCAAATGTGGCGTAAACACTCCATGCTATATCTAGACAAGTATAAATATATTTTATTGTCTAAATATAAAATAGGATTGGATACAAGTTATAACAACTTAAAATAATTCTCTCTTAATCAGTACAATATACAAATACCAAGATATGAAAACTATAAACAAAAAAAATATTATGTTTAAAAAGTAACAGTTAGATAAGCGTACAATTTAAGATACACCAATATTAATCAAAGAATCTTTTTGTATGGCGTATATAGCTATGTACATTTCTGAAAAGGATTGAGTTTTGTTCAACTGTGACACTTATATCGTCTGTTCAAAAAAAAATGTCAATTTATGTCAATGTGAAATTTTTAAGTATTTTTAGTGCTATCTCAATCTGTATTATTGCAAAATTCTTGTCAGTTTATTTTTGATCTATGAGTTTTACTGCCCCTCTGGTATCTTTTTCCCCTCTGTCAAAATTACATCAATATCTGTTCGCAGGTTGAGATATTAATGTGATGATCATAATGATATTGTTTCCTGTTGCTTGGATAATAATACGTGTCGCCAAGGTTAATATCATGTGTTATATCATAATAGTTATTTTTACAACATTTACTGTACTAGAATAAATTTTTTAACAAATAGTACTAGACTTTATTAAATGGTAATGGTTTTGTTATTTTGTTAACAGGCTTTATAATGTTAAGTTGTAGGGAATATTTTGCATGTTGCATGTTGCGTGTTGCGTGTTGCGTGTTGCGTGTTGCATGTTACGTGTTGTATAAAGAATAAGTTGAATGACATTTTTTGTACACTAAGGAAGTCTTTTCTTTCTTTTTAGTTTGTTATTGTGCGATTGCTGTTTCAATGAGGTCAATCAAAATCATACTACAATACCTTTGATAGATGAATGGTGGTTTAATTTTTAAGGGTTTTTAATTAATAATCAGGAGAACAAATTTATGTATGTTCTGTTTTTACCAGTGTCTGTAAATGTATTTTTTTCATGTTGAAGTGACAGAATCTGAAAAATAAAGGCTATACATTTTCAATATTCATTTGTTTAGGTTACTTGAGGTTCAATGTTTAGGTTTATGACATAACTGAATGAATGAGTCAAATTTATTCTGCAGTATATTATGCTTTTAGATATGCTTCAATTCATTTGAAATTTATGATTCTGGAGACTGATAGTATGAGTTAGATGATATAGGTAATTTGATAGAATTGTATGACCTGTTAATTATTTTCAATGGCAGAGATTTTCTCTGAACATAGAGATTTTTATATTATGGCTAACATAAATAAACAATTTATCAAGCTAAAGTTGAAATGATATAGTGACCCCATACAACAATTAAAAAAAATTAAAATTAGCGAACACCCATGAGAAATGGTTTATTCGTCCCACCCCACCCCCTTTTTGGAAAGTCATCACTAAAGATACTCATTTTTTTTTAACATTTCAACATTTATTACTTTTTATTGATTTTATGTAAACGGACAGAAAGTCACAGGACATAAAGTCACAAATTTGACAGGACAAAAAGTCACAAATAATTTGTTTTCAATTGTTTGAATATATCAGAGAAATATCTTGAAATATTTACATTTTAATACATATATTCATAATAACGCTTTGGAAATGTGTCATTATACTTGAAAAAAAAAAGAATTGTTAAGTTTTAATCATGCAAAGGATATAGTTCTTGGCACCATGAACATGATGAAGCCATTTAAGGAGGCTCGAGGGTATAAAAATTTCAGAAAAAAATCAAACATTTGTTTTTCATTACAAATTTTATTTATTTCCTTTTGTAGTTGTTACTTTATCATATGGTACAAAAATCGTTCAAAACAATCAATTCGTGTTGGCCCCAGATGACTTTCGAAATGTATACATCATTGAAAAAGTTCCAAATTATCTCCCTTTGATGGAAAAATGCCATTTTTTGGCTCTAAAATTGAAATATCTTCTTCAACTCATCAGTGACCTATCTTTTTTAATATAATTTCCATATAAGCTGTACTTAAACTAAATTATTGTAAAATTTTAGCGATTTCTGTAATAAATTTCCTTTTTTATTTCGATATTACCTTTATTTCTCCTATTACTTCAACAGAAAAAACCCACCTTTACAAAAATGTATGCTTCTTTCGAAGGCAGATTGTTAGCGCAAATGAACGGTGACCCCACTTTTTTTATTTTATTTTTCTATTAACTATAAGATAAAGTTCATTTATAGAAAAATATAGAGAAATCCTATATAAATGATTTAGACCCGCGAACCCCCTTAAGTGCTAAGCCACTATGAAATTTAGGATTTTTTAACCGTCATAGATATTTATTTTGATAAATTGTGTTTACAAAGTTGGTTTATATAAAATAGTTTAAAAAATATAAAAAAACTGTTTATGCAAAAATAAGCGTTTTCTTATTCAATGAACATAATCAGATAAAATGACTTGTGACTTTTTGTCCTGTGACTTTCTGTCCTACATTCTTAATTTTGACCAGAACTTGGATACTTTCTAACATAAAGCATTTAGTTCCAGTTCACACAACTGTAGGAACAGGATATAAAAACAAAAAGTCATATAATATAGAGGTAACTAATGAGAGTTGATTAGAGTTGAAACAAAATCATACATTAAATTTAACAGTCAATGGCCAGTCTGCTAAAGTACAGAAAAAAAAATAATTAGTAATCTCAACACTCCTGAAAATAGCAAAGTAGTGTCAACAATTAAAAACTGATGTTCAATGACAGTATTTTAAACTTTAATTAAAAGACAGATATTGAAAAAAAAAAATGCAAACTACATGATGTATGTCAAAGAAATATGGTGAAAATTCGGTGACTGATTATACATTTTACAGATAAATTAAAAAAAAAATATGTATATCATAGGAGGTCAGGTCATATATATCATAATTTAAACGTATTGCAATTTTACAAAAAGCTGTATTTATAAGAAACAATGCAACACGCAGCACGCAACATGCAACATGCAACATGCAACATGCAACATTCAACATGCAACATACAACATGCAACACGCAACATGCAACATGCAACACGCAACACGCAACATGCATAATAGTCGATTTCGAGTTGTAGCGGGTAATCAATTTTTACACCTGCTGTGCAAAAACTTCCTGTATGTCAAAAATCGTTCGAAAATCAACAACACAAAAATTTCAGGCAAAGTCTTATTAGCTTCAATGGAATTATGTGATCTATGATGCTTTAATAGACAAAATTAATTGCAATTTCAACATGAAAAACATTTAACCTCATATCTATATGTGTATTTTAAATACTGTTTGTCGTATCATGGTATTTAAAAGATTAAAAAACAAAATGCAATTGTGTGGTTTCGTATAACTAAAATATTCAATATCTGTGATAAGCTTTATCATTTGACATTTATTTACCCGAAAGACATCCTGGTCAATAAATACTCCTTTCAAATTATATCTATTTTCGTCAACGAAATACTTTCAATTTTTATCTACGATTATAGTTTTTAAATTTTGTAGATATCAGTTGGTAAAGTGCAATACAAATACTTATTGACGATCAGTTAAATACATTTGAAATATGCGTCTAGCTTAATATATGAAATTATAAAGGAGATTATTAGAGATGTTCTAGTTATCGAGGTAAAACTGTAAGTTATGAGTTCATGAGTTTATCTTCATTTATTTTTACCGGCGGAGATATTAATGTGAATATGAATATGAATAGGTTTGTTTGTTCGTTTGTTCAAATTACAAATATGCTAGCAAAGAGAACTTGACTTCAAGACCCGATCTCTACGAAACTTTTCCTTAGGATTCAATATTAGCATAAGATATGTAGAATAAACATAGTCAACAAGTGACAAATCAAATTAGATTCGATTAATGTGCCACTGATGAGTCTTATTGGAGATTTCTTTATTAGCAATGTTTCCGGCACGGTTGGTACGTAACTCAACCGTTATTGTTTTTTTTTTTAGATTTTATTCAATGCATGCAACTTTGTTATCAACCATGATCAACTTAAACAAACAAGAATGTGTCCCCAGTACACGAATGTCCCACTCGAACTATTATTTTTTATGTTCAGTGGACCGTGAAATAGGGATAAATACACTAATTTGGCATTAAAATTAGAAAAATCATATCATAAGGAACATGTGTACTAAGTTTCAGGTTGATTGGACTTCAACTTCATCAATTACCTTGACCAAAAACTTTAACCTGAAGCGGGACAGACGGACGGACGGACAGACAAACGAACGGACGCACAGACCAGAAAACATAATACCCCTCTAGGATCGCAGGTTGGGCATAAAAACAAATTGCACTTCATTATAAGATAACTTTTTATTCAATAGTAACGATGTCTTAGATTCTATAATATTTTGTTTGTGAGTCAATATGATTTCATCTAGTTATCTAGTTATTCATATTCAACAGACAAGAATAATGATGTTGAAAATATATAATAGTGTGATCAATATGTTTTACAATGCTCAATAAGTGTTTACTTCCTTCATTCTATGTACAAAGTAAACCTCATTAATTCGAAAATGTATAAATATGTGTTATCATTTTTTTGTACAATAGTTTCTCTGTTCGAAACAGGAAGAACGACAATTGACAAGATGTCAACAGTACAACAAGGTGGTTATGTTAACGACGTCGTCGATGGAGGCTTTACAAACTTATCTGATAGTGTACAATACGACGAATGCCTTGAAAATGTTGACAGATCCGATTATGATCAACTATCTGCAGTCAGGGATGGTGAAAATCATGATTATATAACTCTGACCTCATCACTCAAGGCGGAGTCAAAGCAATCAGACAATGAAGTTCATCAAAAGAACAAATCTCTAATGAGGTCAATATTTCTCATGATGTGTTGCATCTTGATTTCATCAGGAGTTACAGCTGCTGCTACTTTCTTTGCTACAAAACATTTTTATTCAGAAAACAGGGACAAATGTTAGTATAATATAACAAATTGTTGTTGATTTGGTAATTTGATTGTCTATCATACGGCATAGAAAGACACATTTAGCGCACATAAAACATGTTTAACCACACTACTTTTAGAGATTAACAAATTTACTAAAGGTACTATAAGATGTTCAATGTTTTTATTATCTTTTTTTTTAGATGGAGTCTGTGTTATCCGTTTAAATGTCAAGTATTTTTTAATATTACTCAGTATCACCCATCTATAGCAAGTTTAATCCGTGCATTTAAAAGAATCACTGAACGTATTTGGTACGTATTTATACTATTAAAAAAACCGGAAAGATGCATCTTAAAGGGACATTAGCTAGAAGACAAAATTTGATTGTTTTTTTTTCAATCATTACTGAAAGTTACATAATGAAATAATAATTTGCCTAAAGTAGCCAGTTTAAATAAGCTGTGAAATATCGCTGCATTATTCACTTGCAAGTAAATATTTCGACCTCATTAAATTTGCATTCATGTGAGCTTCAATAAAAACCCTTACCTCAGAGATGGCATGAATAAGAAGTGTTCAATGTTTAAAAGGAAAAAATGTCAGCATTGAATGGAAACAAGAATCAATATGATTTACACAAGATGTGTCGCCAGTGTTCAATTTATATGTATATAATTTGTCGAAAAATTCAAAAGTCATATTTGGTAGAGAGTTGACCAGTCGACTGTGCTACTTTTGATACCGTTATTATATAACTCATATATAAGCTTCCTTGACAACTGTACAACGCAATGTAATTTAATGTAAAATGATATGTTAATCTATATACCTTTGTTTAATCTACAAGAATAAAAAGATAAATAAAAGAGAGTAAGAACCATTAAAATATAAAAGGTTATACTTTGGAACTTCAAATGATATTTTCGTATGATAATACTATATGTATTGAAATTAAGTAAGAACTATATTCTATACCAGGTTTGAATACTATGGTTGGTGTATAAATAAGTAGATGTGCTATGAGCCTTTGATTGCCAATGAGACAACTATTCACTAAATCTCAAATAGTGTATATTTAATGAATAATAGTAAACATTAGGGCCCTCTACATTGAGAATTACCCATACCGTATAGATGTCTATAAAAAGCCCCGGATTGAAAAATATGAAAAATTAATTCAATTGATGATACCCTAGAGAACAAAACGTCAACCATCACTGTCATCGACCATGTGGTTGTAAAATCTTCGCAAATTACCAGTTTGTCAACATAAAACTAATCAGTGAAGCTCTTTTATTAACAGTTTAAAGACCAAAACAAATATAAAATGCGTGGCTGGTGATACATTCAAGAACAAGACATCCACCGGAATGTCATACACATTCTATGGGTGTAAAAGCATACATCAGGAACATGATGGTAATATTTCCACCATGACATAACGTGAACATATGGAATATTCGACAGAATAAAAGTGAAGTTAAGACGCCGTGAAAATCTATGACGTTTATATATTTATAAAATAACATTAATGTTTACTGCAATCAAAAATAAAGATAAATCCCTTTTCTACTTTATTTTAATCTAATTTTCAGATAAAGACTCAACACAATGCAATACGTCTAGTGACAACGGCAACAATGAAACCATCGGCAGTCCTGGTATGTTTTCTCACTAACCACTGTAACCCACACGATTCCACTTTTAGTTAACCCAATGATATGATTTTCACTTGCCGTATTTTTTCGACCATGCATCAAACTCCTTCGAAAAGACATTAATAAAACATTAATGAGGTAGAAAAGGATTAACATATTCTATGATACATAGACAAGTTGGTTTAGTGTTTTAGTTATCTCCTCTTTTTTTTCATAAACGATATAGCTAATGACTTGTCTATTGATGCAACTGATGATATAGTAACTCTGAACGAATATTTGATATACCTTATTTTATTCGCAGAACATACCCTTTTGTTTGGGAAATCACCTGATATTTTACAATAGTAACTCAATAAATTGTCAACATATTGTATAAAATGGAATAATGTAAAGTAAACACTGACAAAATCAAAGTGATTGTATTTAGAAATGGCTGGCAATGATTTAAGAATATTTTTTTTCTTTGACAACAACGAACTCCAAATAGTTTATCCATACGTTTACCTTGGAATATTACTGCATTCTAATAGCAAATTCATACAAACAGAGAAACGTTTGGCCCAGAAAGGATCCAATGCCTTATCAGCACTAATGGATACTATCAAAAGCGTTTACATTTCATCTGATCAATGTTATATTTTATTTGACAGTATGGTTGGTTTCGTTCTTAGTTACGCATCAGAAATATGGGGTTTTCAACAGGCTCGTGATATTAAATTAATCTTAACCGTTTTTGTATATTTCTTGTAAAGGTTGTTAAAAATGTACCTTTTACTTTTTCTACGTGGTGAACGTGGGCATATTTAGAGTTTTAAAATATTGGTTTCATATTTTATTGAAAAAACAAGTGGTGCTTACGATGTTTACATGGTTCTGTATAGAGATGTTATTAATGGTAAAACAAATTGGGTTTCTTGTGTACGAGATTTTTGTCTAATCTTGGCTTGAACCTTTTGCGGATTTCAAATGATTAACTAACGTAGTTTTTTTTTATATTGTTAAAAAAACGTATTACTGATCAATATAAACAAGAGTGGTCCACATCTTTATGAAATTGTAAAAACTGTGCATGTATAGAAGAATCAAGACAGAGTTTTGTCTTGAAAATAACTTAAAATTCTTTTGTGATGTTCGATTACTTACAAAAGTACGTAGTGGGACACGTCAATTTAATATCAAAGTTGGTAGATATACATTACGTTTGTAAATCCGTTTTATCATCTGTTCAATAATATACATTTGGTCTATTCACACTTTCATGTAAGAGAACACAATGTGGTATAATAATACATTTTGCCATCCTCCGAAATACCGCACGATTTAGAGTAATTATCCTGTGTCCTTTCTCTGAGCTTATTAAGGTTATCTATTAACCAAATAATTCCAAGTGGTGACGTTCAATTCAGCCCTTCATAAGTTTTACTTCAGGGCATACGATACAGTTTTGATCCTGTATTTACATTTTGATAAAAATTTCCATATAGACTATTTTTTAGCTGATTAAATCAAATATGTAATAAAAAAATACATCCATGTGCTACTTTTAGAGTAAAATGAGGTCTAAATTTTGTATATTTGCTCAAATTTCGGATTTGTGGCCGTATCTTCCCTTTCAAAAGAAAGACAAACTCTTTTGTTTTAAAAGATAAACACAAATTATGTTTTGTCAAATTATTTGTAATTTCTTATTTTATAAGTATCCTAAAAATTTGTATTTTTTTATTCAGAAATAACTGATATTTCATCAAATGTTCATGAGTATAAAAAAAAACACATCATTTTTGGCTGTATATTTATCAAATTTAAAAAAATGCACTATTTACGTTTTTATGAAAATTGGCACATATAATCTTCTCACGTAATCAAACCAAATGGCATTTTAGAAAAGAGGGGTCCATGAGCTCGTTTCAAAGTTAAATACGTTTGTATGATAAAATCAGTCGAACACTGAATCTTTTCCCCTTAAGTCATAGTTTGACGTCGCGAAAATAACAATTTACGTTAGCAACGTCATAACCTCCCCTGTAACTGTATTGTATGCCCTTAAAGCATCACGAGTTTTTTGACGTTCCGGAATATCTGTTTCATCGATGACGACTAATATGTTCAAATTGTCGTAAATACAATCTCATCCTCTTTGGTGACTTATCACCGGGTTTGTACTATCATTATCAACACGACCGTTGCCATAGGTCTAGAAGAATATTATAACACTTTCGGAGAGTATGAAATAACCGCAAGCATTTGGTGGGGTTCGTGGTGTAGTTTTATGTGTTCTCTGATTTTTTTTTTACTTTTTAGCGTCAGTTTATTTTCGATTTCTATCTATCAAAAACATTCAAATACCGTTTGGACTTTTCCTCTCACAGAATCTGATCTTTCAGAATTTCTTTCTAGTTTAAACTGTTACATAACGTTTAGGTGAATCAAACTACTAGTAACTGATCGTCACTTAAATCAAATTATCTTACTCTCATTATCTCGTTAATTTTAAAGCTTTAAAAATGACGAAAATGTTTTAAATTAAAAGACTCTTGCAGATAAGTCTGACTATCTTACTAACGTGAAATTTTAAGAACGTAAATTGAATGCAGAGAAAACAGTTTAAAGTGACGGATGCTTATGTACTTGCCCAGAGCACCTGAGCGAACGATGTTTGTTTGTTGTATTTTCTGGTATTTAATTATCCGTTTTTTGTATAGTGTTTTATCTATATTCTGATTTTCTTTTGCGTTAAACTTACATTATCATAACATAATATATTTAACCTTTACATTATTATCACCAGGCAACGCTTATTTATTTGAATTGCTTACACGATTTTTGTATAATACAATTATTTCATGTCAAGAGGTATAAACTCTAAATTACTTTAATGAAAAAAAAAAGGTTCAGAACTCAATATTTGAATGAATACAACTCTCATTGTAGGGTCATGTTTGATAGAACAATGCGCAAACGGAGGAACATGCGTTAACTATACAAATGCATGTTCATGTGATGATGGCTTCGCTGGATCAAGGTGTGAAATAGGTTGGTTTCAAAAGGTTAAATCCTGGTATCTACGATGATTTTATTTCATACTAGTATGAATTTGACACATGCACAAATTAATCAATATATTCTCACTTGAGACGCACCCTCAGGATTATTATTATGTCATATTGATTTAGCCTTAAAGTAAAATATCATTCATTTTTTTTATTCAACTTTTAATACACAAAATTGTCCTTTACACAATGAAACACTTGCGTGAATTGAACCCCAAACGAGGCGATACGTAAACTCATATGAAATTCACGTAAAAACACATCTTTACGTGCAAATTCACATGAATTTTCTAAATAAAGTTTTTAACGAAAAATGAAAAATATCAATTTCTCGCGAAATTTACGTGAAAAATTATAAATAAGATTCATTTAAATCTAAATGGACTTGAAAACACAACGATTTTGATATATATGAGTTTATGCACGTTTAAGGGGGCTCTCGGGTATAAATAATTTTTGTTTCTAATATAGGATTTCGCTAGATTTTTATAAGTGAACTTTATCATATACTAAATAGAATAATGAAATACAAAAATGGTCACCGCTCATCTTAACTCCGAAAGAACCACACATTTTTGTTAATGTCCATCTTTTCCATTACTTTGCGTCGGCGTCCGTCGTCCGTCGTCGTCCGTCGTCGTAACTTTTACAAAATATTCTGCTCTGAAACTACTGGGCCAAATTAAACTCAACTTGGCCACAATCATCATTGGTGTATCTAGTTTAAAAAAATGTGTCCGGTGACCCGGCCAACCAACCAAGATGGCCGCCACGGCTAAAAATAGAACATAGGGATAAAATGCAGTTTATGGCTTATAGCTCAAAAACCAAATCATTTAGAGCAAATCTGAATTGTTTATCAGGTCAAGATCTATCTGCCCTGAAACTTTCAGATGAATCGGACAACCCGTTGTTGGGTTGCTGCGCCTAAATTGGTAATTTTAAGGAAATTTTACTGTTTTTGGTTTTTTATCTTGAATACTATTATATATAGAGATAAACTGGAAAAAGCCTTAATGTTCAGCAAAGTAAGATCTACACATAAGACAACATGACCGAAATGGTCTGTTGACCCCTTTTGGAGTTATTGCCCTCTATAGTCAATTTTTAACAATTTTTCGTAAATCTTAGTAATCTTTTACAAAAATCTTCTCCTCTGAAACTACTGGGCCAAATTAATGCACATTACGCCACAATCATCTGTGGGGTATCTAGTTAAAAAAATGTGTCCGGTGACCCGGCCATCCTACCAAGATGGCCGCCACGGCTAAAAATAGAATATAGGGATAAAATGCAGTTTTTAGCTTATAACTCAAAAACCAAACCATTTAGAGCAAATCTGACAAGTGGTAAAAATGTTTATCTGGTCAAGATCTATCTGCCCTGAAATTTTCAGATGAATCGGACAACTCTTTGTTGGGTTGCTGCCCCTGAATTGGTAATTTTATTGAAATTTTGCCGTTTTTTGTTATCATCTTGAATATTATTATAGATAAAGATAAACAGTAAACAGCAATAATGTTCAACAAAGTAAGATCTGCAAATAAGTCAACATTACCGAAATGGTCAATTGACCCCCTAAGGAGTTATTGTCCTGTATAGTCAATTTTTAACAATTTTCATAAAATTTGCATTTTCCACTGAAACTTCTGGGCCGAGTTCATTATAAATAAAGATAATTGTAAGCAGCAAGAATTTTCAGTAAAGTAAGATGTACAAACACATAACCATCACCAAAACACAATTTTGTCATGAACCCATCTACTTCCTTTGTTTAATATTTTTATAGACCAAGGTGAGCGACACAGGCCCTTTAGAGCCTCTAGTCTGTTGAACTAATAGGAGAAATAGAGATAATATCGAATTAAGAAAAGGAGCTAAATTACAGAAATCGCTTAACTTTTACAATTATCTAGTTTATGTACAGCTTATTGGTAAACAATAATAAAAATATAGATTACCAATGAGTTTAAAAAGATATTTCAATTTTAATGCCAAAATATAACATTTTTGCAGCAAAGGGACATAATTTTGAGCTTTTTCAATGAGATAACCATTTTAAAAGCCATCTGGGGCCAAACCAAATCGATTATTTTGGGAGTTTTTTGTGCCATATCATAAAGTAATAACTAATTGTGTAATAAATAAAATTTGTATTAAAAAATCAAATGTTTGATTTTTTGCTGAAATTTTTGTACCCGCGAGCCTCCTTGAACGCATTTCACATGAGTTTCATTGAAATTCACGTGAGCAAATTTGCATGTGTACGAACGTATTCAAATAATAGATTTATAAACTCGTATACAATTAAGTTTTCCTGTGAGATATTTGTCTCTCTTTGATTAAAACCATATCAGTATTAAATAACATTGGTATCTGATTGAATAAATTAATAAGATCAAACTTCGGAATATTTAAGTCCTTGTTTGAAATACCAACTTTATATAACTTCGACAAAGACTTTATTTCAGATGTCAACCAAACATGTAAATACAATACCGACTCACTAATACCGCACCCAAATACATGCCAGCTATTCTATAACTGCAGCCAAGCGGTGTCACCTATTCCCACAACAGAGAAAGTCTACGCTAAATCTCGAATTCCGCAACATGCCTACCTGCACGAATGTCCTTACCCTGAACTTTTCTCAACAACATCTATGTCCTGTCAGAACTATACAGACGTCAAATGCGGATCAAGATATGAAACAAAAAACAAATGTAAGTTGATATGTACAACACAAAACCAGGTAAACGTCTATACGCTCCAAATTACGGATTAAAAACTTGATTGTGAAATGTGTGAATTTCTTGCAGAAGCGTGAATTTTTTTCATAAAGAATAGTCAAATGCATATAAATAAAATCGCGAAGACGTTGTGGATCAGTCATTCATATCGGCCAGTAACTGCTGCATGGGTAAAAGTCATATGAAACCTCAAAATTAAAGAAAGAATGATGCATATGTTTTTATAACTAATTAAATGGATAGTTATCATTATAAAACGTATGTAAATATACTGTTTTTTAAAGAAAATTCTTTAAATTGTCCACATTTAGAAGTAGTTTACTGTTTTTAATTGCTTGCTTCCAGGAAGCAATTCGCCGAATGTTTTTCCGCATGCAAGTGACCTTAGCGTCACCCTCTCGTAAAAATCCGCTGATCGCAATACGCATGGATCTGTCATTGAAATAAATGTGCTCAATATTCATGCTTCTTTGTTGGTTGTTTACTATAAGGTGACAATCGTCAAACTACAGTTTCATAATACGGCAATTAATTAGCTGCCATATTTGTTAAATCATAACAGACAGAGACAAAAACAAATGACGATTATACAATATTTTTGCGTACAGAAGACTAAGTTTATGATATATACATTCACCAACATTCCAACTGACTCCATTTTAAGAAAACGACATCTGTAACAAACATAAACTTTTACCTACCGCTTTACAAGCAAAACCAAATACAATGATAGTCCCAACTATGTATTGGCTTCCGATGCTACACAAAACACCTTACAAATGTAGATTTATTTCGTCTTCAAGCCATTGTTCCACTACTTAATTGTCTATTCCTTTTACCAGTACACTTGGTACAATCAAAAACCTGATAATAAATTGTTCAAATAAGGCCTTCGAAAATAGTGGAATTAATTACTTTTAGAGTGTCAAGAACTCGTTGGAAGTACTTGATAAATTGCATGCTTATATTTGTGTTTTTGAATCTGTTCAAAGTTTATATTTTTCAACCCTGTATACCACATTGCCTCACATTCTCATTAAGAAAAAATTCACACACCTAATTAAATGGGCATTTAAAAAGTCAGAATGTGAATATACATGTTCAAACTCTTTTAGGTCATTTTTTAGTAGCAATAAAAAAAACTATGTCAATTGGACATGCTTTGATACTATATATGCCCTTGAATTTTTACTAGATAACATTTTTTTCGCTTTGGAGATTCCGTATATCGTCAGGTTATCGGAATTCCAATGGGGACTAACTGTGCACCACTTGTTGCGGACCTGTTTTTGTATTGCTATGAGTTACAATTTATGACAAAAATCAGCAAAGACCCATCAAAACAACATCTGATAAACATCTGATAAACAAATGTAATAATACTTTTAGATATTTAGATGATATTTTGGCTCTCAATAATGACGACTTCAGTATGGAATCTGATGTACAGTAGCCGTCGTTTGTTTATGTAATTTATACGTGTTTCTCGTTTCTCGTTTTTTATTTTATATAAATTAGACCGTTGGTTTTCCAATTAGAATGGTTTTACACTAGTAATTTTTGGGCCCTTTATAGCTTGTTGTTTGGTGTGAGCCAAAGCTCCTTGTTGAAGGCCGTACATTGACCTATAATGGTTAACTTTTTATTAAAATTGCTATTTTGATGGAGAGTTGTCTCATTGGCACTCACACCACATCTTCCTATGTCTATAAAGAAATTCATCCTGTTGAACTTACTTTAAATAAAGCTAATACAAAAAATGACCACTGCCCTTTCCTCGATCTTGATATCTATATCACTAACGGAAAGCTTAATACTAAAATTTATGATAAAAGAGATGATTTTTCATTTCCTATCGTTAATTATTCATTTTTAGATGGTGACGTTCCCTTGTCGCCATCTTACGGTGTTTATGTATCTCAACTTGTACGATTCGCTCGTGTATGTAACAATGTTTTAGATTTTACAAGAGAAATTTATGTATTACTGAAAAAGTTTTCGATATCACAAACTAGTCAAAACATTTTCTTAATTTTATCATCGGTATAAGGACATCATTCGTAAATATAGCTCAACATGAAGACTTCTTATACGTTCAAGTATTTCACATCCAATTTTTTATGGAAATATTCTTTGTAAAGCACAAAAATGTCAGTATTCACCTCAGAAGCTAACAAAACCTTTAAATAGACTTATTAAGAAGGGATATAGTTACGATACTGTTGTCAGGTCATTAAAGACTATATTTTGGCATTAATATTGATTCACTTATAGGGTCTTTGTATCGGAACTAAACACATTTATTCAAAAACCAGTTGTTGGCATGACACGGGTTCTAATGCTCTTCTAATATATGTTATGATGGTATGATACTAAACCCCTAACGTGAAGGATTGTGCCTGAAAATCATAATCTTTCAATCAGTTTAATTGAAGTCTGGAGCCGGCATGTCAGTAAACTGCTAGTAGTCTGTTGTTTATTTATGTATTATTGTCATTTTGTTTATTTTCTTTGGTTACATCTTCTGACATCAGACTCGGA
The DNA here is from genome assembly GCA_019925275.1 of Mytilus edulis. Classification (NCBI taxonomy): domain Eukaryota; kingdom Metazoa; phylum Mollusca; class Bivalvia; order Mytilida; family Mytilidae; genus Mytilus; species Mytilus edulis. Next base: position 40,829,972 of record CM034357.1, on the reverse strand, counting down.
CTTCTCTTGAACTGAATTTTAAATGTGCGTATTGTTATGCGTTTACTTTTCAACATTGGCTAGAGGTATAGGGGGATATGATATCTCATAAACATGTTTAACCTCGCCGCATTTTTGCGCCTGTCCCAAGTCAGGAGCCTCTGGTCTTTGTTAGTCTTGTATTATTTTAATTTTAGTTTCTTGTGTACAATTTGGAAAGTAGTACGGCGTTCATTATCACTTGACCAGTATATATTTGTTTAGGGGCCAGCTGAAGGACGCCTCCGGGTGCGGGAATTTCTCGCTACATTGAAGACCTGTTGGTGACCTTCTGCTGTTGTTTTTTCTATGGTTGTGTTGTCTCTTTGACACATTCCTCATTTCCATTCTCAATTTTATGAATTGGTTTAAGAATTGGATAAACATAATGTTTCACCAGTCACTCGTTTCATATGACTTTAAACGGTTAGATACAGTTAAGAGGTCAAACCAACATAATTGATACTACAAAATTGATTTTCATCGATCATAATACAGATAGTAAACTCTATTAACACGATAAATTGATTTTTTTTATCAAGCATAGTTTTTGACTTGTAGGTGACTACCTTGCTGTCGGTTATAATTGCCAGGCAGCATGTAAAGTCTGCATTTATTTCACACCCGACTGCATGGGAATCGCTGATGGAATATACAGAAATAAATACATAGAGCCACCTGGAGAGTTCTATTTTGAATGTCAAAATGAAAGAATCATTTATAGTGGCGAAAATCCCTGTCAAACCAACATGGCACCTTACAATGGCATATGCAGAGACATGTTCAAAATACCTGCATCGTATTATCAGGTTGGATATGGTGTTGACTGCTCCGGTCGACCAAATGGTAACTACAGAAGTGAAAGAACAGGAAGGTGTGATATCTACTACACTTGTGTAAATGGAACCTCCTCACTATCACACTGTAGTTCAGGAAGAGTCTTCGATTCAAAATCTGCATTCTGTCAAGATCCAGCAAATGCATGTGGTCATTGTGGAACGGTCGATAACAGCTGTTGATGATATGAATTGAATGTGCGAACTAAGCAGTCAATGTAAAACCATCGTTAAAATGTCATACTCTCCTTTTTGTTAAATAAAACAACATATAACTGTTCACATCTCGATTGGATTTTCGTGTAATACAAACAAAAGAAAGGCAGAAATATTGAAATTTTAAAATCCATTCAGCATGTTCAGATCGATGAGGACTTTTACTACTACAATTCACGATTATATAACATTTCAACGAACTTTTTTTTATTGCAGTGGTGGTACTATGAAATTCAAAATAATGTTACGCGCATGTTTCTCTTTAAATCTAAAAAAAATGCTTTAGCTGATTAGGGAAGTCTCGGTTTACAGCAGATAGTTTAAAATAGCTTTTTTCTTCATATATTCACAAGTATTTTAGACTCCCGGCGGCCAAACTAATGATAGTGGCATCTTTGAATATGTAATGATTACAGCAGATCATATTAAACGCACAATCTCATGAATCTCGATAAGTCCATTGCAATTGACTTCAAATTATTCATGACCCGTCAAATGCATGAACACGTTAACTGCTACCTTTATATCAGAAAAAATTAAATGACACGATTAATCTTATCTGAATATGAGTTTTTGGGAGTGGTATGTATATAAAGAGTTTAAATTCAGTAACACAATTAAAATCGTGATGGGTTACGGGTATATATTAAAACACAATAAGAAACCAAGGTCATTCGTCCTTGTATAAAAGTGTTCAACACATTTATTTTGATCACCCATTGCATTTTAAAGTTGACAAAAAAGGCCCGAGGTTATCGTCTTTGTCTTGGATAATAACATCTTCACAAGAGTGCATATGATTAAATGTCTCGTCTGCTTTACTAATAATAAAAGAATATATGATAAAATGTAAAACATGGATGTTTTCTTTTAATCTTGAAATAAACACAACATAAACCACATATAGTTAACCTTTTGCTTATGGCATCCGAGAAACAGACATAAAAAAAAAAAACAATTGACCAATGAACAATGAAAAAAGTTCAATGAAAAAAAGAAAATAAGTTATGATTGCCAATGAGACAAATCTCCAAAGAAGACCATATGACACAGACGTTGACAGCAGATAAAGGTCACCATACGACCTTCAACAATGAGCAAAGTCCATACCGCATAGACAGCTATTAAAAGCCCGAAATTAGATGAAACTTGCCTGTCAGACATGTACACGTTAAAATAATTACATACACTTAATGTAGTTGCTTATAGTATCTAAGATACGTTCTTGACCATTAAGATTTATCAATAAAAAGAACACGACGTTGTATGAATCCGGTCTGATGGACATGTTTACCTTGAAGAAATTTATATACCCAATATAGTGACCCTTTTACTTTTAACAAGTGAGAAATTTACAAAAAAACAAAGAAGTTGATACACCTTGAAAATGATGACAAGGACAATGAACATATAACAGACTGCATACATGAAGAATCTATATCTCCTACCACCTAAAATGTAAATGTTGAAAAAATAGTTGATTATATCGTCGTCGCCAGATTGTTATCAGCGTCTCTCATTCTGGGTTATTTTTCACAGGCGAGACAAAAATGAAATGACCTGAGGTCAAGATGGTTTATACTTAAAGGGTGTGATCGGCCCTGCGACTAGCTGTAAAACTGTCATTTTCATTCTATTTTACCATAATTTTATTTAGACCATTAAAGGTCAACATTGACTACACTTTTTTTTGTCATTCAATTATTACAGTGCAGTTACAGCAACACATTCATGCTGACTGGAATTACATGGAACATGATTGTCTTGCTGTAGAAGTATTAATGGCCAGCTAGATATCATCGAAGTCGCTGCTTTATCGGACATCTGTTACAACGGACATTATTGCATATCATATGCAATAATGTCCGTTGTTACAGATGTCCGATAAAACAGCGACATTGCTTTACTAGACCAGATTTCTTCTGACCATATACTACCTCCTTGTGTTCCTGAACTACCTATGCATGTACTTAGATTAAAATTTTATATATGCTGTCTTTACTGATAACAAAGTGTCAATCCAGTGATTCCAGTTAATTTGATACTTTCCAATTTAAAACTCTAAGAATGCATTCAGATGGAAATATTTTCATAGCACATCTGAAAAGAGTTTTATAGCTAATGCATTAAAAGATTATACTCCCTGCTGTTTACACAGGTCAGTTGTTACAGTTCTAAAAAAAATATGGAGGGTCATATAAGGATGAAAAACAAAAGGTGACACGCTGAAAAGTCACCCCTGGTATATTTACCATTGATTTTATGTTGACAGACTTAATGATAAAGGTTTTACTGAAAGTATAACTTAAATGAAAAATAACTTTCTTAAAGATCAATGACAATGAGGTCAAGGTCTGATAAATCTTGTCAGAAAAACATTGTACATTATAATTATTCCATGCACTAAGCATGTTAGGTATATGACCTATTGCTATTAGTTTTTGAAAAACAGACATAAGCACCAAAACTTTACAACAAACAACACACCATGAACATTCTGTGAAGGTCAGATATACCTGCCACACTGACATGCACCACTTACAATCATTCCATAAACCAAATATTGTTGACCTACTGCTTTAAATATTTGAGAACCAGCCCTAATCACATATTTTTCATCCTGATCACTGATCCAAGAAATGAAGTTGAGGTCAGGTGAATCCTATTTAACTGACGTGCAGATGTAGCAAGGAATTTATATACAAAATATACTCTTTCTTTAACTCATAATAAATAATAAATTCAAATAATGTTATCATTTGCCAAGCAGTCACTGAACCATGAAATTGACGTTAAGGACAATGAACATGTGATAGACAGAAACTTCCTAACATATGTTTTCTTCACGCGAGGTACAAAATATTCTGGTCTTCTACCTTCTGACTTAGAACTTTTTACAAACAGTTTTCTGCACTGCCAAAAGGTAGTTATCTCTTTATCTCGCACACTATAGAGTTTTTGGAGTTAGTCTTAGGGTATTTTAATTACTTATTCTTATCTATGACTATTAAGCAAGTCAATTACAAAAAATGTATGCGCAAATCATTTCAAAATGCCATCATTAAACACATAAGTTTTAAAAATATTTTTTTTTTAAAATGATATTGACAAACCAAGTGAAAAACATCAGACTGAACCTAAATGCTTAAGTAACTGCCACAAGGCTCTAAACTATAGCTGAGTCAGGCATCAGCAACTTGAAGTGCATTTTTGTAAGATGCAATGTCATTTTAATAGTTGAATAATAATTACAGAACAAATATATCCTTCAGGTTCAACCTCTATCCTTTATGCAATACATTGTCTTATTCAAAGATCAGAAAATATATCTTATATACATTGTGTTTTAAATATGAAAAATTTCAGTTTCTAGCATGGACTTATTGCATCATTCACAAATAAATAGCTGGTGTAACATGTTTCAGCCATTAGTTAAATGCCACTGCCTGTACACACAATAATTGGTCCGAGACCAAAATTGTCGTCCCTACGAATATAGTCCCTAGTGTTGACAGTGGGTTACTTGTCATTAATTTTTATACCACTTCAAAATTTATTTCTCCATATTTATATTAATTAAACTGCAAGTAAGGGGGTGAAATAACACTGTAAAAGAATTTGGGTCCAGAATTTTAAAGGAAAGTAGTGATTTGGTCAAGCTGAAAAAGGTTAAAAATTAGCACTTCGGAAGCTGTGAAAAGAATTCAAGACGCTCTAAACATAAAATTGTCCATATTTTGAGTTAGAACCGATGACGTTTTCTATAATTTTGATATAATTTGTCCCAAAAGTAGTACAAGACACTGTAAAATTTTTATTGAGAAAGCGCAGGTGGGATTTTTTAAATTTTCTTTTATGTTCTAAAAGACATGCACTACGAAATTAATATGTTATAATATGGAACGCCAACACTGTCTTGCTATGCTCATTTTTCATTATATAATGTGCATTTACCTTTATATGATGTGCATGTACCTTTATATGATGTGCATTTACCTTTATATGATATGCACTTGTCATCATATGATGTGCAAACACCTTTATATGATGTGCAAATATCCTTATATGGTATGCAAATATTCTTATGTGATGTACAAACATCATTATATGATATGCAAACCTACTAATATGATTTGCATATATATTTATATTATGTGCAAACATTCTTATATGATGTGCAAATATACTTATATTATGTGCAAAGATCCTTATATGATGTGCAAATATACTTCTATGCTGTGCAAATATACTTATATGATGTGCAAACATCTTTATATGATGTGTTTTGTCATTATATTGCCGAAAATTTGCATTTTGATGAACAAGAAATTTTGAAATCCACAAAAAATGATATCAAACGAATAATAATGTTTCTTCAATATTATCCTCTATATGCTGATTTCAAGGAACGATAAAGAATATATTATTCTTTATGAGCAGTGACGATTTGAAAAAAGTAAAATTCCGTTCTATTTGATCCGTAACGAGCTTTGAATTGTACAATGTTGGTTTGTGAGTGGTACTGATTAAAGAAAAAATAAAAAACACACACGTTGTTTTCTATGAGTAATAAGAGTCACTAAAAGTACACTGTTCCCTAGGACTCTGAGTAGCTATGTGATGTTATTGGGTTATTCGTGGTTAACATTGACACAGACAATGGTAAATGTTGTTTCTTTTCTTTTCCAAGTTATAAAAAGAGTAGTCTGGTTCTTTAGATAATATATGTTTTCAAGATATGGTCTCTACGCCAACGATTCCTTTTCAGAAGTATAAAGACGTAAATGCATGTCTAGACATGAAACACAAAATAAATGTACCTAAATATGAATTTTAAGAATGAAATGATAATGTCAATTATACATTGATAGCAACAAAATATCGTTAGATGAAATCTAAGCGACCACACCATATTAAGGAAAGTCGATAGCTATTAAAATAGCTTTATATTGCATTTCTGTAAATATCGACAACACAATTTCCCATAGGAAAGCCCTTTGCAGCTAAAACTGTGACACTTTTACTATGAAGTTTCGTGAAAAGTTATTTACTAGAATGGAAACTATTCGATTAAAATGTCAAAAGAGGGCTGTGTGGCATCTTTTTAACATTTATATGCCCTGAACTTCTCACAGTTTAAAACATATACTAGAACTATGTACTACCCCTACATTTACTTTTTGCCTACTTCAGAATTCATTTCCACCGCAACCGCAATAGTCTGTTTATATACTGGTTACAGTCCCAAGTTATGTTTCTATGAGATGAAACATAGAGATCATATCTGGGAACCAGTACGTTAACAAATTAACATAACTATGAATAATATATATCTCCCCAAAAGAGGTGTGGTTTGAGAAACAGTTGTATTTACAAAGTGCAACCTTTATATGAAATAACTCTATTATTGCCCATTTGGCTAGTACAGGATATATACTTCTGGTTATATCTGCTCTACGTATCGATCGTCAAGTAAGAGCTATTTTGATGCTTAAGACACGTTGTTTATCTAAATTTGTAAATTAGAATGAGATGACAAATTAAAGTGCAGACGATACTAATGGGTTGAATTCTTGTTTTAATTATTCCAGGAGGATACAATAAGGGGCATTATCATTGATAAAATATTTGGATAGTTTAATTAAAAAAAAACATTTCATCGCGAATAAGAGACAAATTCTAGTATGAATTTTATACCTACTTAAATAAATGTAAGTTACTTAGTTTGATTGAAAAATTAAAATCATCTAATGAAACTGACCCTGGTATAGATTATTGATTCATCAGTATTTACCCTAGATTCATGGCGTCAAATACCGCGTAACTCGATATATACCATGTATACCAGAGCATTACATAAACAGCTTGTTTTAAAATAACATTACATGCAATAATACCTTATACTTATATAAATATAAATAAACATTAAACTACTGCTTTTATAACTTTTTTTAACAACACCGCTGACCATAAAAATATTCCTATCAATATAACAATAATTCTCGAGCATCAGGAATATCAAAGGATGAATTTCAATTTGAAAATCATCAGATTATTATGGTCATGTATTGCATGTATGAATTTTGATGCTAAATTACCTTATCAATATAAGTGACTACCTCACTTTTAGTGACACATGTCTTGGAGCTTGTAAAGTCTGCATCTATATCAATGACAGGTATATACCAATAAATAATTCACATCTAAATAGCAAATGCAGCGCTTATTTGAAAAACCAGCAGCCTAATGCAAGGATGGATATAGTGTTGATTGTTAAGGCCGGCTAAATGGTAACTTCCAAAGTGAATGGATGCATTCATTAACAATACTACAATACAAAAAAATAAGACTTTAGTTTTACTTACTAATAATTACATTATATGTATGTTTCATTATAATACGTTATTCTGATTGGCTATACTGCAATCTTGCGATATTCCTTAATCGATTGCATTACACAATAACATTTATCGTTCATGATGACACGAGGTCCCACAATAAAGTGCACAGGTTAATTAGATAAAAAAAATTGATAAACATCGTGTTTCCATGATCCTAGCTAAAAAAGGTAATTATTGAATGCTTCTTTTTGTAACTTCATAGGGTTGTAAAAGCGTTGACCGTGCGCACATTTTCCCGCGCTTCATACAAAATTTATTTCGGTTAACGATTTGACACTACAATGAAGTTATAAAAAGAAGCATTCAATACTTAAAATTACATTTATTTGTAATATACAACGAAAAAAATATTCGCTGGCATGATGTACGTATGTATAATAAATCACAATTATAGATCGACAAATATTATGTTACTCAACGACTGCTACTGAGGGATGATACACATTTTCCCTTGGACGCGACGTTCTGTTCTGTCTAGTCTGCCTTATCAATTTAACATGTACAGTTACTTAAAATTTATAAAATGCAAAAAGTGTCCTTTCAATAAAAAATATTGCATATATTATCTTGTTTTCATGAACATATAGCAACCATATTAATATCCCACTAACCTTTCCTACCAAAAAACGCTTCCAAATATCATTTTTTTTAAAGGAAATTAATAGCAAATAACAATAAATAGCATATAGTAACATGCCTTTTATTTTACTACATACAAAACATCAGGAGCTTGAGACATGAACACATCTTTATTTCTCATGTTTTCATTCCTTCTTTGATGAAGTTTTTTAAAACATATTCTTAATGGTTATTTGATTCGCGAATCCATATAGTTTTATTAAAAGGTGGTTTATGAACACCGCCCAATCCAATTATAAAGTATATGATGATATTACTTTGCTAAAATTGTTATTGTGCTATTGGATAATACATGAAAACATTATTTCAAGTATTATGTCTGAGGAATGCACTGTGTTTAAGTAACTTAACGTCTGCTCATGTTATTTGATTCTACTGTTCTTAATAATGAAACGTTCAACACTGCAGCATGTTCAGGTTTTAAAAATAGTTTGTGTTCACAGAAACACAAATATTTTGACAGATTATTTTAAGATTACAAAAAACGGTAAGTTTGTTTATAAATGATAGACATTTTATGAACAACATTACAATATTGATGTCATTGAAAATCATTTTAACGATATCCCTTTTTAGATTGGTCAGTTCTGACCAATGTTCAACATCAGTTTCAAATTTTTCATTCGCAAATTTTGGAGATACGAATGTCGATGAAGATAGTTATAGAAAGCTAGTCCAAAGCGTGTCAGAGATGAAACATTCTGCACTTCAGATGTAACAAAAACTTCACCGAATGTTAACAGGTAAGATTTTAATAATTTTCTTTCAAACATAAATTGTAACCTATGCGCAATTGTTTTCTTTTTTTTCTGCATAAAGCGGTTAATAGATTGCAGAAAAATGTGTATGTTGTTTAGATCTAAAATGTCGAATTCGAATAAAAATAAAGTTAGTGTTCACGTAATTAAATACTGTGAATCGGTTAAGTAAAGACTATATGTAAAGATATGATTCAGTTCTTTTTTTCAATGACAGGTATAATCAGGACATCAAGCTTACAACAGCAAGAGAAGACACTTTGATCATAATTTAATTTTAACGTGTTCAAATTCATCGTTATTATGACTGTATGCTACCATCCTTTGCTGAATGGTGTTATAGGAACATTTTTTTATATTTCAAATGTGCAGTTGATTTGACTGGAAGATAAGGGGATTTCACCGAAACCATTATATAATTGTTATCTTATTTCAAAAATATATACAAATCTCTTAAGTTTATATTGAGAATAAACCAATAAAACTATCGAATTAACATGGAAAATGTATGCATATTTTATAGCGCCATGTTCGATTGAGCATTGCAAGAATGGAGGAACATGCGATCATGATACTTGTTTGTGTGACGATGGCTTTGTCGGATCAAAATGTGAAATAGGTATGTTTAGGGACTTCTTAGTATAAAGGAAAAGACGTTAGCAATATATTTCAATTTCCCTTTTCGCTATAAAGATAATTTTTTCTCACTAAACAATTCACAAGTTGGTGACTGTGTTTTACGCATCTATCCTATATAACTTGTGAAAAAGGATACACCAGATACAGTAAAGTCTGCCTGATATCTTGGCTTTCATATATAGATTGACAATGATGGTCGGTGGAAAAAAATAGTTATACTTTAAGACAAAAAAATTGAATCCAACTTCCCGATTGTAATAATGTCTCTATATGCATTCTGCTGATATTGAAATCAGCTCATCTTCGTTAGTTTATATTGCTTTATTATTTAGTCATCGGAGACGAAACGCGAGTCTTGCATGTACAAATATAATCCAGGTATTTATGATGAATTTAATTGTGCAATTTGACTGGGAAAATAGACAGGGGTATCATCATTTATTCCTTGTGAACAAAATTGTGGATTGTAATACTAATTAATGTGGAAATCAGCTTAATCCATTTTTATAATATTAGAAATCAGGCTTAATAGTTGATATGGGCTCATATTCCCTGTTTGTTCCTTGTAACCTTCATCTGCCAGTTCATGAATATGAAACAATACCCGGCAATATGAGACCACGTTACCTGTAAAAACATCGATCAACACAAAATGTGATAAAGACCTAGACTGATTTGCATATGTCATATCAATAAAATCGGCAGTCTAAATTCGTTACATAGCAGGATAATTTGCTATTTTGTACCACTCTACTTAAATAATGATAACCTATTTTTGAGCAGTCAATGGTATTGTGATCTCGGAATGATTCTATTTTGTGCTATGGAACGAAAAGACATGTCTTGATGATTTTGTTTTTTTTAACACTAAAAATAACTCAAGATTTTACGTTCATAGAAACCCAACAACTAATTAATAAATGTGTTGCAACTGAATATTTCTGTTGTTATTATTCTGCACACAATCACAAGTAATCAATAGATAAAAACATTAGTAGTTACATAGTTTGCTAGTGACCAAAAACGATATATTTAAGGTTAGTAAATTCCACCTTGGGTTAGACATGTGAAAGCGAAGCTCGAATCCCCATTTTGAATTTACTAACCCTGTATATATCGTATAATGTTACTTGCACACTATGTAACGAATATATCTTACCGACTATCTTTACATATAACATTAACGGTATCAATTGTCCTGCACCAGACGCGCATTTCGACAAAACATGTCTCTTCAGTGATGCTCGTGGCCAAAATATTTCAAATCCTTGTGACATTAAGACTAGTGGTACGCCACATCCGGTTGCATACGAAAAAAGGTCAAAAAGAAAATAGGCCGAAAAAAATATGCCCTTGAATTTGACAGGTGTAGATCATTTATCCTACATTTTATTGCAGTAATTATTTCTGGGTCATAAACATATATCTTTAGTATTTCAAAGCACCGATACTTTTTTTATTTGGGGTTTCAATAGAATATTTTGGTAACTTGAGGTTACAAAGTTACTAAAGCGTATACACAGATTAATCAAGGGTCACTTCTATTGATGGTTATTGTCTTATAGGCAATGAAATTTTATGAGACATTGTTTCTCAAGTACTCGACAGGATTCGAATTAATCATTCATGCCACGTATTTCTTTATTTGAAACAAAAATAAATTCTACAATTGTTTTGGAAAAGTGTAAATTTAACAAAGACTAATTGGGGAAAATCAATGGTGGTACCTGTATTTCACCTATAAAAGTGATCTCAACTCTTCAATACTTTTAGTATTAAGGACCTACTACCATTGGTCTATACCAAAGGAAATGCCAACATTAAAAACTTGTAAGCCAAAAATGCGTTTTACCAATGTTTTTCAATCGTTCACCATCAATTGGATCGTCTGTTGAAACCTTAAAGATGTTTTTCCTCAACACCATACTGTTTTCATACATGGACTTAAAACTGCTACTACCCGTGTATTGAAATAAGCACCACCTTCCAACGTAATATGGAATAAACACGGTAACCACGCGGATGATTTTAACTAATCATATTCCTAAAAATGTATAGGAGGTTAGATATGTCTTTTCCCACATTTGCCCTATTATTACCTCATATTATTTTCGGCCGTTCGGCTAAATTCATTCGACAAAAACCAATGTCATAACAATAACAAGGAAAGTATGGAAAATGCAGTTTTAATCTATAAATATGTCATTAGCAGATATGAGATATACGTAAAAATGACAGCAACCTAACATCGTAAAGAAAACTCATACAAAATAGAAAGTTCAGCAACATATGTAGATAAAACAGATCAATTGTTTTCTTATTCCTATTGAAAGAAGCATAACACCACAATACGATATTGATTTATGAACAAAGGTTTGTCAGCAATTTAGAAACAAATAGTTTATAATTTAAGATATGAGCCTCTTATACATTTAACCCCATGAATTTGATTATCCCTGTTTTAGATGTCAACAAAACGTGCCAGTGCGGCCTGTACACACTTATACCACATCCAAATAAGTGCCAGCTCTACTATAATTGTAGTCAAGCGTTATCTCCATTTCCAACAGCAAACCGACTTTACTCCCACATTCCGCAAGTTTTGAGACCTGCACGAATGTCCTTATCCTGAACTTTTCTCTACAAAAACTATGTCCTGTCAAAATTATACAGACGTCAATTGCGGATCTAGATACGAAACAAAAAATAAATGTAAGTATGTATAAATTAAGCGAAATAAAGAGGTAATTTCAATGAGACATACATTTGGTACTTCTACTGGTCCAATGAAATTGTATTGATTCGCAAATCTATAGTTCTACAAAGATGAGTTAAAATATAAAAAAAAACGGAATTCGTCAGTTAGAAGAAATCATATCCAATATATACGAATCATAAGAGGAAAAAAAGTAAATTGAATATATATTCGTGGAATACCTACTGTTCGACGTCCATTAGAACTAGGGTAATTTACTTTTTTTTTTATTAAAAATAATTTTGAATAGTAATGTTTTACAAAAACATAATTGTGTTACATGTTTTAAACTGAACTAAATAACAATCAATTTTGCTACGTGCTAAAGGGTGCAAAATTTATGGAAAAATATATCAACCGTATGCAAAGTGCTCCATTTTTAAGGGGATACCTTTTCTACACACACAGTACAACAGTAACCTTTTTTAAAGGCGAAGTTTGCCATACCTTCTCACTAATGTGACCTACCGAATAAGAGTATTTAGCGGTTTGTAATATTATGAGCAATACGATGAGTGCAACATTTGGAGCAGATTATGCTTACCCTTCAGGAGCACCACAGACAACCCCTTGTTTTTGGTGGGGTTCGTGTTGCAGTCTTGAGTTTTCTTCTATGTTATGTCTTGTGTATTATTATTCGTGCGTTTGTGATTTCCTTTATTAGCCATAGCATTGTAGGTTATTTTCGATCTATGAGTTAGACTGGCCCTCTGGTATATTTCGCCCCTCTTCTGCCGCGGGTAAAATGAGATTATTTTGTGTTTATCAAAACATGATGTAAGATCTTTAATTAATAATTATTAGAGATATTCCAATAATCATAATAAAAAGAAAAAATACCTGAAATAAATGTAATTACTTGACACCTTAAATTAAGCTTTGTGTTGAATGTAGGTGACTACTTGGCTATATACTATCATTGCATTGGAGCATGTAAAATGTGCATCTACTTTATGCCTCAATGTGAAGGATTCGCTGACGGAATATACCATGCATACGGCTCTACTTTTGATCCTGGAGATCTCTATTTTGCATGTCGCGATGAAAGATTTAGTTACCGTGGTTTTAATCCTTGTAAAACTAACATGGCACCTCACAATGGTAAATACAGGGACCTTTTCGAAATACCAACCACCTATTTGGGAGTTGGAAATGCTGTCAACTGTAATAGTCGCCCAAATGGTAACTATAAAAGTGAACGAATTCAAAGGTGCGATATCTACTACACTTGCGTAAATGGAAACTCAACGCTATCACACTGTGGTAATGGAACAGTCTTTGATTCAAAATATTCATTCTGCCAGAATCCAGCAAATGCATGTGTCCCATGTGGTTCCGTCAAAAACGGCTGTTAATTAAAGGGAGTAACTGTGAACTACTAGTAACAGAATGTAAATAAATTTTCCTAATTAAAGTAATCTTTAAAAAAACACGTCTTCTTCTCAGTTTTAAAAACTATTGGAAAACATATGAGAGTTCTTTTACGAATTTAAAATGATCAAACTAAAATCCGGTAGCATTTCAACCCGTACAGGGTAGAAAAAAGATTGCTGTGCCGTACCGAAATGTTCCCGCTTTGTATGAGTAAGAAATTGTATGTCACACTGCGTCATTGAGTTACAAAAATAAAAATGACTCTCATAATTCTCATCGAACTGGGCGAATATTATTGACGGTGTAATATTGTTAACTAAACACGGTGGCAAGTATATAACAAATAATAGAACCAAGTAAAAGAACTGTCTGTCACTGGTCTCAGATGACTTGTGTTCATATAGTTATATTGTCACAATACTTTGAAAAAAGTAAAATCCAATCAGTTCTAAAATGTTTGTGGGATCGATATGAGGGTAAGTAAAAAATGGCCAACCAGAAAATGGCAAAAAATCCTACCAAATATGCGAGCTTTCTGTTAATCGGTCTCAGAGGAGATGTGTTCATAAGTTTTCTTTGTTACAATTCTTAGCATATTGCCAAAGCCTAATAACTCCCATGGCAGTTGTCATCTCAAAATTATGGTTTAGCACCGTCATAAAAATTGGATGAACAAAATCGTACTTCGTGTGAAAGCTGTATGTAGATCGGTCTAAAGTGTTGTTGTGTTTTGGAACAGCAAAGATACATAATAAGTCCGTTAGTTTTCTCGTTTGAATTGTTTTACATTGTCTTATCGGGACCTTTTATACATGACTATGCGGTATGGGCTTTGCTCATTGTTGAAGGCCGTAGGTGATCTATAGTTGTTAATGTTTGTGTCATTTCGGTCTCTTGGGGACAGTTGTCTCATTTGCAATCATATCACATCTTCTTTTTTATAAAGAAGTACAGAGACCTTTACCATATATTCAAAATGTGATTCGTGCATGACAAAGACTTTTTTGTTTCAATATATTCTCCCAACATTTCAAGAATGTGCATGTTAATTCTCATGGCGCGAGATAAGATGCATGCAGAACTTGGTTGGTATTTTTAGAACATTCCATAAATGGGAACTAGTGGGTTCTGAGGAAGATAAATCTAGAAAAGTGGTCAAGATGGAAAACATTTATAAATCGTTGTTGTAATTGTTTATAGCACTCGATTGTGCTGACATGAATTATTATTGATATGGTAATATTCAAAATTAACTGTTCACAAAAAAAAAAAAATTGGAAATACTAAGGAATAGGTTACCTTATCTGTATTTAGCAAAACTTTTAGGAATTTTGGTCATCGATGATCTTCAACTACGTACTTTATTTGGCCTTTTTAACTTTTTTGGATTTGAACGTCACTGATGAGTCTTTAGTAGACAAAACGCACGTCTGGCGTTAATACAAAATTAAACCTGGTATCTATGATGTGTTTATGTTGTTACCGCTGCTACTATTAGTACCAAAATTTATTATCAGCTCAGTTGTCAGAGATGTGGTACTGAAATGATTTACAACCTTTCTAAAATGCCAATTGAAGCAGAAGACGTACAGACAAGAACTAAATTACCGTTTATAAAATTCATTTATTCAAATGTTATTATCATTTGTTATGCATTTTTCAATCCTTGCATATCTTTTCCTTTTTCCTTGTTTTTTATTATTTATTCTACTTAGTTATGTTTTTCACTAAAATATACAACTGAGGTTTATTTTCCGGAATTTGAAGAATGAAATCCAAATTCTTTACAACAACATTAGAGAAGGCATGCGATAATAACCGGAAGCAGTCGATTTAAACCGGAAGCAGTTTATATACACCGGAAGTAGTTGCTAACTGAACTCGTATTTAACGGCTAAGACAATACTTCAATAAAATTCAAATCTAATGAATATGTACAAATTAGTTTTATCAAGGGACATAATTATGCCATTATTTTCTATAATATATGATAAACGAAATTTATCAGCTACTTTTGTAGTTGCTAAATTTTCATAAGTTATAATACTCAAAAAATAAAACTTTAAATAATATTGAAAATATTAGTCACAATTCATTTTTTTAGATTATTTGATCAGCTTGTTTTATTCATATTTTAAAAGTTGATATATATTTATTATGTAAGTGTTGATTAATATTGAGTTGAAATTAAATTATGATTGATTATTGTGAAATTTTAATTTCAATACTGTATTGAATACATTTTTAATTTCAAGTTGTTGTTCAAATTTCATTTTTATTAAAAAAATCCTGAATTGATAAAATTCAGTTGATAGACACAAAGAATAGGTCTAGTTTGGTTAACACTTTGTTGAGTACGGTTCAGACTAGGTCGAGTACGTACAGTTAAGTACTCGTATAAAACGGTTAAGTACTGGTCAAGTACACATTCAGACTGTTAAGTATGGTTCAGACTACAGTCGAGTATTATCAAGTAAATCTCAGACGAATTCAGACTGGTCGAGTTAAAATTAGTACAGTCGAGTACAGATATAGGCCATTTCAGACTTTTAATGGTTTGTAGTGTAATATATCTATCAGGTGTTATATGTTAAATGAATTGATACTTGAAATATTTCTTGTCCATTTGGTTTGGAATTGCTTGTTATGTTTTTGAAGTGCTGCAGTTAAAACATTTTAAATTATATTTGAACACTTCGTATTTTCATTTTTTCTTTCTTTTGCGAAACATGTGTTTCTTTTCTCGTTGACGTATTGCATACATTTTGCTTTATTCAAAATGAATCATTTCTTGATGAACAAGAATCTCAGTTTGATTTCTGATAAACATTAAATCTAAAATATTTAATTCATGATATTTCAAACTATGGAAATACCAGTGGTATCTCTCGCAAAAAACGATCCATAGTAGTAATGTGGTATAATGTTGGATAAAGCTCAGTAGATAGATGTATATCTTTTTACTATGTTTTATAATAATCGTCAAACCAAAAAAACAAAACAAACTTCATGAATAAGGTATTTGAGACATGCTTTCATCTGTCATAGGCACCTGTACAAATTGTACTAAACTGGAAAGCTTAAAGCCAGAAATCAAGAAAATGTTAAGCGTCTCATCCTTTACAACCTAGAAGTGTCAAACTTAAGGAACTAATCCATATTCTATATTGTAAATAAAGGCAACAGTTGTATACCGCTGTTCGACAATCATAAATCGATTGAGAAAAAACAAATCCAGGTTATAAACTAAAACTATGGGGAAACCCATCAACTATATAGGAAAACAACGAATCAACAGAACCACTGAAGTGCAACAAAAACAAATGACAATGTAACATGATACGGCCTATTGTTATGTCCAGTACTAATTTTGCTGTCATGATTTAATGCATTTTAAAGGGATTTTTTAAATGGCTTTCATGATTTTCGCAATTTGTGTCTTCATAAAATGCAGAACAAATTAAATGGCTTAAAATATCAATGCGCTTCAAATTAATTTTGATTTCGACAAGTAATGAACATATTCATGATATTGTCTCTATCATTTCCCACGTATATTCAATCTGATTAAATCACCTCACTATCAACTGCTGTTTTTAATCAAACTTTATGTATATTTCAATTATTCTATTACTTTTTTTTCCTTTTATATCAAATTAATTTTTTGAA
This sequence comes from Mytilus edulis, assembly GCA_019925275.1. Taxonomy (NCBI): domain Eukaryota; kingdom Metazoa; phylum Mollusca; class Bivalvia; order Mytilida; family Mytilidae; genus Mytilus; species Mytilus edulis. Next base: position 40,812,667 of record CM034357.1, on the reverse strand, counting down.
ATAACTTGATTATGACTTTTTGTTCATTCTATTGACTTTGTCACATATCTTACATGAATCGGCATTTTACATGGTTAATTCTATATTCGTGTTCCCACACAATATGTTTTTAAATTAAACGTTTAAAATGTTGTAATAAAACATTTCTGTACTAATATACTCATTTATAACAACTAGATAATGTCAAATGATATCTAGAACAATAATGTACACGTTACATTGAATTATTAACGATATATAATGTATTTAACATTTAATAATAATTATTAACATTAATAATTTGGTCACATTTACTCCATGTCTGTCTTCGTTAAATGCGATACATTATCGAAGTTGCTGGAGAAAATTTACTTATTTTAATTATGATATTAAACAGTTGACGAGGGTAGTTCAACTTAATGTAAGATCAAAATATGGAGATGTTGGGTTGTGGTTTGATTGCCAATATGACAACTATCCACCAAATGACAATTAAAGTGGATAAAGGCAATTATAAGTAACTATACGGCTTACAATAATACAAAAAACACAACAACAAAAAAAGCCCCCAAAAAATCCGTATCAAACATTATAGTCGGCTGTAAAAATCCTGACATGAAAAGTACGATTCAATTCAATTGAGAATGAAAGCTTTTTAATCATTATTCGTTACTTAATATATAAATAGTAATATTTTGAATCTATTTTTTGAAGCATCCTTCCAACCGGCTATGGGGTAGTTTTGTAATAAATATCTTTTTGTTTCATTATGTTTTCGTATGTTTTCGTATTTGAATTTGTATTTGTATGTGCATGTGTATATGTATGTTTGTGTGTATGTGTATGCGTATATGTATGTGCATGTGTATATGTATGTTTGTGTGTATGTGTATGCGTATATGTATGTGTATGAGTACATGTATGTGTATGTGTCTTTTTGAATGGGTGAGAAACCCTTGTGCTCATAGTACATCGTAGTTTTTGCATGCACTTTTGAATGCATAATAGAATAGTTTTGATCCTTTCAGATAAAGTGTCCTGTACTGGTTCGTCTATTACAGTTAATATATTGAGATTATGCATATACATTAATCATTACTATACATTTGAAAGCTCAATTTTATCAATACTTAAATAGAAATAAAACATAATTAAATAAATTTTATATTCTAAAAAAGTCACTTTAAAAGCCATACACTTCAACTTCGGAAAGATGAAAGAAATCTGGTGCTGAGGTATTAACACTGGTTAATTTTACTATTTGTCCTTGTGGCAATGCAAAATACGGTGTAACTATGATCTGGTTAGGTGCAGCTGGACCAATGAACTGACCACATAGCTTCATTTGACACGTATCTAAGCTATTTCCGACATGAATAACCATTTTCTTGAGTCGACCATCTACAACAAAGAATATTCATTGTTACGGAATTGATTTTGTTTTATCTGTATTCATGCACATATCTCACTCTAGAGAATTTTGGAAAAATAAGACTTTGTCGCTGAAATTAAGATGTGACTCGATTTTTTTGGAATGGCTTTGAATCGGCATGATTAATCAAAGCTGGTAATCTAAGAGGAGAGGGGCTCAAGATACCAGAGGGACATTCAAGAGAGTCGGCGAGGATAATTGTTTGCACTTAATAATGGTGGTTTGAAAAAAATTGAGCTCATGTTGTTAACAAAGTATTTTCGTTTAAAATTGATACATTGACTACAATACTAATTTGATTTAAAGTGTAATGCAAACGAGTAGACTCGGTTACATAAATCCTGATTTAATGAGCTGCTTATTACAAATTTCGCCACAAAATACGTAAAAGAAGTAGTGGCGGTAAACCCCCTTAGACCCGTACTTGATAAAATTGACCATAAGAAAACTGTATACCCATTACTACTGCTGCAAAAGCATAAGTAAACAACATTACATTCAGAAAAGAATTACTGACATTTAAAGTAACGTAGAAAGAAATTGAACAGCAAAATTCAACACGGTAAATCACAGAAGACAGAGTTTAAGGGGAGGGAAGCCAAAGTCAGTGACATGGTACGTTCATAAATAGATTAATTAAAAGATAACTTTGAAAAACTTGCTAAATCATATATGTGGAAAATATACCAAATAATAGAAATACTAACGAAAAAGAATAGAGCCCAAGGACTCATTATATTGTTATACAAAATCTAGAGCGGTTGATCTCCGGGAATATTCATATGACACCGGTGCAGTTTCAAAAGCGAAGTAGATTTCATGGTCATAGACGGGTTGAAACTGACAAGTGTAAATATAAATAAGGCAGTTCCAAAGGTTGAAAATACAAGAAAACCTATGATAATACTTGTGGAAGTTGAAAATATAGACATAAAAAAGGCGACACTAAAAGCAAAACCAGTTTTAAGAAAATCTAATAAATTCAGAGATGTGTAAATAGTATACCTCGAGAAATTTTATTTTCTTGTGTACAATTTGGAGTTAAGTATGGCGTCCGTTATCACTGAACTAGTATATATATTTGTTATGGGGCCAGCCGAAGGACGCCTCTGGGAGTGGGAGTTTCTCGCTGCATTGAAGACCTGTTGTGACCTTCTGCTATTTTCTGTTCCATGCATGGTCGGGTTGTTGTTTGACACATTCCCCATTTCCATTCTCCATTTTCCATTGTATTAAGTATAAAACAGTGGTAAAACAATTGACGCATCTTGGAAACCACAAACATATAGAAACGGCTCAATGAGAACACTACACCATGACAACTCTAAAGATAATAGTAGATCATTTGATGTAATTACCAACACAAGTGATATAAATAATGGACATGGAAGAAGACATATACCAGGACGAGTGGTTTTCCATGCAATATATATCAATTAACTTGATTTGTTTATAATCGGCATAGCTAAAACGCACTTGGCATATGATAATGATATGTGTATGAATAACTATACATGGCGTGGAAACAACCACAAATGGTTACTTGTAGATGTAAAAATTGGCTCAGGTGCAGTAGGCCTTTTATCTTCGCTAGCCAAGGGTTACGATCCACTCCTGCTCTTGAAGAGCGGGAGTGGATCGTAACCCTTGGCTAGCAAAGATGTAGGCCTCCTATTTAAAAAGGAACTATAAGAATTGTATAAGGTAACAAAGGAAAATGAGTCGGAGTTGGAATTGATAAAATTTACAGATATGAAAAACTCTTTAAATGTGTTTATGTATGAGTCATCTATCTACCACATTCTCAACATAATACGTAAATGTAGATAATTTCTTTGGTGTTTTAATGGAGCAAATGTATTCAATACCTTTCTTTCTATTAATGTGAATAATTTAAACAGTTGATTAGGTACTTACATCCATTTCATTCAGGGAAAAGACCAACCAAGTGGGCGTCAAATTATAGTGTTTTTTTGTTTAGCATTGAATCAACACTGAAATTGCATATTATCATCCTTAAACAAATCATAAACCGTAACTCCGCTTTTAATTATCGATTTGATAGCCAACAGATGTGATGAAATATCAAGTGAACTTTTATAAACGGTGAACTATTGTGATTTGAATGGGCGATATCCTATCCATGATATTTTGAAATATGTTTCCGCTATTATAAAAGGATCGTTAGTTGTCGATTGCTGTGTTGTGCCGTATGACAGTATATGTCAATATAAAAAGTTCAAAGTGATAGAACGCTATTAACTATCAAGTGTTGTATGTAATAATTGTAATCGGCCAGGTCGTTTTAGTCCAAGACATATACCTGATCATTTTGTATTATGTAGGGAATTCAAAACCAATTTTTATATGCTTAATGAAATAAGTTCTATATATTTATCACATAATGCCATTATACCATGAGCCATCTAAAAAATACACATGTTTCATATAATGTGAAAAATCGAAAGGTCGAAAATAGTAATATGTAACAAAACATTGTTTGTATTGTTTTACATAAGGAAATTACAATAGATGAAGTTCATAACATATATATGATAAAGTTGTAATAAATGCAAAAAAAATGTAAAAGTGTTATAACCATATCCAACCTGAGTCATGCAAGACTAGTTCTATTATTCATATTTAATATACATTATATTAATTTTGTTTCAGTTCTGGTAAGTGTAGGGAATTCAAAACCAATTTTTATATGAAATAAGTTCTATATATTTATCACATAAAGCCATTATATCATGAGCCATCTAAAAAATATACATGTTTCATATAATGTGAAAAATCGAAAGGTCGAAAATAGTAATATGTAACAAAACATTGTTTGTATTGTTTTACATACGGAAATTACAATAGATGAAGTTCATAACATATATATGATAAAGTTGTAATAAATGCAAAAAAATGTAAAAGTGTTATAACCATATCCAACCTGAGTCATGCAAGACTAGCTCTATTATTCATATTTAATATACATTATTTTAATTTTGTTTCAGTTCTGGTAATGTACCAAATACGTGAAAATAGCTTTTATGGACTTTAAAAACAGGTAAATGACTCAATAAATAGAGGTTTTTGTTGTTTAACAAACTGAAAACTGTAGATATATGTTCAAAGGTTATGTACTCTATAAAACACATGGTGGTTTCCAGCACAATTTGTCTTCTTCAATATTGTACGATACAATGGTATAGTTATTAGTGATTGTGTAGGTATTTGGGGAACCAGGGAATTTTCCATCATTGATGAAGTCCAAAATAGGCCCATGAGATTTTTTTTACACCAAATGATGCCATAGCTTGTGATATGGGTTGAAACCACCATGCGCTAAATAATGGTCAAGTGTCTTGAGACATTGGGCTATGTGTTCCGTAATGGATCTCATAGGATAAATTTGTACATACGAAAGTGTAATACTAACATTCAAAACTGAAGCTTTAAAGTTATAGAGATTTTAAAAAATTTCATTTATGACTAATAATGTAATTTTGAATTGAGTATTGAACAAAAATTGTATTAAACAAATGAATGAAGAGGTAGTTTATAAGTTTAAGTCAAAACTGCTGCATATGCAGCGGAAAGTAAGTGGAAGACTTAAAAATGGTTCAAAAATAACTATTGTACTTTAATTCATTATCTGAAAAATATTTTGTCAATAAAAACAAAAGTGTTTTTGCAATATTTCAATGATTGAAACTTGAAGGGTTGCAAAAACGGAAGTTCACGAGAGGACATGTTTTAACTGTAGCTCTAATATTGAAGAATAACTTCATGTTTTTTTTAATCCCCATTATATGTAGATTAAAGACGAATCGTGATACATGAAGCTATACATTTTACTTAACGTTTTAATCTTTTATCAGATAACGAAGAAAATATGTTTTTTTTATAACTACAGTGTATGTTTCTGCTGTAGTTACCAAAACCAGCAACAATATTTTATTGAGAAGAAACAGTATTGTACTTCATTAGTTCTTTAAGAAATAAATGTTTTACTTTCGTTTAGTATAGTTGTATTATGTAAATATTAATTGTAAATGTGTACAAATATGTTTATATTGTGCCTTAAAAGTCTGTCATAAATCGTTTTGAGATTAGTGCATAGGATGCAAATGTTTAAGTGTTACAGCAGATTCCAACGAGTATGAAGCTACGTGTAGATTCTTTGGATAGCTTCCTTGCTAGCTCAACCATGAAATCATTATTAGGTAAGGTACACAAGCCTTTGGGTGGAGTCTATAGTTGAACAGAGAACCAATCAGAACTAGTGACAGAATATAAACATTGTAAAACTAGTTTTACAAGTCAGTTTAAAAATAAGTTTTCAATCTAAATTTATTGATAAGTACAAATTTACAAGCATGTTGTAGGTGTGTTTGATTTGCAAATTTTATTTCAATCAATTACTCAGTTCATCGAGCGCACCCTAGAAGGTGTACTTGAATTGGTCCATATTTATATTTGTTTAAAACAATATCTAAATTTATGAACTTTTGTTTTAAGGAAATCATTGCTAGCACTGCTTGCAATAATCCTCCATCTATCAAGTACCAAATTGCCAACTATGAGAGTACAAGGGAAATGCTGTGGATTTTCTATAAAATTTTTTTTGTTTAGCATTGAATCAACACTGAAATTGCATATTATCATCCTTAAACAAATTATAAACCGTAACTCCGCTTTTAATTTATTGTAATACAAATTTTTTTTTTAATCAAAGACTATAAGAAATAAAATTTAATTTGCAAAGTTGTTTAGGTAAACCTGTTTGTATGATTCAAACATATTATAAACAGGCCATTGATATGAGTGTTTTCATTGGATGATGAATTGGTGCTATGCTCCTCCCAATTTTAAGGTAATAACCATTTCATGGTTGAGCTAGCAAGGAAGCTAACCAAAGAATATACCTGTAGCTTCATACTCGTTGGAATCTGCTGTAAATGTTTATTTCTGTAAATCTCATTTCATGTTTGTATATGGTGAGACTGTAATAAAATGTTGAATCTGATCCTTCAAACTCATAAATCGAAAAATTAACTAACAACGCCTAGCTAAAAAGGAAAGAGACACACAAACAATAGAAAATTAAACACAACATAGAAAACAAAAGAACTGGAAAAACCAACCCGAACTAAAACTGGGGATGATCTCAGGTGCTCCGGAAGGGTAAGAGGCAGACACGTATATTTTTCATTCACAAAGGCCACAAAACATCTGACTTTACAAATGTCTACTTACTGCACCCTATACAATTCATCCTATTTGTACTGACCACCTTCTGTATCTTATATACATGACCGAGATTGACCCACCAGAAAGGCTCGAGTTCCGATAAAGTACAGAACATATTTTTAGGTTCTTTTATTCCGTCAACCCCTAGTCTTGATTCATAAATATGATGATAGGTAGAACTCTGTCCAGTTGTCTTGCCTTGAGACACAAGCCTTCCTTCTCCTATATAAATAGTAAATACATATCATAAGGTGTTTAAAAATTACACTGACTATCAACTATCTGAGTAAAAGTCGACAGAGATATGCTACACTTGACTAATAGTTTTTAGGCTACTGTACACCAACTAAATTTTGCGAGCGATTCATTTTCGCAACCATCTCGAGAAGAGAAATAAAACAAGATATTGACGCGAAAATTTCAAACTTGCATCTTTTCCTTGTCTAATTTTGGAATTTTGGATCCTCAATGCTCTTCAACATTGTACTTGTTTGGCTTTATAACTATTTTGATATGAGTGTCACCGATGAGTCTTATGTAAACGAAACGCGCGTCTGGCGTACTAAATTATAATCCTTGTACTTTTGACAATATTTACACCAAGTTCATGTGAAAATCGCGAAACTAAATTGCCGCAAATTGCTTTACAGTTAGTGTGAAAAAGCTTGCATACATAATTTATAGATTTTGATCGATTACACGTGACATCGAGATAGATCTGTAAATCAATTCAAACTCTTTCTGATTAACCAATGAAAATTTAATTAGCTGATTGGTTTTGATTAGTTATATTAACTAATGCATGCATAAAGTGTACAGTAAAATAGAAGCATGTAATGTATTATAGATTGTCGCCCTTATGCATGCAATGGTGCTGCATTAGAAATATGGTTTTAGTTGCGTTGATACAAACAAGGACTTGTGGTATTATTTCCAATGAGATAACTATCCAAACGAGTCTAAAGAAAACAATGTCAGCAACAACTACTTCAATTCATTATACAGCCTTCAACAATGAGCAAAGTTGAAGCTCAGAAACCGTTACAGCGAATAAAGACGGTCTTTAACAGCTTCTTTTGATCTTTTGAAAACTCCTACAGCCCTACCAATGCGAAACCCACATTCTCCAAACTCAACAATTACACATAATATATTTTAAGGATCAGATGGGGCATAATCATACTGAGGAATTGGTATAATGATATTATACCCACAGCAAGTTCGGATAATTTATGTATCGTTTTCATTGTTAGATATTTGGCTAGAATCTATTGGCAAAAACAGAGCACTGTTCCTGGCATGTATGATTGATGTTTCAACGGTAGTGTCATCATAATTGTCACTGAGACCAATAGCTATTATACTGTACTATCAGAAAAATCACTGATGCAAATTGTTATCTATCTATCAGAGTTGTCACTAAGGTCAATTTCTATTGTACATACAGGTCAAAATTACCTGGCATACATGTATCAATTACATTTCCTGTCTCTGTCTAAATATTTTTGTATTTCGTAAATAAGGGGTAATATGCATAAATTAACTCATCATAGGTAACAAGATAGAAATTTTGTATTTGCACCAGTTGCGCATTTCGTCTACAAAAGACTCATAAGTGACGCGTGTAATTTGTAGACATTTTTTGTACAAATTACAAATTGTACCAAATAAAAATATAAATAATAATTTATACGACTTTATTGTACAAAATATAATTAGTACGAATTTTTTTACAAATTATAATTGGTCGAGTTGTCTTGTATGTCAGGTTATAGAGCAAGGCGATTTGGTGCTACAATATCTCAGTAGTATCAGTTGGAATCCCGGCCAGGGAAGTGCAATAAATTTGTTTCTGCAAATTTACAGATCTGACATTGTAGGGTTAATTTTTCGACGAATTATATATGTATATAACTACTCGGAATAAAAGCGCAACAATGTTAAATCTGACAAGTTGCGGAAGCAAATATTTGTTCTTCCCTCACCGGGATTCTAACTTACGCTATTGGGATATCGAGACAACATCGCCAGCACTGTGTTCATTGCTGTATACCTCTCGTCCACCTAGACTATATATATATATATCATGCGTAAACATTGGTGAAAATTAGATTGATGTCAAAGGTGAAGGATAAACAAAAAATAAAAAAAGTACGATCATATTTCTTTCACGAGTTCGTTCAAATGATGCATATGAATATGTGTTTATTTGATTGAAAAATCGATAAGAGTCCCTATTATTATCAGTTTGACCATACATCAAATATTCAACATGTACAATGTGTACTGTTAAAAACTATTTGACTAACAGTAATTAATAAAAACTATGACGTGATAAAGCTTAACATGTTGTTTAAGAATTAAAAACAGATAAAGGAAGTCTAATAAAAGGGAATTATGGTGAATAATTATTCCTATAGTCTGATATGTTTTTTTGGTACATATGCAATCTTATATAAAACTGACTTGTCCCTGTGGTATGATCAAGTAATGGAACGCATGTATAAGTCGGACTTTTTGGAATACATACTTCACTGACTTTGCAGTCATGACCTTTGCACGGACCAGCAAGCTCCTGAAAATACTATATTTTTTAAATCTTGTATTTACAGAATTCCATCAAATAATTGTAATTGGTTTAGCACCGGTGAATATTAATTGGTTCTTCAGTATCATGAATGCGCTGTTGGTTTTTTAATGAAGGTTCATTAAATTTGTTTTCCCAGACACTGTTTTGTTAATAATTCTTTGACAGTTAATTTTAACTGGTCGAAAATTAAAGGTATTTCTTGTAAGGTATTTCTTTAGACAAATCGATTTGACATCGAGCTAGATTAAATACCTGTCAGTAAAATTCAACTCTTTCTGACTTACCAATGAGAATATAATAAGCAAATTGCTTTTGACTAGTTATATAAAAAAAATGCATGTATAAAGTGTTCGGTTATTTAGTAGCATGTAATTTAAAAAAAAATCTCCATTCAGTTTACAATTTGTAAAAAAAAACCACTATAGGTAAAAGTACGGTCTTCAACACTAAACTTGGCTCACACGGAAGAGCAAGCTATATAGAACCACAAACACGACAGTGTAAAACCATCTAGACGCGAAAACCAACGGTCTAAATAGTTACCAGGATTATAATTTAGTACGCCAGACGCGCGTTTTATCTACATAAGACTCATCAATGAGGCTCATATCAAAATAAAAAAAAAAACAAACAAGTAGAAAGTTGAAGAGCATTGAGGATCTAAAATTTCAAAAAGTTGTGCCAAGTGCGGCTAAGGTTATCTATGCCTGGGATAAGGAAATCCTTAGGTTTAAAAAAAAAAAAAATCAATGTTTTGTAAACAGGAAATTTATAAAATTTACCACATTATTGATATTGATGTAAACACCGAAGTGTTGACTACTGGGCTGGTGATACCCTCGGGGACGAAACGTCCACCAGCAGTGGCATCGATCCAGTGGTGTAAATAGTTATCAAAAGTACCAGGATTATAATTTAGTACGCCAGACGCGCGTTTCGTCTACATAAGACTTATCAGTGACGGTCATATCAAAATATTTATAAAGCCAAACAAGTATAAAGTTGAATTGCATTTAGGATCCAAAATTCCAAAAAGTTGTGCCAAATACGGCTACGGTAATCTATGCCTGGGATTAGAAAAACCTTAGTTTTTTTTCGAAAAATTCAAAGTTTTGAAAACAGGAAATTTATAAAAATGACCACATTATTGATAATCATGTCAATACCGAACCTATATGAAAAACGAAAAACGAGAAACACATATGAAACACATCAACAAACGAAATTGTACTATTGTAATTTTGTAGGTTTGGTCGATTTGCCATTTTGTGCTTCTTTGTAACATAATTGTTTGTTTTATAGTAATCAAGATTATAAAACAATTTTGACTGCTGTATCGATCCCTACTTTTGACATTTTAATCTATTTTGTCTGTTTGCTATGTTCTCACATCGCTTCCAATATAAAGGAATTTCATCTGTCGTACAAATAAGAGACTTAGCTTCCAGTTTAACCCACCATTTACTACATGAGAAAATGCATGTACCGTGTGAGGAATATGACAGTTGTTAGCCGTTCGTTTGATGCGTTTGAGATTTAGATTTTGACTTCGATTAGGGACTTGCCTTTTTTGAATTTTCCTCGGGTTCAGTATTTTTGTGATTTTACTGCATGCACATGAGTTTTCTCATTTGAATTGCTCTATATTTGTCATTTCGGGGTATTTTAATAGTTATTATGTGCGGAATGATATTTCAAATGTCGTACGTTGAAATATATTTGTTAACTTCTAAGGCATTTGGTCTCTAGTCGAAAGTTGATTCAATAACATTATACTACATCTCCTCATTTTCATATTGACTGTAGTAAATAATTTTCAACAGAAAAAAATACATTCTGATGAAAGAGAACATAAACAAACGAAGCTTTATATTCTATGTTCAGTTATTTTTCCCTAAAATTTACTTTCAAATCTTACATTCTTAATACAATATTGATCAGAACTGATATCAAAAAATCAAGACTCCTGTTTTGTCTACAAAAGATTAAGCAATGACTCTCGAATAAAAAAAGTTAAAAGGCCATATAGTGGAAGATATTAGCAGGCAAAATCGAGGAAATTGTGCAAATGATGGTACAAGCATGAAAATTAGCACAAAGCATCATTATTATATATTATTTCAAGATGGCCACGGCCTTTTTCTAAAATGGCTATGATTTTCAGTTTGAAAATACCGTTTTTTTTTTCTGGAAAACTTTTCTTTGGCATTCTTTTAGTAACAAATAATTATTAAGTTAGTTAGCTACCTTCCTTACATGTGACATATTTACTAGAAATGAATATTTTACATATCTAGGGTTTGCGCATGCGCGAAAATGTAAACAAATTCATTTCAAAACATTAGAACTATTTACGGTATAATTAGTGTTTTTTTTAATTTAAATTGATATTGACATTTATAAATGTTATGATACACACACGTACAACAATTGTGCGGATGCGCAAACTGTTAATAGACATCAAGAGCGATTTGCATGCAGTACCAGGGAACACTGGTATAAATTGTAGTACATCTCATTACTCTAAAAATCATCTTGAGCTGTTCAAGTAAGTGTAACTTCTATGATGCCTCCATTTGAAAACACGTCCATTCATTTCCAATAATCAGGTATTCTATGGATAAGGCAAAACATGTGGTTAATCCCGTTAAAAACATCAATTGTAACTGCAGGGCAGCGACTTTTGATCATGGCTAAGCAAATTTAGTGGGAATGACCTGATTTGTACAGAGAAGATAAGTGTATGGTCATCTTTGGTGTAATGCACATTGAAATGACTTGTTATAAAAATCTGGAGACATATTGCGTGAAAGTGGGTGGACATTTCTCCTCACTGAAGACGGTATTGCAGCACCTAGAACGGAAGATTCTTTTTAAGTATGTTCAAATGTGACTAGAACTAGAACTATGTGTTTTGCTTGAATTGTAAATGTCGGCTCATGAAAGCTAAACGCAGAAAATATAATTATGTCATGACTCTGTTACGTTCAATAATTTGATAGACTGGTGTAAGGAAACAGAGTCATCTCGACCATAGTGTTCCTGGCGTTCAATTATAAATTAAGAACTTCTTGTGCTTTTGATAGTATGCTCATTTCTTGAGTCAGATTTTGTACTTTACAAACAGTCCAGAGAAAGCATGATACCGTATCTTATTGGGTCTATGTCGTGTAATTTATCTCGATCGGGACCGATCCATTCTCGAGATATGACTTCCCTTACCGAACATCACCGACAGGTGACAATGGAATTTGAAAAGGATAATTTCACTGTACGTAGGACCAGGAAATTTATTTCTTATAGCACAATTGATCAGGCATGAAAACAGAATAATGCAATTGTGAAGGGCGATGTTGATGCCATAGCACGACAAACCATTAAAGTCTGAAATGGCCTATATCTGTACTCGACTGTACTGATTTTTACTCGACCAGTCTGAATTGGTCTGACTTTTACTTGACATTACTCGACCCTAGTCTGAACCATACTTGACTGTACTGAATCGTACTTGACCCTTATCTTTGCCGTTGAAAATAGTCTAAACTATTACTCGACCAGTCTGAAACAGTCTTAACCCATTCTTGACATGTACTCGACCTATTTTTGCAGTCTAAACCATACTTAACCAAAGATCTGAACAGTACTCGACCAGTCTGAACCATACTAGACCAAAAAAACTCTACTTTTTAACTGTTAAAATAAAGGAGTAGGTCCAGTAAGACCCCTTTTTGGCCCCAAAATATAGCAGTTTTACAAAATTGTCAAAATGTAAACTTTTAGTTATTTATTGGACAGTAGAATGCTTCTGCTACATAAATATGGGCTGTTTTTGACAATACAATGCACATATATTGAGTACTAGCACCATTAAGTCGTGCTAAACTACTGAAATCTTCACAATTCTAGCATTTTAGTTAAATTTTAGACGGTTTTTGTGTAAAACAAAAGTGGCCGCATTCGTATTCATCCTTAATATTGAAATGTAAGTTGTATTTGATAATAATACATAACATATACAAAGATTGAGGATGAACACGGATGCGGCCACTTTCATTTTGGACAAAAACCATCTGAAAAGTGACATTTTTTGGCATATTTTGTAGATTTTTCATATTTGAGCTTCAATCGGATCGTTTTTAATGACTAAATCAGTTAAAATCTTTCACATAACCTAATTGATTCAAATGAAATAGACACTTAAGTGTTTAAAAAGTGGTCAAAATCTTTCGTCAGATGAAATTGAAATTTGAGGCCAAAATTGGTCCTTACCGGACCTTCTCCTTTCTTTTTAACTGACATATATAACAACAGCCAACAAAATTTATAATTTTTTTTAACCTTATATTAGAAATATATCTATGATTATATTTAGGATGAAAAAAATAATATTATATATAACTTATATCAAAAAAGGGATAAAATTAAATAAATAAATATAATTGTTTTTCTGATTAGTGGTGAAATATAAAGAATAACCTCTGCTTGGGGGCAAACTCATAAATAAGATCACAGCTGGTCAGAGGTATTACATTCTAAATAACATTGATTCAAAATTGCAACATCCTGTTTCAGTTAAATACCAAGGCCTTTCGAATATACATGTATGTACTAGATAAGTAATACACGAATTTAAGAAAATATGGCTTTCTTTTTACCTGTAAAACACACATGTACTGAGGTAATTATTACATATTAAAGTGCTTTATGTATGCCATGTTAATTTGACAACAAAATTACTTAAATTAATTGAAATAAATTTTTACTGTTACTTTGGAATACATTTCCTTTTTTAAAAAGGTTATCAAGGATTGCTATGGAAATTCTATTATCATGATTACATTAAATTCTTGGTTTAATGAAAACAAAACAATTAAGCTCTCATTTTCTTAAATTTATGAAATGTTTTTAAATACTACTTTATATATATATATATTAATTAAAAAAAAAATTCACTGCATTATCAATTAAACTCAATTAAATCTATACTAGGCTTAAGTTAATGGTGAAAATAGTCCAGTTAACATAAAATAATTCCGAAATATTCATAAAATTTTGAATAAATATATATTCATTTTTTTAGATTATTTGATCAGCTTGTTTTATTTGTATTTTAAAAGTTGATATATATTATTACGTAAGTGTTGATTAATATTGTGTTGGGGTTATATTATGATTGATTATTATGAAATTTTAATTTCAATACTGAATTGAATACATTTTTAATTTCAAGTTGTTGTTCAAATTTCATTTTTTATTAAAAAAAAATCCTAAATTGATAAAATTCAGTTGATAGATACAAAGAATAGGTCTAGGTTGGTTAAGACTTGGTCGAGTATGGTTCAGACTAGGTCGAGTATGGTTCAGACTAGGTCGAGTACAGTTCAGACTAGGTCGAGTACGGTTAGACTAGGTCGAGCACGGTTCAGACTAGTATAAAATGGTTAAGTACTGGTCAAGTACACATTCAGACTGTTAAGTATGGTTCAGACTACAGTCGAGTATTATCAAGTAAATCTCAGACGAATTCAGACTGGTCGAGTAAAAATCAGTACAGTCGAGTACAGATATAGGCCATTTAAGACTTTTAATGGTTTGTAGTGTAGGTTTAAACAAAGATCTCTTTTAAAAAAAAAAGGATGGTAGCTGGACGAAAATTCAGTAGACTTGCAGATAAATTTGAAAGGTCTAGTGGTTTGTGTCATTGTACAAGAGATAAACGACATAATGAAGACTCTACGAAAACACAAAAGGATTTTTTTTAAATAAAGTGACGAACGAGTTTAGAAATCTATTTCTAGAAGAGTCGTCAGATTTGTAAAAAAATACTCTATTAAGGGAATTGTTGATTCGGAAGCAGGTGAAACATGTATATAATCTGCAAGATATTGTTCAAAACAATACAAAGATCTTTTGTGGCAAATGCAGAACCTGCCTTTTATTACCAGATCAAAAAGAACAACTTCCTATGATGGCCGTAAAATGAAACTGTAAACGTCTTTGTCAACAACAAAGCAAGAGAACTGTAAAACGGATTGCGATATCTTTTCTAGACTTTTCATTTCTTGTCACAGTAGACAGTTTGACTTATCCATAAACACCAAACTGCTCCTCCGGCTTTGTCTCAGGACGTCACATTTAACAGTCGAAATGGGTATAATTGCACTATTCTGCGATTTGCTGATCCAAATTCTGACGCATTTATCGTTGGTGGGCAGCAATGGTTAATTAATTCCAGGCCATTAAGATTGGACAAAAATATTTGATGATTATGAAAATGATGTCATACTGTCTTACATAAAATTCATTTATAAGTATTTAAGAGTAGATATTGTATTTGGTGTTTACAAAATAAATAATTTACAGGCTGTGACAAGATAGAGGCAAGGTTCTTGTGCTAGACGGAAAGGTGTTCGTTCTGGTGGAACACCAAGGGTTTGAAGTAGTTTTCTCTGTGCAGATGACAATGAAACGAAGTTTTTCAAGTTTCTTGCCGACAAATTGCTTCTATATAGTCTAATAAAAATGTGTATGTTACTTATGTTGAAAATATTCTTTGCAATTTCAATAAGGATACTTCAAGCTATCCACTACTTGTCATCATGAAGAAGCAGATTCACGAGTGTTTATCCATTTTCGGCATGATTATGTAAATTGTTGTAAAAAGTACAATAACGGAAGAACTAAAGAGATGAAGTAATATTAAGAATTGCAGCACTTGCAATATTAGGTGGAACAAATTATGGATAGGTTTTGAAAGGAATAAAGACTTTTGATCGAATCCATCAAGAGAAGAGGTCAGTTTGACGGAAATGGGAAATATTTTCTGATGTAACGGACCTTTTTGTTGCTTAAGTATGAAGACACTTATATGGACATCATTGTATCATTTGTTTCCATCATATATGACAGAACAACATCAACATTTTCTGTTGAAGAGGTACGATGTGAATTGTTTGTCAAGAAGCAGCAGCATTTGAAGCAGTTCCGCCTTTATCTTCATGTATGTGTTGTACTGTCGTACTTTAAGGGCTGTAATTGATTATTTTTCAAAACTTACATTGGATTATACCTATTACACTGAAAGGATTTACGAAAAGTATCCAATTGGATATGACGCCATTTTGAAAAAAATGAAAATTTTTGATGGCCAGCAACTGATTTGTTTTTATTATCATTTTGTCAACCTTTATATCAAATTGCATGCTTGTACCACGATTTGCACAATTATTTCCATACTATCTCCCATTAATATAAAGTACGAAATTTAAGGGCAATAAGGACAAAAAAAATTCAAAATGTTTTTCGAAATACAGCTAAGGTAATCTTTTCCGGAAGTAGAAAAGCCTTAGTATTTCAAAAATTCCAAGTTTTGTTAACAGTTTAGTTATCATTATGACGTTATGATTAAAATTATTGTGAACCTTGCTTTCATCTTTCCTCTGCTTTGATCAGCTGATAAAAGGAATTAAAAACAAACTATATTATGTGTTCTAATCCCGACGAGGGAAGAACAAAAACATACATGCACAATTTGCGTATTTAACATTTTCAATATATGATTAAAACTGACAATTCTAAAATTAAGTGAATAGTACAACATTAAAGTGTTTAACAATATCATATGAAATTTACCTTTGGAAAAGTCGACGCAGCAACAAAGCTATTTCCAATACTTTCAACAAGTCCCTCCATATTTCCAATGGGTTCAGCATAATTTATCTGACAACTGTTATTCCACGCTATAAAGTTAATAGATTTGCATAGTTTCACTCTCGAGCAAAACTGGGCACATAATGACCACATCGGCATAGATACTTCAAACAACACGTGGGAGCTAAATATTTTGTCTTTTTGTTTTCTGATAACTACTATTTCACATAATGTCCAAACTAAAAATAAACCTGTTATTAAGGCCAAACGGAACATTTTGTTTAAATTCAAAACATTGAAAGTAGTTATGTTACTTTCGTTCCAGAGAAGCTCTGCGTGTGTTCAAGTTTCTTTAGTCTAACATAGCACTGGCAACATCTGCTTATTTATATTATAAAAATGTATGAGCCTTAATAATGTTTGTAAGTGTCATTGATTCTTTTTCAAACGATGAATATTTTTTCAATTTCAACATAATTCATAATTCATAATTCATAATTCAGCAAACCCATCCGAAAAGTTTACATTAACTGCTACTAAAATAAAATGCAGGATCAAAGAAATCGATGTTTAAAATTTATATTGCCATAGCTCATTTCATATATATCTATTATTAAATTAAATGTGATTTAGATTTTTTTTTAATTTAAATTCCAAATTCCCTTGTGGAATGTGCAAACTTTCATAACACCTTCTAAACCTGTTAAAAAAGTCAGCAGTAATGTCCGATGGATAGTTGGAAATTGTATAATGTGTAATCGTTTGTGGTTTTAATTCTATTTTTTTCTTTTCTATATGCATGTAAAAGTAAAGATAATTAATCACCTAAACTAAGTTCATCAATTTATATTATTTGCAGTTCAAACAATTATATGCACATTATCAATTAATAGTTATCACACAAGGACGCGGTGTGTCAGTGTAAGCGATGTCTTCCCATTTATCAAACTTTTTAAATAAGGTATTCTTATTTAGCCAACTTTTTAATTTTTGTTAATTATTGGGTTGTTTGTTTAGTAATAATAAGGTGTCTTTCAAAAATTTGACAGTAAATGTGTTCCTGTATGTTTTTATATTATTTAAAAAAATATATATTAAATAGGCGACAGTAAACTTGTTACATTTCATTTTGAAATAGAATTTAGTATATTTTAAATAATAAATAAATGTTTAATCATTTATACAGAAGAAACCCACAAATCAGTTATATTTTTATATTGACATTTTATAAATATGACTGTCTGTATATTACTTTTTTTAATTATATTTGAAAGGTGAAATTTATAACATTAAACGGAAGCGTATTAGCGCCACATTTTTTTTTAAAATGTTCTTCCTGTCTTTGCATTAAACGCAAACCTTTGCGATATAACGCAAACCTTTGCAATATAACACAAACCTTTGCGATATAACGCAAACCTTTGCAATATAACACAAACCTTTGCGATATAACGCAAACCTTTGCGTTATGACGAAAATATCTGTGATAAAACGCAAACCTTTAAACCTTTGCGTTTAAAACGAAATAACCTAAATTCATAAATTAAGACTGATTTGTGCATCAGAAAAGCATATAATTTAACATGTATAGTATATAGGCATATTTAAAGATAAAAAATATTGTCATAAAATTGTGAAACTTCCAAGTCAAATAGACAAAATGATCTTTCTGCTTTAAAATTAATTATTAATTAACCTAAGCCCATATCTCCAAGTGTTAAAAATTAAAACCATGTAACAGTACTCAGCAATCTTACCAAAAACATGTGAATAAATGAATAAACTCTATTCTTATAAAACTACATTCATAGACAAGCTCATATACAGGCATTCAATCCAAAATTTCATCTTTGTGCTTAAATTGCTTTTGCTTTTGTTAAATATGATATATGGATATATGTTTTATGAATTTTGTTCTGTTCAGTCTTTGTGTAGTAAAACGTATTCAACTTATATTTTGTCCCATTTGGATCATTTGGTCAGAAGAAAAGAAAAAAATGAACGAAGAGCATCTACAACACAAACAAAATTCCATTTCATTGACAAAGTTCTTCATGAATAAAAGAGCAATATTACTGATATTTTTCTATGCAGTTCATATTTTAATTAACGGTTAAAAAACTTTAAAATACTTTCAACCGATTTACATTACATTAACTAATTGTCAGTTGCACATTTTAACATGCTATGCTAAATATTACTACAAAAAATTTAATCCGGGTATAATTTTCAGTCTTATTTTTCACCTGTCATTCAACTCAAACTCTAATTGGAAACCCTGTGTTCTTGATTACCTTTGATCCCATCTATCCAACTTTTTTGTTTACCTGAAGTGCCTAAAATTAAAAACAAATGAGAATGAGCCGTGTAAGATCACCCGATGGCCGGAGGCCAGAGGGTGATCTAACACTGACACACCAAGTCCGAGTGCGATAACTATTTTACATCCCAGCTGTTTTAGATTAGACGAAAAACCATTTACAATTCATAAAATCTAGTTTAGAACGCCACACAACTATTACAATATACTTTATATATTACTATATGATATACACCCTTTATGACCCCAAACACGATGAATAGATATCAAACAATGTCAACTCGCCCCACTTGCCAATCGGCCCACACTATATTGCCACTTTATAAAAAAATCGTCCCACTAATGTTTACCGACTCGCCCTACTTTTGTAAAAGTGTAAAATCAAATTGAACAATCAGTCTGAAAACTCACTTATTAACGAAAAAGGTTTATATCCCACTGAATAAAGGTCTGACAACTCGCTCCACTAATGAAAAGATCTTGCTTCCTTTAAGTATGTCAAATTACTATTAGTTCGTATCCAGTCGTGCTGGTGTAGTGGTATGCGTCGTGGCTTTATATGCTAAAGGTCTTGAGTTCGAAACCCAGCATATACACTGGATGTTTTCTACGTGAATATTATACGTAGATAGTCTTTTCCGTATGATTAATTATAAGTTTTATAGTGGATTTGACATTCCCGCCAAAATGTTACAGAACGAAGGAAAGCATGCATAACAAAGAAACTCAAACTGGGGTGGCAGGGTGATCCGGCTCATATCACCCCTGTTAGAACAAAGGATCTGGGATGTAATTTGTGTTACACAGGTGGATTTAAAAGCATAAACCGACATTACATGTTAAATGTTACAGATATTGCATATTTTAAGGTTTTTCTTGTCGTTGAACACACCGAGGGGTGGGAGGATTGATCAAATGAAAGACCGACCGCAAGGAATTCTTTCTTTGGGCAATCCTGACACCTCGCGGTTAGTTCTACGACAAGAAAAATACTTACAATATGCATTATCTGACTTATATACCGTAAAAAATATTTTTTAAAAATTTGCAAAATTTAGACTCCTATTTTACCGACCACACTAAAGTGGGATAGCGTGCAGGTTTTAATATGCCCTACGGCTTGTAAAGAATGTGAAATAAAATTCACTTATTAATCTCGATATAAACCTTTGAAATTATTAACCATAGACAATAAAAATTTAACGGTTACTACATGAAGAAAGAAACAAATGAATTGTTAAAATTCGATAACGGTGCATGACATATTCAGGACACATTGTAAGTAATTCATTATACAAACTTAGTTTGTGGAAAAAGAGGGGGGGGGGGGTATGGGTTTTTTTCTATTTGTAATAACATTCCTACGCGCAAAAGTGGTTATTTTTTCAACAATTTTAATTGAATCAAATGAAATTTCAGAAAGATTGTCTGTTAAATAGCAATACATTTTTTTAACAGATAAACAGGATATAATTATAAACCCTCCTCACTCGCTCCTTTGTGAGTTACGTGAATGTTATTCTTTTATTAGTTGATCATTTGATAGAGTTAAAGGTATACATAAATTCAAAAAGTTAAGAAATGACATGGAGACGAATATATTTCCTAATTAGTGTGAATCGTCCTGAACATGCATGAAATATTTGCCACACTGGACGTTAAGCAACCAACAATCAATCAAACTATTCAGTGTGACTCAATGAGAATTTCAAAAATCTTACACACGACTTTGTTACATCTGGCTTTATTCTATGAAAGTCTACATTAAAATTCATCTAACATATATGCTAATGTTTCTGTATTGTGGTGATAAATTAACAAAACTTCACGTTTTATTTGTTTTTAAAATTAAAATGCGGAGATTGACTTTCTTACACCTATCATTGATTGAACTTTAAAAATAAATTCCCAAATCGGCATCAAAAAACTATCAGACGAATATAATTTTGAAGTAAATTATAGATTGCATTTTTATCAAGGAAAATAATGACCTTACACAGGTCATTATTTTATGCCTCGGAACACATTTCATTGAAAAATGGTATTCTTCGGGTTGATACGGAGAAAAAATTACCTAAAGTTCTGAAAGAAAATAACTCCATATAGGTATATAACATTATTACACCATTCTATAGTTATATTCTTGTAATGGTTAGACCTGCTTGAACAGAATATATTTTTTCATTAAATTTGGGATAGAAATATTGTTTTTGGAAAAACAAAAACTTCTCCATTTTTTTCTTCAAATAACAATATTAATACATGTAATTCTATTCTTCAATGAACCATTTATATTTGGGGTTTTTGTACAAAATGTAACTATCCTTCTTGCAGTTTTAAAGAAGCGTTCTAAATAAGAAATTTACCATTGTAATTTCAGGAAATTCTGCAACACATACCAAAACCGAGTGAAATACCCCAACTACATGTACATGTATAAACGGAAAACAACGGAACAAAATAAACACTAAACTCATACAAACACAACTCTTACATTCATAGAACCAGACTATTTGATAACAATTGCCCTATTATATTTTGTCTTAAGCTTTACAACGTTGAGTTGTGGCGTGTAAGCACTTTTTACCTCTGCCGTGCAGCCACTTTTTATTTGTCTATCGTTCAAAAATTAACAACACTCATTGTGCAAAGACAATGTATCAGGAAAATGTAAACAAGTTGAAAACATAATCTGAAAATTTATAAAAGAAATATCAAAATATCTAATCACATATCTATTTGTGAATTACATATATTGTTTGTGAACGGGGTCTAACGTAAATACCGCACCCTTGACGTTTTCTATGTACCGCGCTTTATGTAACGTCACGTCAACTTGACGTGTTACTAGGCTTTTTCTAATACATCTATCAAATAGTCAAGACGTCTTTTATTTGTATCATCCACTTTATGACATTATGGTGCTGTAACCAAAAAGGAAAATGGATACGAAGATGAAAGCCGTCCGAGTGGGACATACAAGTGCAGTAACGAAACTCCTGAAGAAATTTGAAGAAATTCAGGAAAGTTCCGAAGCGGATTACGAAGAAATTTAAACATTATTAGATGTTGTCACTCAGAAGAGAAAACTTTAGAGAACATCAACGAGAAGACCTTGGAGTAAACTGCAGATGAAGATGTTGTAGTGGAAATACAGGACTCAGATGAGAACATGTTCAATTAAGAATATAAATTACGGTAAATTATAAAATTAGCAAAGTCAGTTCAAAATCAGAGTTTACCCGCAAATGAATCAACTTCATTGAATTTAAACCCTCATGCCGATAGTTTTATACCTAATACACAATCTGTTCCATCTACATTTATTAGTCAACCTTCAATAGCAGCAAACCAACAATAAACACATAGCTCAAATTCACGCTCATCGTCTACCACAAACAGCGAGTATCACCAGCTACCACAGTCGGAAAGGTGACCCGGTTTGACCCCATTTCTGAAAGCAACAATGGAAGTCATGTGATTACCTTATATGGGCATATTTTTTTACCAAAAAAGTCATGCCCGTTTTGGGGAATTTGTAGTTTTTTGAATGAATTAAAATTAATTTGCTTTTATGGGAACATTCTTGAGTATATAACAAACATATTGATCTACTCAATTATGGATTAAACTCATATTGTCTCTCAAAATGTGTCATCGAAATCTAGGTGTTGACCAAAAAAATCGGTCACAGGAAATTACAATCGTAATTTTCTTTCTTAACTTCTCGGGAATCTATGCAGAATTTAAATTATGTTATGTAACATAACTTGGACTATGATATGTCAAATTTGTGTCACTTGATACGGTGTTATACGCAAATGTGCCACTTCGATGTGTCGACATTTCTGACGAAGCGGGGCCGATAGTAATTTACGAGTTACGTCCCTTTGTTTGACATTGTCATGAACAAACTATTATAATATTAAGCACCATATTCTGTTATTTTCATGTGGATATCATTAAAATTATTTTATAAAATAGATTTTGATACTAAATATACTTAGAAATACTCAGTCTCAGTGAAATAGGCCCTATGTGCCATAATATTATCATTCCAAGAGTTAATTTAGTATTTTTAATTTTGGTAAGAATTTTTACTGCTGCTACCAAATTATTTCAATACAGAAATTAATTTTTACAACATTAATACAAGGTGTTGCCAAAATATTCATGACTAAAGGACAAAGACAGGATTAAAATGATCAAAAACAGGAGTTCCTTTTCATTTAAAATTACTGATACCTTTTTCATTTTTAAAAGAGATCATAATGAATGTATTCTGAATGTAAATTCTTCATTATTTGAAATAAAAGGAAATTAGTCTGCAATCCTTGTATGAGCAAACTAAATATAACAATAATTGTTACGGTTAAATTTTTGTCTCATTGATTCCCTGCAAGTTCTAATGAATGGGGTCAAATTTAAAAAACCCACTAAACAAAAATAAGGTTTATCTAAAACTAAAAAATTAAAATAAAAGAGAAAAAACAGATCGGTCTAATTTTTTCTTCTTCTATCTAAAAAAAAAATTTAAAAACTTTGCATTTTTTATTTATGAAAGTTTTTCAGGGTTTCTGAGTGCTAAGTCTACAATTATGTTTCAAATCCAAAAAAATAAGTAAGCACACTTCATGTCAGTTAAATGTTTGCCAAAAAGGATTAAAAGTAAGTCTGAGAGATTTTTTTTAAAGTTCAAATTTTGGGGCAAAACTTTTTTTTTTACTTTTGCAGGATTCTTTCATCCATTTTTTTTATAACATTATAAACAATAAATGAGTTTTGTTTAGCATCTTTAAGCAGTTAAGGTTGTAAAAGATAGTTAAAATTTCCTTACCTTTTTTATTAAGTCAAACATTTCACTGACTTAAAGAGAACAATTAAACAAATCAAATATTCACAGCTGAAAACGCCATGTTGCTTTTTTTAAAAAAAAAAAAATTAAAGTGTGTACTTTTTTTCAGATGTATAAAGTTGACATCGTTGTTAACCCAAAAAAACAATGTAAAAAATGTTTTGTTTGGGAAATTTTG